>WHYT01016183.1:52518-95333 GCA_009806455.1 Tetrax tetrax
GGGCGGGGGGGGGCTGCGGAGGGAGAGCAGCGGCGGCGCTGGGAGAGGCGCGAGGCCCGGCCCTCATGGCCGCCGCGGGCCTCGGGCTCGGCGAGCTTCTCGGCGTCTCGCTCACGAGTCTTAAAGCTGGCCCTAGAGTCCCTTTGCATCAAGTAGAGATGGTGCTGGTGCTGCCACAGGCGCCATCAACAGCCACCGGGCCCGCGGAACCCTCCAAAAATCCTGAGGCAGAATAACAGAATGGTTTGGGTGGGAAGGGAGCTTTCCAGGCCACCCAGTCCAACCCCCTGCCAGGAGCAGGGACATCTCCAACCAGATCAGGTTGCTCAGGCCAACCTGGCCTGGAACGTTTCCAGGGATGGGGCAACTTGGGCCAGTATTCCACCACCCTCAGCACAAAAAATTTCTTCCTTATATCCAGTCTGGATCTACCTCCCTCTGTTTTAAAACCATTACCCCTTGTCCTGTCACAACAGGCCCTGCTAAAAAGTTTCTCCCCATCTTTCCTATCACCCCCTCTTACAGGTACTGGATATACATTAACGCATTTACAGCGCTTCTATCCCCTGACTTTTAACTTTTCAGGATGTACTTTCATCATGTTTTTTTCCCCCACAATAAGTGCAAACGCTTTTCTACAGTGAAAAAAAAAAAATAAAAATGCATGGCTGATGTTTTCATGCTTCTGCAAGGGGTAGTGCTTCCGTGAACGGCACTCCTCCCAGCAGAAGTGGCAGGGGATGGTGCCCTGAAAAACGAGGCCGCGGGGGATTTATCTCAGATTGCATGGACCTGCTGAGCTAGAGCTGGCCTGGATCCACCTTCCAGGAATAAACCCAACTGCTGTTGATGCAAGTCTTCCCGTCGCTTTCCAACCTTTATTCCCAATCCCACTACAAAACATGTCTCTGTTTGTATTTGGCCTCTTCTGTGTTTTCATTCTAACTTATTATTTATTTAGAACTTCATCTCTGGAGGAACCAATGTACCCTTCCTGCTGATTCAGTGCCACGCTTTAAGCAGCTAAATCTAAATCAACCTAGCTGAGTGCAAGGAGGCCTCGAATCACTTTTTGTACAAGTTATCCCATTATCCACTTCTAACACTAACCTTTAGCGCTCAGGACCCAGAGAGCTATCAGCCTTCCTTGTGACATTTAATTTTCCAGAAAAGCTCTATCTCTGCCCACCCTGCAGATATGTGCAGTTGTGGTTTTGTGCATCACCTCTTGGCTATTCCAGACCAGAAATTTATGTATCTGCCAATAAGCAATAACCCCCATGCCATTCCCTCAAAGGATACCTAGAATGCATGGCGAGATAATAATTTTTAAATCAATCATATTTTTCAGTTTATTTGCTTCAAGTCTAGCCCTTCCAATTTTGGTGGCTAGACCATTATTTATAATTGATGCTCCTTTAGGGGAAAAAACAGTCTTTACAGAAAAGCTGGCATTTCAGGAAAAAGCTCTCTGTTTATGATCCAAGCCAAGCTTTAATAAGTGCAAGCTATTATCTGTTTGAAATTTATGCACTCTTAAGCTGTATTTCACTTGGAAAATTTGCATTTGTCCCATATGTATTCAAGCTAGGAGGCACAAAATAACTTACACAGTTTTTCTTGACTGTATAATCTGTCTGGCAATAATTTTCCTTCATCGTCCTGGTTACAGTACAGTTTGCAAGATTTTACCCTGACAAGCAATTTGAGTTGAGAGCCTGTGGAAACACATATGGATTTTTTAATCTTGAAAGGGAACTGTCATTTGCATAATGTGTATGAATCTAAAAATATGTTGTAATGCTCTCTTCTTTGAAACAAATTTGGAGTTTTCTGTTTGTCCGAAAATGTTTTGGTGAAAAAGTAGAAATAAATTATTATTATTATTATTAAAGTTACTTCGGCATCAGGGAAAAATATTATTTTTAGAAGATATTTACACAAACCTTACCTATAAAAACAACCAGTAGCTGGATATAGAGGAGGCCGTATCATCCTAAACGCCGGTGCCTGCATCCTTCTGTCCTATCCTTGTTGTGGCAGAGCAGTGCGGTGTGGACGGTGTAACCGTGCCGTTAGCAATAGCCGATGTGTATTCTGGACCTTATTTGGAGCAGTTTTGTAGCATTTAGACATGTTCTTTCCTGTAGAAAAACCATGTTGTTAGTGGCCACATAAATACAGTTCTTCATGTCACATATTCCATAATAATGCCTTACTGAAAGGCACTGCAAGGGATACTTACCCGTTATCTTTAAAGAATGTAAAAGTAATACATTATTCTAGATAAATTTTGTCCCAGTCATTTGTTACAGTACTAAAGTCTATGTTTAGTTTCAAAGTTTCCACCAGGAAAAATGCAAGACTTTCCTTTTAGTTTATAGGTAAGATAATTTTCTGCTGAAAAAGTGGCGTTCAGCTTCCAAAACTCGAATGATTCATAGCAACTTTGTGAGCTTTGGATGAAGTACTTTAGCTGGAAGAGTATGAGAAGCCTGTTCTGTACGAGGTTCGGACCGTTAGATTTACATACATGGGAGATGAAGCAATGCAGAATTTGATGGTGGCATTCTATACGTCACCACATTTATCATCAGATTATTTACATTTCAGCCATTCTATGCATCTTCTTTGGCGTTCAGTTCAACTTTTCATTTCGTTTACTTAGATCTGATTTTCATAATTAAACATAATTTTGTATTTTTGCAATCAACTTTCACAAATGGGGATCACACAAACAAAGGAGTGCATGCCTAATTTCTCCCAGAGCCACTTTTCTTGAAAGTAAAGGTAAAGTTTGTAAGGGAAAAACCAGCTGAAATTCAACTCAAATCCATCTGGTGGAGTTGTGCTATAAGTTATAAACCCTCTGTGTTTCTTAAGGCTATTCCTGTTGCCAATACCTACCTTTGTTCTCATGCTGCTCTTAACAACAAGGGAAACCAGATTTGTGAACTTTAAGGGTTTTGGCTATTCAGTCGATATTTAAATATTTTTAAACAGGTTTTGAAACTCTGTATTTAAAGCTACAGTTAGAAAGAACACCTGAGTACAGAGGCAAGAACCGTACCAAGAGTGACTTTTAAGGGCTTGTACCAACCCACATTCCTACTTTGATTGGCAATCCCTTAAATTTGTTTCAAGATTCAGTTTCAAACAAAATAAAAGGCTGTTTATTCCTAATGTGGAATGACTGGAAGCAGCTTTTACTGCATCAGGACTGAGGAACTCCGAAACTCCTAAGATGTTTTTAAACGTGTTTCCTCTTTAACTTTAGGTAAAGGACACAGGACTTAGCCCGCTCGCTGCAGAGCTGAAAGATGCAGAGCTGAAAGATGCATGGGAAGGCAAGAAGGTCTGTTGAGTTCAGTACTGGGCAGTTTACTGTTAGACGAAGACCCGGCATTTGGGTTCCTAGTCAACTCCCTGCATTGTGATCCCGGACCCCATTTCCATACTGTAAGGCTCAGCCCTTGACATCGATGACTGTTAGGCAGTTTGTGTACCTCAGGCTTGATTTGGCCAGTTTTACTTCCATCCAACCTCCTGCCATTCCCAGAGGAGATGAGTCGCTAAGTACAGCTGCATGCCAGTCTGGAGAGAAAGCTCCCAAAGGAAGAGAGAAGGCTTCTCTTCAGAAGAGCCCCTGTCCCAGTCATTCCTGTGTCTGTGGTGGGCTGTAGCACCAGTACACCTACAGCAGAGACTGATCGATAGGGAGGCAACGCCTCCTGTGAAGGTGAGGTCCCAGACCCAAGATTTCAGGCTTTCTGAGGTTGGAGAGCTATGAGTTACATTAATATTGAAAATGAAGAAGGAAGAGAAAATAGAATTCTAGTTTTTTTCTCAAGCTCCCTTTGTTCACTTTCCACAAACGTTCATGCAGTTCAAATTCCACTTCCATGAACATTTACCAAAAGCCAGCTTTAAAATTTCATAAACCAGTATTTGCAGGAAATGAACTTCAAATTTGCTCTGGAACAGCTTGTTCTTATGACCAGGCAAGAAATGGAAATAACATCATTTTACGTGACCAGGAACTCTTAATACACTTTCAATAAAAGTGGAGTATTGTCAGTCTTGAAGAAGAGACCGCATTAGTTGTTAGTTGTGAATTATTTGTTCTGCTTTGTAATACAGCAAGAGCCTTGTTTCCCCCACCATTTTTGGCTGCAGGCACATACACGGAATGAAAGCTACCAATCAGTCACCTGTGAAGCATGTTGTCCTTTTAGTCACATCAGATCCCATTTAAGATGTTCAGGAGTATTAAAGCTATTTAAATGCAGGCCAACCCCTGAACAGCGTAATCCTCTTTGCTTGATAGGAAGAGGGCTGGTTAAGTCTGCTGGGAAGACAAACCCAAGCAGGGTGCATGTTCAAGGAAGACGGTGGTGGAAAACACCTTGGATAATGCCAGTTATCCAAGGAGCTTATTTGACCCGTGTGGTCAGTGAGCTCATGCTCAGTGTCATAAAATACCCCAGCTTTTCAGCCTGACATTCAGTAAACCCTGAGATCAAAGTCTCTATTACGTGTTTGGTTTACTGTCCAAACTGTCCCTCACAATTCCCAGAACTCCAGTCATGTTTGATAATTTTTTAGCATTCTTCATAAATAAGGATTTCCTTGCTCAGCCAGAGCTCCTTCTCTGATTAAAAACCTTGGGCTCAGCCTTGGGCTCAGCCTAGCACACGCAGAAACGATCTCAAAACTGCACAGAGGAACGCGCATCAAGGCATCGGAGTTTACTTGACAAAAAGAGATATTGTTCACCTTGGGGAGTGATGCAATGACTAGATAATCAATTTCTGCTTACAAATGCCTTCAAGAAAAAACACTAGTGCCTTTATTGGCCCTGCTTCACTCAAAATTCAATCAAAAGTATCAAAAAGTGGAGCCAAGTTTCGGATTTGTTGTGAGATCAGGTGAGTTTCAGGTTGCGTTACCAAGTTTCAGGCAGCTCTATAATCTGCAGCCTCCACGTCTGAAGGTGAAGTAGGCTGATACCCACAAAGAAAAGCACTTTGCAGTAATAAATGGAAGGGATTATCTTCAGTGCTTGCAGTGAATACAGCTGCTGGATAGTGTTTTATTTGTTCACTTAGTAAGGATAAAAAAAAAAAAATGAACTTGTCTTAAGCCATTCAGGTTTAAGACAGGCTTTATCTCCCTGGTTGGAGGGAAAGATTAGCACTTATTAGAGCCTAATCTTAATCATATCCATTTAAAAATAGGGCTTCAAATTGTCTAAAATATTTAAACATTATGAAATGGAAAGACTTAAGACAGCTGAAGTCTTAAGACAGCAAAACCACAACAAGAGGAAAAAAAAAAATAAATAAAACCTGAAGATTTTTCTATGAAGATTAAAGTAACTTTCATAGAAAAGCCCTGAGAAAGTAAAAGAAAATAAAAGAACAGAAGGAGGAAACAGCAGCCTTTGCTAGTGTCTGTACAAGGAAAATTAAGTCATAGATGTACTAAAATAGCTTAAGAAATTATGAAGACTTAACTGTTTAGTTGCTCTTTCATAGCCAAAGACAACACAACCATTTTCCTTTGTCTAACCATTTGTTTGTCTGGGTGGTCAGACAGTCTTTGCTTTTCATCTAAAAGAGCGCTAAAGCATTCAGGTGTAGTCAGGTATTAAAAACAGAAATGGCCCTTTTCCCAAACTGTAGGAAAGAGAAAACACAACTTCTTGTTCATGTGCAGATATTAGAGTGGAAGAAGCAAGAGAGTTTCTCGCCAATCACAGGGTGAGGCCAGGTGACAAGCGTTGCCTTGAAGACATTCCACATTTTAGCCCCCTGAAATTTCCACCTCTGCGGAGGATCATCCTTCCCTTTTGCTCAAAAGCTTCACCATCGTAAGTGACATTGGTCTTTTATGCCCAAACCTCTGAGGAGGTTGGATCTGAAATGCCTTTTCTTGAAGGCTTTTCAGTAGAGAACCGGCATAAAGAGCAGGATGGCAAGATAAGCGCACTGATAGCCGTTGTTGAGAGGGTTTGTTGCTGTCGTGTTTAGCACCAACAATGGCTTTTTCCAGCTGTGTGCACCATGAGATGTAGCCATCAAGCCCGAAGATTACCACGTCAGTACTGTATTCAAACAGATGGATAGCAGGTTTTTCTGGGTAGACAGGGAAGTGGCAGTTGGGTTTTGACGGAAGGATAGGCTGAATTGGGTTTGCTCCTTCTCCTCCCCAGTTACTGATCTACGAGGCGACATTTTTAAATGCCCAAGGTCATACAGATGTGAGCCAAAACTCCCTTTGCATCCATTCTTCTCTTCCTCAGACTCACAGCACTACTTTTCTTACCTGATACCCCAAGTCTCTCGATGCTGCTTTTCACCCGACCATTTGTAAGACTGTTGCTGCCTTTCCATGACTTTCCGTTGGTATAGGTCTCACATAGGTCTGCAGCGTCTCAGCTTCTCTCCATTCTGGAATGAGAAAAACCAGGAATAAGGAGATAGCTTGTCTAAGATTAGTTTTGTTTGCAATAACATCCAGAAACCTCCTAGAAAGACTGAAACTAAAAAATCCTCAACTGAACTTTATACATAGACATTCATTTGACACGGTTAGTGAGCGCACCTCAGTTTTGGTATTTATATCTGAAATAGCTTTGTAGAGCTTCTTCAAAGCCTTGCCAAGGTGTTTCTATGTCATCATCAATATTTTCGTCAAAAATTGGATGTGAGAAACAGTAAATGGGCAGTAATTATTAGCTTAAACAGTGATACCAAATTATTTCTCATAGCCCTAGTAGAAATAGTTGAACTGTTTCACATATATAAAAAAAGAGAAAGAATAAGACACACACACAAAAAAAAGAATGTAGATCACAGTCAAGTTGTACAGGCAGAATGCCAACACACCATCTTTTAAAGAACTTTCACTGGAATTGCTTACAAATATGTGGAAATATTGCTTATATAGCACATCTGTAGGGGAAAGAGATGCTTCTCTAGAAAAGAAGGGTTTTAACATAATCATTAAAATAATTCCATTTAGCAAAAGTTTGAAATTTTGCTTTTGCTAGGCTTTGCAAGACTGCAACCTTGCCAGCTTTTGCTGTGCTTTTACTGTTTGTTTGTTCCAGGTCCTATGTATTTAGTAGACTATGTGCAAAATATGATAAGGACAGTTTGGTCTGCTCGTATTAAAAACCTTTCAGTGCTAAACCACTGCAATGGCACCTTGAAAGAAGGAAAATCAAAAGCTCAGATCCCGTTTTTCTGGGCTTGGAGGGATATGAGCTCTTACTGCTGTTATTTCTGACTTGCTGAGTAACTTTTAATGAGCTGTTACAGAAAGCACTGTGATCAACAGAAATGTTACTGGAGTCACTGACACTGAAATGGGAGCTAGGTGGGTCAGAAAACCTGATTTGTGCATCGTCAGAGTCTTTGTTATGTTACAGAAAGAGCTCGCCTGGTTCCTGCGTTTCAGTTGCTGGGAAACTTTCAATTTTTTAGAATGGAAAGTTTCCCAGCAACTTAAATGCAGGAATCTTTGCAACTTTTTCCGTTCTGTACTAAATTCTGGAATTGTTTGCAACAGGCCTTCAGAATTCAGAAAGCCTAGAGATGGCCGATGGCTTCTAGACCGGTGTCCATCGCTCTGGGTGAGCTCTGTACATGCAGCGCACGATGATGGGAGAGGAAAGCGTCTCAGGGAGCTGATGTAAAGCAATGATTGTGCAAATTCTTTCATTCTACGTGAGAATTTCTTTCCTGTTCTCATTTTAAGAGCTACAAGTGTAAATATATCCACCTCTAAAATATTTTGTGCCGTATCCTTCCAGAAAAGTGGAAAACTTTGTCTCTTGATCATCTCAACCAAAGAGGTCTCAAATGAACATTTTTGACCCCATAGCAGAGCCTCCTTTCCACAATTAGCAATTTAGATAGAAGCATCCTGCTCTCTCCCATTAGCAAGTGGGTTTCCCCAGTCTCCTTCAGGCTCTGTTCCAGTGCTTTGTTCTGAACCATCATGGTTGGCCTCTTTTGAAACAACCACCTTTATTTTTTTTCCAATTGTGCCTGGTTTAATAATTAATAAGAACTTCAAAAAGAGACAGTTTTTGGAGCCCAGTTGTGTTAGGTGATTGTGAACAGCAGGCTAATGAGACTGGGACACCTCTGAGCAGAAACCGAACTGTGATGCTTAGGGAGCTTTAGTATCAATATTAACGATCTATTTGCTGTGTTTTTACATTATTCTTTTGGACTTAAGTATCTGAGTTATGCCTAAATACTACTAGCGATGCCAAGGACCTTTACTAGATAGATTTCTTGCTGCATTTTTCACAGAAAACTCTTTACAAAATGCCATAATTGAATGCAATCATTGTAAAAACCAGCACCCTACAAATGAGTCCTCCCTCCAAAATCCTCGTAGAGCCCACACAAAAGTACCATCTCTTCCCTACGTAAAGGGGGTGGCTGCTGGCTGCTGTTAAAATTACAACCCTGGTCCTGGCTCCACCAAACAAAGATGTCTTTATAGTGTAAATTTTGTAGTCTAGTTATTGGATCATTACTGAGAAAAGACAAGACACAATATCTATCAGGAAATTGCTGACAATCCTGCAAATAAAGAACAAAAAGATTCAAATTCAGTCTGTTAAAAAAATCAACAAATAAACAAGCAAGCACAAAATAGCTGTTGTATTAGAAAAAAAAAAAAAGAAGAAAAAAAGAAGAAAAAAAAAAAAAGGCTCACTGCAGAAGAGCTTAGCTGGAGTCCTTTTTTTGTCCCAAAAAGCAGCAGAAATTAATCATCTCTGCTGACATGCCAGGGTTGCAGACTAAAACACCAGTCCTGCAAGTAAATACAAGTGAAGATCTCGCTGTTAGAAATTCATGTAAAAATCATTCTGGCAGAGAAATAAGATCAGACATTTTCTTCCAATGCCAGCAGGCTGACAAAAAAAAAAAAAATTAGCTATCAAGTCACAGTGTGCATGAATTAATCAATATGGATTTCAAATATGTCTCCGTGATAGTTGTATTAAGGTGAACAGACAATTACTGCATAGGCAAAGAATAAGCTGCTAGAGAAACAGAATTTTTATTCTGAAATTCAAGTTTTCTCATCTTTTTAACACTTAATAAATGAAACCTGTACTTAACTACTAATAATTAGATTGTGATTTCAGAAAATGACATCTTTCTGTCTTTATGTGATTATTCCATCTCTTCCACTTTGTGGTCTAACAGGCTTTTTCAGCATTAAAAAAAAAAAGAGTGACACCTACCTATTCAAAGGGAAAGAAAAAGTATGCAATGCTAATCGTTACTGTGAACTTTGGGTTTTCGTCAACTGTTAAATGTCCTTGGCATTAGAAAATACCACAGTGAAATGTAATGTCACAGAACATTAACAATTCCATTTTCCTTACCAATTAAGCTGACCTTACCTGCCTTTATTATTTATTTCAACTAGAAACATCCAAACATATAATGTGCATTATAGTCAAGCTATTATTGCACATCTCTCAAGTTGATGTAAAGTTGCCTGCTTTTGTGCTACGCCTTGGGGCTTATTCAGCTTTTCTTCAGTAGAGAACTACTACTTAAGGTACGATTACTGATATTACATTCTTCGTAGAGTTCCTTGCTTTCACAGAGACCTACATAGCTCTCTAAATGCCTGTCATTATGGGAGACTTTCCATAATTCCTTTCCGAAGATACTCCGATAAAAATATCAATTGTGTAATCATTAAAAACAGAAATTCCTCCTCTTTTTATGGCAGCCATTTGCATCTCCTCCAAATGATCTGTCATTGGTTCAAACCTGTAATTTAAGAAAGATCTTAGTTTTCACAATTTAAATGCAGTATTTTTTTTTTATTCACTGAAGGCATATTGTTAAAAATGGCAGTGTGAAAGGGTGTGAAATGAAACATGATGACTGTTCCCCAGTTCAGCACTGCCAAACACCACTACAGTTTTACTAAGGGCCTTGAATCGTTTCTGGATGAATAAGGAAAGCTGGGATGAGGAATTAGGATTCTTCCTGAAAAATATTCCAATATACGTACTTATTTGGTTTAATGCTTAATTTTATTCAGAGACCATGAAAAATCTCAGCAGAAGGACTGCTGTGAGAAGGAAGAGTAGCTGAAGATCAGTTAGATCTTATATAATAAAGAAAATAACTTCATAGACTTCTTCTATGTTCTAATACAGGAGCCTATGATTTGGGTTTTTTTTGTAAGTTACTTCTCCAGCAAATGAAGAAATAACTTTTATGTCCTCCTTTTTAAAATCAAGTACCCAGGATCCCTCTTTGGGTCGTGAAAAACAGGCTGGTACCAGGAGAACATTTCTCCCTTGTGAGTGGGAAGTACGGTCAAGACTCAGAATCCGCTACCATCACTCTTGCGGCGTAGTTCATTGTGCAGCGAAGAGTAGTGACACGCTACCGGAAATCCTGGGTTAAATTATGAGTTAAAGACAACTGAACAATTACAAGGAAGAAAATCTGCCTCAGTCTTTACATGGACACTGTGTAAATGCATTTTCTTTAATGAGCTAACGCAGTCATTGATAGTAACGGGCTTGAAATAGCGGGTGGTTGTAACTTCTTCCACTCAAGACATGGCATTTCATTTTAAAACGTAAGCACGGGGCATATTGTAACTATATTCTGGTTTAACTGTACTTATTACCACCCCTGCAGGCGTTTGGCAAATGGAAGACGTTAAATGGCCCATTTAAGTGACGATGGATGTGCTCAAGAACAGTGCTTTACAACTGAAAATGTGCTGGGTAAGAATTAAAATTTGATACTGGCGAACTCCATCATAAAAATAAAGTCATCTCCATTTCCCTATTAGCATCCTTGCTGGATGCAGTAAATAACTTTTTTCTGCATTAAAACAAGTTCACAAGAAGCTTAAGGACCATTTTAAAGTACCAAGTTAAGAGTAGAAATTTACTTAAAGGCAAAATCAACATTCCCATGCCAAGTGTCCAGGCCCAGCTGGTGCGGTGCGGTGAAGGGCTACTCACATTCTTTGCTCCCAGGCTGCAATATTCAGAAATCAAGGGAGCAGGGTTCTTGGCGTGCCCAGTTCTTGTCTTTGCTGGGATGGGTGGCAATGAGTCCAGGAAGAACTGGATCTTCTGCTTACCAAAACCAATGGAAAAATTCCCATATTAAATTAAACATCAAAATTAATTTAAATTATGAGAAGCGAGATGAGATCTTGATACCATGAACATCGTCATAATTTCTTTATGCTCAGCCTTCAATTTTTACATTGTGAAAAGCAACAGAAGATAATGGAAAGAAGTACAGTACCAAAAATAATTACTTAACTGAAGACTTATTTCTGCCTCTTTCTCCTGAATTTCGGTAAAACAATCTCAAACCATAATACCTTTTTTCTACCACTTGCAGAAGCGCTAAGACTGAGCTGAACTCCTCCTATTTGTGGTTGTGGCAAAAACTGATAGTTCTCATGATTGACAGGAAAATGGCTAGAATAAATGCAAAAAGTTCTATCTAGGACTTGGTAAGTTATCAAGGCAATAACTAATATTTTATATACATGGAGAACGCTGCTTATATTAAAATACCAGTTCTCATTCTCTGGGAAAAACGCCACATTGGTACCGCAGGGACAGAGAACTCCTTACTAAAGCGGCTTAGGAGCAGCCTCCGACCTGATGCTGTTTCACTCCTCTGGGCAGTGGGACTCACCAGTACCAGACCAAAGGCTGCACCCAGAATGATTTTCCATTATTATTTGCCCAGAAGAAGAGTTGTAACGAAATTTGCAAATATTTCCTATTAAAAAAAAATCAACCATTATCTTTTAAGTAAAATTAAAACCTAAAGGCAGGTACCACATGGAGTCTGTCTACGGAAGTCTGTCACTCCTCCCAGAAGAACGAATTCCTTTGCTTGTATGAGCAGAACTGTTGATGCATGTAAAGATAATTTGTGTTCATGGCAAGAAGTTGTGATACGTGGCAGACATATGCTTTTAGAGAAGCAGATTATTGGTTTTGTGTTGGTAACACACCATCCTTCAGAGTTTAAAACCCTCTAGAGCCAGAATTTCCCTGCCAAGAGTTAAACGTCAGGTTGCAGGAACAGCCAGGTGTCTTCAGAAGTCATTTACAAGACAGGGACTTTTGCACGGTGAGTTCCCAATATTGCAACTGCTTAAGCTTTAGAAAATATCACTCTGTGTAACAGCATTAGGAAATGCTTCTGACGGCTGGGAATCTAAAGAAAATCATTGATGTTTTCAGAGCAGCTTAGCAGCTTTCCTGTCCTTTGCAGATCAGCCAATTCGTGTGAAGAGGCGACGGTGGTGCTGACTTCCAATTCCACTGAGCAACGGCTTGAATCTGTCACGGATCACAAATTCATTGTAAAACAAACATTTAGGACATAGGGGAAAGTGGGGAATAACTGGCAAAAAAGAGATTCTGCAAAAGCTGTAGAGAATTTACCATCTGTTTTGTTTTCTATCCAGGTACTTCTGGGCTCCGAACAAGCTTTTGTGTCTTGGAAATGCACCAGTTTTATAGCCATCTGAAAAAACTCCCCGTTGCTATGGCAATACCATTCTTTCACGATGAATCCTTCTTGAAGGTAGAGGACATTGGCAAGATTAAATATAAATCTTTTTTTTTTTTTTTTTGGTGGTGTGACAGACAGAAGTGGCTGGAACCGGGAGGATTCCTCACCCCCAAAACAAACGTTACGGGCGTCATCTTCATTTGAACACCATCAAGCAGCTCTGCAGTACATTGTTAGCCAGCCACAAAACGCATCCCTAGTCCCCTGAAACTCATGGGCTGGTGCCACCAACGCTGCTCTGTGAATGAGTTGCAATGTTCTCAATGTTGCCTTTATGCCTGGAGGTCTGTTTTAATGAAACAGAAAGTTGAAGGAGATCAATAATGACCTTCCCTTCCAAACAGCCCGTTAGTGCCATCTTTGTGAAGGCGAAAGGTAAGAAAATTAGATGTCTGTGGAAACTGGCAGCGTCCTCGTCAGGTTTGCAGAAAAGGAGATGCCTTGTCATTTTATAGCAAACTGCAGCAGGTGGAAGCTACCTGGGGATACAGGCAAAGTAATGAAGGCTGAAGAGAGTGTGAAAAGAATGTGATAGCAAAGCATTCTTTTTTTTTTCCTTTTTTTTTCCCCGTCTTTTTTTTTTATCCACGCTCTCTGCCTGCATTCCAACAGAGCTCCAGCTAAAAGTACCACAGGATCTGACCCTCAAGACAAGCAGCACAACAGAAAGACAGACATCGTAACGCTTCGTATGCTGCCCCCCACTCAGAGCCCTCCTAGAAATACAGCCCGATGGCTACTGAAGCTGCTATCGACCCTGCTTGTGTAGAGTGGAAAATAAAATGAAGCCACCCCTTCAGCATTAAGACCTAATCTATCCTTCTGCAACTCAGACATGTGCAGTGATTTACGACCAAATTCATTCCTCCCCTAAAATGCACTTAACATCAGAAATGGGCTCAGGGACTACTCAAAAAAATTAAAACGCGGCTCAGCATAAGCACGGCAAATCTGTCTGTGAACCTGATGAGTTTCTTCAAAGGTTAATACCAAAGAAAATTAATTTTCAAAACCAGAACATGAAAAAAAGCAATTTAAAGATAGTGCACCAGTGAGATCTTTTCGTTTTCTAATAAACCGATGCCAGGAGCTGAAAACAGAAAGTGTTTGCTTGCTTTTCAGTGCAGGTAGCATGTTGGAGGTTCAGGTGATTTTTTAAGTCACTTGTGTGCTATGGCTGTCATCACTGACAGTACTCGTATTTTGAAATCTTCAACTTATTGATTACACATTTTATTCCAATTTTTATTTTTGAAGCCTGAATGCAGTGCAGTTCTGAAGCGTCTCTGCTGATGTTACCAGCATTACAGCTCGACCGCTTGATGCCAGTCAGTCATTCCCTTTCCTACAGCCCCTTTTTTTCCTCTCTCAGGTTCCACACTCATCTTATTCACTTCTTCTGATGTTCTCATTTTTACAGCCTGTGCACGATACAAAATTCCTGTAGTGTCGCAGCTGCCTACTCTCTGAGCTGCGCTCTGCTCATGCCGTGTGGTATCGACAGGCAGCCGGAAAAAGAGACCTTCCACCAGCGACCGACTGCAGGACACGCAGCAGCAGTCAGAGACGGCGTTTAGTGCGGCTTGGCCAGTTAAATATTTCTAACGGTCAGGGAATAAATTGTCATAGCAAGTAATCACCTGTCTGAATGAACAGGCTTGCATCACAGACCTGTGGTCTGCAAACACGTGATAAAAGCCAGGTTACCCCTTGGTAAGTTAGTATTTTGGTGAGTCTAGAAAAGTCTCTGGTAGGAAATGGTGGTTCAAAGCAGCATTAAATATGCTGCAGACTTTTTATTCTAAGTACAAATGAGTGGCTGAACTTGTTAAGATTGCATTAGAATGATAAAAAGTAATTAAAATAGACTTATTGCCTTTCTAAGTTTTGAGAAACAAATACTCATGCTTTGAAAAATATGAATTCATCTTTTCCATGCAGGTTGCACACATTTAAAAAGTATTATCAAAAACTGTCAAATTGCCTTTTGAAGTATTTTTTTAATCTTTCATTGTCTGTCTTCCTTTTCTGAAACAAGACAGTTGAAAATACTCATTAGGGAAGGCTGAGAAGAGAGTGGAGCTACAGCCAGTTTCTTAGAAAGAACCAGAACGTGACACCAGAAACCTGTTGTGATAGTAGGCTTAGTGAGGAGCTCACGGGTAAGGTTTGTACACACAGTAACCCTGGCTGTCAGATCGTAGCTGTGCATGTGTGGCCGTAATCCCTTCATAGGGACCAAGTCCTTTGCTTGAGATGCTCTGGGTAGCAAATCACAGATTCACAGACTGCATTCAACAGAAGTGTCTACATAATCAGTGTGTCCCTGAAGGTCAAAAATGATCATTTTGACAGATGTCTTTAACCTACTTTTAAATTAATCAGTTTGTTTTACAGTTATTTGCAACATTGATTTGTCGTTGTTACCATGTGAGAAATACTTCAAAATAATAATCTTACACCAGTAGCAGGGAACCCATACCTTTGTTACACAGTGTAGACAACAGGAGACCAGGAGATGCTCAACATCATCTCAAAGCTTACTTTAGGTGTTTGTCCCTCTAACCCCCACTGCCCCATTTCAAGAACCAGAGCAGCACCAGAAGGATGAAGAGCCTGATGAAGATCCACTGCCAGCTGCACGGCGCTCAGTCGCAGGGACAGAGCTCATCTCCAAGCCAGGGACGTGCCAGTAACAGTGAAAGCAGAGCTTTGCTATTAAGCACTTGTCAGGGTAGCACGGTTTATTGCACTTTTTCCCCTCTGAATGACTGAAATCGATTAAATTATTGAAACCAGGAAAGTGACTTATCTTCAAAGTACCACACTTGTCTGAGAAAATTGGATAAAACAATACCGACTTTTCTGAAGTTTTACTGCTTTGAGTGTCTATAGCTCATACGTAAGGAACTTGTCTGCATCTTTCGGGAGCATTATCTCTGACCTGTAGCAGGACTTTGTGTACATCACTCCCCTGAAGGAAACGTCAGTGTCTGAACTGATGTCAGATCTAATAATGCAGAAATTCATGTAAGCGAGAGTCAAAATTCGTATTTATAACTTTCTTACAAGTATCATTTGGCTGAAGGGAATAAATGCCACACTCATGGACACAGTCAAAATTGTTTCACAACTTAGAAGAGAGTTTCCTCCCTTCTGTAAAACAGGTGAGGTGATTGACTGGTTTCCCTGATTTGAGCAGCAAATGCTGTAAGCAGGAATCACTTACATGTACAATACCAAGCCTGTACATTATTTTAATTACTCTCAAATATTCTTTTGCAGGTAAAGAATGGCTTTCATGAAATATGAACCCGGATTTCCAGTTGTACAGTGCCTCCATCCAGAATTAAGTCGAGATGACTAAAGTTACTGCTATAAATCTGACCTTAAGTAACATTTAAAGAATTTTTTTTTTTTTTCACTGAAGTTTGGAAGCCCAAGTCAAACTTTCCTGTAGAAATTCTAGTTTCAGATATTGACTCAGACGTACACTTCAAAAGGATCACCAACACCCACCCAGCTTTTTCCTCCATTCAAAGAACTGCCACAGCGTATTTATCTTCATTTATGGAATCTTATTTAACACCGGACAAGCACTATACAAAGAAATAGGATCTCTCTAATGTGTTAACCTAGAGTATAAACTTCAATCACATTAGGGAGCTGAAGGCAAGGATTTTAAAAGCATCTCACTTCAGCTCTTTTGAGAACCCTGCCCAAAACCCATAATTCTGCATAAATCACCTGCACTGTCCTAGAGGCATCATCTGAAAAGGGATAAAACCAGTGGGACTCTTCCCAGTTACTTTAATGGGCTTTGGATCAGCACCCAAACATTTTAAGTTGCAGAGATAAATATATATTTAATTCAGTCAAGGTTTCCAAAACAGCTTCTGTTGAGATCAATAGCAAACTTACTTATCTTCTGGGAAAAGAGACGATGCCCGTGCTCGCCGATCGGCTGTACAGCTGAAAGCTTAAGCAAAGGTAACCTGGATTTAGGCAGTGGTAATACCAAAACCAATCTAAAATATTTAGCTGTCTTCTGTTAATAGCTGTCACTAACTACTGTTGCAACACTCTCTCATGTGAATAACCATCACTACTACATTAACTGTTCCCAAAAGCTGTTTAAAGGATTAACACGTACCTGGAAAACAGTATCACACTCCCACACCGTTCAGTTTTACAGTAGGTTTGCCTTGAAAAAGAAAAAAAAAAAAAAAAAAAAAGACTAAAACAAGGAAACGGCAAAGCTTATCATGAAAAGCACTTTGATTAATGCACCAAGGCCCACAACGGGCTTGCGCCAGCCTGGTACCGAAAGGCTGCCATCCTGAGCCCAGGCGTGTTAGCGGGGCTGCCGGCTCTGCCTTCGAGAAGAAATTCATGGGAGGAGCAACGTTTCAGTTTAATGGGATAATGGGGCCTTAAGAAATACGCACTTCTGTCCCAATTTACCTGACATTTTTGTTTGCTTTGTAGGCACTTTTGAAAAAGAGTTCTGAGCTATTTGAAACCAATATGTTACAGGGGGCTGGTGATGATCTTGTCCTGCGTGGCTCCACGAGGAATTGCTCTGCCCCGTGCCCCTTTTCTTCCTTCCTATAGGACACGACACCAGAAGCGACTCCTGAAATCCTCCTTCGTCAGCGCAGGGGCTGCGGTTCAGCCCAGCCCTTACCCAGGGCACACTGTGCAAAAGCGAAAAAAAAAAAAAATAAATTCCTCAATCTATCACTAGCTGAACAGGCGTACGTGAACAAAACAGCTTTAGCCTAAAAGCAATCTAGTCTGAACCAGAGAAATATTGTGACATTAAAAGCGCTGGGGATATATGATAGAACATGGAGAAAGCTTTTAATCTGGGTGAGTCTCAGACAAGGCTGTTGTCACTTACGGGAGTCGTCACAAGCACGTTTCAACTGAGTAATACATTATCCGGTCTGCGTGTGCTGTATCTGTACCAAAAACATTATTTGTGGCCGTTTTATAAACACTCATTGTCACTCTACGTATTTTAAATTTGAGCTTGCTCAAGCTTTAAAGGAAGAGAATACCATAAATAACATTTTAGAAACTTCTGAGATTGACCAAAAAAGCCTTTCTGTAGACACTAGTTTACAGTCCAATATATTGCCATCTCCTAGAAGCAGGTGTGGTAGAGTCAGGAATCTTCTTTGTTCAAGAGTATAGAGATTTAATTTCAAGCCCTGAGGACAGAAATAAGTTGCTGGTACAGCAAAGCTGTTGCCCATTTGCACCTCAGACCTGCATAGCTCTGATCTGGGGCAGATGTGCACCAATTGCTTTCCATTTCTGGGAGGCAAGAAAGGGCATCGCTACAGCAGATCAATTTTTAAAAATTGGCCTCTGCTTGAAACTCCTCAGGTTTGAAATTAAGTTTAACTGATATGAAGAAGAAAATGTTTCGTGCGAGCATCAGGCAGTCAAAAGGGAAAGGACCCTGTACTCCCACGGTGCTGGCAGATAGATCTTTCTGTCACCCTTTGTAATGATCATCTCTCAACCGTTTCACACCCCCCAACCGCGCAGCGGGCAGCCCAAGCCTGTCTGCTTCCAGCCTGCAGCCAAGACCCTCCTGTTGAGCCTCATCGTACCCCTTACGAACCTACCCACACACTTGTGTGTAAGAACTGCCTGTTTCATTTCACTATGCCATTGGATTATCTTAATTATCTAACTTAGAGTTTCTCAGAGCAAGGATCATTTTTCACCACTTGGAAAGCATCGAGCATCTACTATGTGTGTAATTGAGGTCCCAAAGTCATTAAGGCAGTAATGCAGGAGAGCTGTAAAAAATTATCAGAGAAAACACAGACAGAAGATAAGAGATGCAGTTCTGAAAAAAAAAAAAAAAAAACAAAACAAAAACTTAAAGTTCTATTCTTCCATCTTCAGCTTAATTACTTAACTCTCCTCAGCTTGCTTTGCTTTCTGAAGTCATCCACTGATTCTTAAATCCATGCCACTAAGTGCTAAAATGTCTCTAAATTAATGAGCACATACTTGACATTACCCATTGTCATGTTACTATGTAACTATGTTCTTGTAGGAGGAGATTTTATTGACTTTAAAATTTACATGATACTAGAAAAAACAAGTTTTGACCTTGTAAACAATTACGAACCTGAGACTTATTTTTTTAAAAGTGTATGTAAACCTGAATAGCCCTACTGCGTTCAGCATGACTGACGTCTCAAATCTTTGCAGGATTTGGTCTGGCAAATTACACATGCAAATTATTCCACAGCAGGATATTTTGCAGATTGGCTTAAACTTGAGGATGAGTCAAAATACTGACATTATTTCAGTCAGATATGTAAATTGGTTTGAATAAAGTCCATTTAGTAGTGAGAAAATATTTTCCAGTAGAAATGATAAGACAAACACTCAACCTTATACTGCCGAGAGCAGTATTTCTTGAGCAGAAGCTGTGTCTGAGCTTGGAAACCAGCTCGTTATTTTCTTGCTATCATCTGACCTTGCTCCTTAATGAATAGCAAAGCTCCTGGTGAAGAAAGAATTAGTGCTTGAGTTTTTAGAAAAAGTGCCTCTTAAAATGTTACCGTCAGTTTAGGCAAGCACTTGAATAGTCAATTACTTTCCCCAGATTTATCTAGAACAGGTATTAAGCTAAGAAGTGTAGGAAATTGGGTTGTCTACAGAGATTTCTTGTCCTTCAGACTCAAAAAGGAGATTAAACAGTGTCAGAATATGAGGGGGTTTTTCCATAGCTAAAGAAACACAACATATTTTTTTCATTTTTTAGTCCATGATTGCCATGATTAATGTTTTGACACCACCTTATCCAATCAAGCATCCAGCTCAGCTGCTAATTGTCATTTGCATACGGCTTCACAGATACAAAGAAATGTCTGGTAGAAGTGCGAGATCAAGTTTGGGGTCAGTACTTATTTAATCTGAATTAATGAATAGCAAACCTTGGGGACAGCGGATGCTTAGGAAGAAAATCCCTGCAAACATCAGATTTTTCTCTGGCCTCACACTTGCATTTCTCTTTTTGGGGTTAGAACAGGAAAGTTTTACAGAAAACCTTACATTTGAAAGAGGGTAAATAACTTCAAATACCTTTGCTGGACCCAAACTATTTGGGTTAAATCTGATCTGGATTTGATTGCTCTCAATTTTAAAAGACTCATAGAACATCCAAACGCCTAGAAGCTTGAAGTGGACTTGAAGTGGTCAGAAAAATTATTCAAAACATACCAAAAAAACCCATAAAAAACCCATTGATTTGAGTTACTTTGCTGGAAAACACAGGACAAGCTTGAGAGATGGGATCCTAGTTAAGACCTCAGAGCTGTGTAAGGCCAAGATCTCAAGCAACATCTGAAAATGTTGTCCCTAAGAAAAAAAAGGAGTGCATTGTAAAAACTAATAGCATGTAGCAAAGGCAGTTTGACTGCGTATGGTGTTCTTTATACACACCTTCCTTTGTCAGAGGAGGTTTATTTTTCTTCCAGCTTTGCACGCTTCTTATTTCTTTTTATCTTGCCTTCACTGCACGCTGGCTCGCAGAGTTGCCTTGCTTTTTGTTCATGATCATGAATTTCTTCTGGGAACAGGCTCTTCTCATCAAATGCCGCTCTCAAGGCTACAAAACAGGAGCGAATTCCACATCAAAATCAGTTACACATTTGGTGAGGTACACTGTGAAAATCAGGCTGCTGGAAAAGGAAAAAAAAAAAAATTAAAGAGGCAGACCTCAAGCACTATACTTCACAGAGAACAACACTGAATTTTCTGCTTCTAGTTCTGCTGGCAAGTTTAGCTTTTTGGTAATTTTTCTCCCAGTTGGGGAACCAAGGCTTGTTCAGGCCTGAGGACCACGCCATATCCATCTCTCCCTTGCACCCTTTGAGGTCATTGGCCAGGCTAACAAGTCTGATGGAAGAGTAAACGTCTTGGAGAACGTAATTCCTACAAAACAGGAAAACAGATGGAGCAGATGGGGGAGAAAAAGCCTTTCCCTTGGAGAAGTACAGCAAGGTAACTTTGGTGCCTATGAAAGAGGAGGGGAGGGCAGCCCTTCTTTGGGGATGCTCCTGTTCCCAGGAAATCCTCAGCCAGAGCCAGCATCTTGTTGGGCACTGAAGTCAAACGCAGTCAGTCTCCAGGAAA
This sequence comes from Tetrax tetrax, assembly GCA_009806455.1. Lineage (NCBI taxonomy): Eukaryota > Metazoa > Chordata > Aves > Otidiformes > Otididae > Tetrax > Tetrax tetrax. The sequence continues at coordinate 73,308 of WHYT01016183.1, forward strand.
AAATCCCTGGGAATGTGCCTTTACCAGTAGTTTTGTAACTACTTGTTATATTTGATTTCTTCCCCACTTACATCTCTGTATTAAAAATTAGCTGGAAATCCTGAAACAACCAAAGGGAGCGGCCTCCCTCCCTGTATGTGCTGCCCGTACCAAAACCCTTCCAGCAGCAAGCAAAACTTTTCAGAGGCAGTTAATCCCCTCTAGACTCAGGGAGACTAGATTGATTTGATTTTTTTTTTTCCCTTCTCCAAATCTCCATTATTTTAATTTATTATAACTTCTATCCTGCCATTAAGGACTCAAAAAAAAAAAAAAATTCTAATTATCCTCTATTGAAACAAGAGCATGAAAACTGTTCACTGAGCTCCCGCATGACTGAGCAGGTTTACCCTGCAGCCGTTTACTTACATATATACAGCAGGCTGATCTTCAGGGACTCCTCCAGTGCCAGATTAAGGACAAGATTCTTTCTTCTCTCATGTATACATCCCTCCCACTAAAGTCAGAGTAGTTCATGAATAAGAATTAACTGATACTCACTGAGCTGTTACTATGACACCTGGGAGTGTCTCGTTTGAGCTGTGTAGGCTGGAAGTCTGCACTACTTGCTTCAGGAAAAAGGCCTGAGGAATTAACTTCTTCGGAATCTCATGCGCTCGTGTATTGTCAACGAGATGACGAGCGTTAGCGCATCGGAACATGGATGAGCCACAGAGATCAAAATTTCTGCGACCATTTAAGCTGAAAGCTCACTTGCGTTTAACAAGCTCTGAATCCAGTAGGCCAAGACTGAACTTTATTCCCCAGTGATCGTTAACGCTGTAGAGACCATTAAAAAACCCACAATCAGAGGTTCACAGCACTCACTGAGCCCTGCTTGTTACTGCTCAGGCAGGAAACCATACCCTTTGTGCAAAGTGGGAAACCAAGAGGCAAAAAATTCAAGACAAGGTTCTGTTCAAACTGGAATCTCACCTTACAGCTGTAATTACAGGTACTTAGCTCTCAGGAAAGCTATGGGAGTTTATCGCTTGATTTCAGCGAGCTTAGGATGAAACTTGCAATGAATGATTTAAAGGATTAGGATTTTAAAGATGTGAGCTGCATTTCTGGCTTCAGTTAATTAAAAGGTACATTAAACTCAAAAAAAAAAAAAGTAGCTAATTAATACATTACAAGGGCTTAATACTTAATTTCAGATACAAGAACGCAATTTAAACACACACTTAAATGTGAACAATTTTGACTAGGAATTGTTAAAAGTTAGCTGCAAAAAGGATCTGATACGAATTCACTGCTACCCCAATGCAGAAGGCTGCTCTTGACTCTAACGAGCGATGGTTCAAAGCCTCAAAAACAAATCAGTTTACAGTGTCTGCGTCCACAGCCCAGGAGAGATTTCGGTCATCGGCGCGCTTGAGGCAGGGCTGTGTCCACAATACACTAAAAACCTCAATGGCACAAACTGGACCGGCGTGAGAGCGATCTGTGTTAACAGCCCAGCTGCTTGCTCTCACTGTAGCGGTCACCGAGAAGCCAAGCCCACTTAGAAATAAAATACAGGTTTACTAACAGCTGTGCTGATTGAGTTTGATAATGGCAATATTCCCACACGGCAATTACACGTCATTCATGGTTTGCTGTTAAAATGGCACTGCCCACGCTATTTTTATGGCATTAGTGCTCATTTATCTCTCATTTTGAGCAACTGCCAGTAACGTGAAAGTGCAAGCCTTGCTCTTCTTGTGCTCGACAAGGATAAGCTCTGTAGAGTTAAAGCTGAAATAGTGGAAAAGTTCTGGAATGCTGGCATCGTCTCTATTAAAAGCACAGTATTTTATACCTCGTCTTTCACAGGAAAAGCAGAGAGAGGCAGGGATGAAAACAGGCACCTGATTTAAAAAATTAAAGCTCGTATGACAATTAATTCAGCTTCAAAGTATTTAATGTCAAGATTGCACGTCTGGCCTTGCCGAGTCAGCTGCGCAGTGTCTGACACAATCAGGTTTTCACCTCCTTTCTTGCCGTTACCTTAGCTACTGACCTCTGCTATCCATCTCACCCAGAGCACAGGAGAGCACCAAACACTGACCTTCGAAGAGCTGATGTTGTATCTACAAACCACGATCGATCGGACGCCACAACGCACGCGGCTATAGGTGTCGCGTGTCCTTCGTACCATAGTCCCGTTGCTAGCTCTTCTGTTTTGAGAGGAGGTTTTCTAAAGAACAGGGAGAAACCGCAAAGCAAATTGCAAAGCCATCAGAAAACCTCATCAAGGATGCAAAGACACTAATGAATGCACAAGTCAACGTCTTTAATCACACCAAGTAGTTATAAGAACCTTGCCAAGAGCCAGCTTGAGTTGAAGAGTAGGAAGGTGTTTCTGGTCCAAGCCAACACCTAGATAGCAAATACTGGTTCTAGGGAGACTGGTACTGCTGATGTTTTAGGGGGACTTCACTTGTTTAGTAGGAGCACGTACAGCAGAAAGTTGTGTCTGAAGCTGCTTGGTAACGGCAGAGTACAGAAGTAATTGGGTTTTTCCAGTCTTCTTTTTAGTACTATGTTTCCTTTCAAAACGTTTCCAACTTTGTTCTGTTTCATCAAAAATTTCTTTTTAATGAGCAATTAAGGCATCACCAGGCACTTGCACATTCAGCATCCATCAGGGAAATGAGGAGTTGTCTGATGCTGCTAGGTTTTGACTGTAACTACACTAAGGAGAAAATTATTTCTCAAGTTTTCTGAAGCAGCCTCTTGCCCAGCTTTCATTCTCCCATCTTCAGTCATTTGACAATTGAACGAAGCTTATGTTTTCCATATGGACTGAAGGAAGTCTCTCATCTTACTAAACCTCATACGTGGGCAGAAATCGTCTGGTACAATACCCAAGTATTATTTTCCTCTCATACTCTCAGATATATTTTTTAAAATCTATTCACAAATTAAAATACTTTTTCTTTAGTCAAAAAAAAATCAGAAGTCAGTATTTCAGACTCATTTTTTCAGTTCACCTGTGAAGCCTGATCTGGTGCCTGATGAAAGACGTTCTGATTTTTCCAGTCAACTTCAGTGGGTTATGGAACATGCCCTTACAGAGTAAGAAGTTGTTGAGATAGGATTATATGTCTTACTACTTACTTGAAGCCTCAAATCAGCTGCTAAGCAATAAATCTTGGAGTTCTCTATTACCTTCATCTCATTTTAGCACAGATGGTAAAAGCTAGTGACCTTTATTTTTTTGTCTTTCTCTGCTGAGACCTGAAGTAATGAGAATATAATGAAGGTCTACTTATTTTCCAGCAGGCTAGGAAGACTCAGATTTTTCAGAGGACCTTTTCACTGTCTTTTCCCTAACGCGTTTCTCAGGGAGAAGAACAAAGTCGGACTCATTCGTGCCATCAATCTCCTTGAGGGCTCTAATATTCAATGACTTACACGCACCTTAAAAATCCAGGTTTACTGAAGAAATGAATGCAATTGTGCTTCTATAAGTTAATTTTTCTCATCTAATCTTCATAACATTTCTCTACCAGGCAGACAATATAGTTATACAGGCAAAAATATTCAGGACCTCTAAACACATCTGTAGGTTAAAAATATTATTTTTTTTCTCCTTAAGGCACAGTCAACTCTTTACTATCTTTTAAGGGGAAAAAAGTTACCTTTCTTTTCTAAAAGCAGCTTGCACTTCAGTTAAAAAGCCAAAACTCTGCCTGCTCTAAATGGGATCCTTCCTAAATGAGACAGACGCAACTACTACAGTAAGTGCTGGGAAATGGGGCCAGCCTCTTGAAGACAACTGATAGTGTTAATTACTACTTCCTTTTGTGAAATCAAGTCTGTACCGAGAAAAAAATCAGGTGCTGTTTCATTTGTTGCTGAAAAATTTAGATGGTATTGGAATCAATGATACTCAGAGTCAGTTGGGGATCAGTTTGGACCCATATCAAAAGCAAAAATGTCTGTGAAATAAAGTGTAAAAATGCCAGCTGAAATAAATCTCTACCTGCCCACAAGTCACATCACTCGAGGACTCTCCAAATGCAGCAAACTGAATGCAAGCGTCTCCATCAAGGTCAGGCTCACCGGAGGAATCTGTGCGTATCGATCTGAGGAGTAGTTATCCACCGTTGGCTTGCCAGTGTCTACGTTTAGATGTTGCACGTGCTTCAGTCGTCTTCTTAGCTATGGAACTGTGAGATTCATCTGTATTTGAAAAGCATTTTGGGGGGGAAATAGTTCACATATATATTTATTTTTCATACATATACATATATACACACACATATACATATATATACACACACGCACACACACACAGAGCATGAAGCAGACCTTTAGGGAAGACCGCCGAATAGAAGTTTTATTGCCTGCCAGCTAAGTAGTAAGCCTGAAACAGCCACAAGAACTCTTAAGTAGTGCTCTGCTTTTAGGCAGATACTTTTTATAACACGTCTGAATAAAGAGGTTTGAAACTATAACTGTCCTTCAGCAGGGAGGCTCCTATTCTTTTGCTTTTTCCATTCTGAAAAGACAAATTAAAAACCAACCCCAGAATATTCTATGCTTAGACACACATCTAACTTGGGAAATTATGTCAGACTAGCTGTTTACCACTCCACTGCTTCATGTTGTTTTGGCATTTCAAATTTTCTTTCCCCTGTGAATTTTTACCACAAAAACAAAACACTTTTTGGCTAAAATATAAATGGAAAACCCAGAGCAGCATGTACTCTATCCTTACCCTGAGATGGCTCTGGCTTTCAGAAAGAGCTGCTGTTCCCACCATGGGATGAAGGGGTGGGCCATACAGAGGTGTTTGCAAGTCTGTGCAGCTTCTCTTTCAGTGAGCGTATGCAACACAACTCGTTGTAGCAATTTATGGCCAGCCCAAAAGCCCTTTACATCCAAGAGAAAGTTTCTTCGTGATTATGGAGGGCTTCAGATTAGGTAGATGGCTATTTGTAAATCATATGCGAAAAGAATTCGTTGTGCAAATACAAGGTAGATGTTTAGCAAGCGAGCCAGAAATTCAACTTACATAATGTCTCCTAATCATCTCTTTTTAATGAAGTTTTAATTATGTAAAAATCAGTAAGTGATCTAGAGGTTTACACATTACCATAAACGTCTCCAAAAAAAGAACACGCTCTCAGAAACGCTTCGCATCACTGCAGAATTGGAAACTAGGACATGTTGATGTGATCCCAAAGCAATTTTTCCTAAAAGCACTATTTCTGAGGAATCTGGCTCTAACAAAACAGAGAGTCCCTCACGAGGCCACTTTCTAGTAAAATATTTACAAGAACACCCAAAAGCCACTTTCTTTTTCATGTGCTTGTAAAAATGTACCAAAAGTGGCACAACTTGATCTAGTTCTCTTTAGGCACTTCTAAAACTCAGACTGAAAAACTCTCTGCCATCCCCTTCCTAAAGCCATCTCCCAAGGCATGCGTTGGGCTGGGAGGTGGAAGAGGGGGCTGGCATCTTTCTGTGCTCATTGCCATGGTTGGGAATAGGCAAAAAAAATGGCAATGCCATGGAAAAATGCAGACCTCACAAAATGGCACTTATTTAGCAATTTGCTATTTTCCTGTCCGAATATTAAAACCTGTGGTGCTGGGTGTAGTTCAGGTCTGATTTGTAACTGCTTCCTATAGTGAAATCCAGGGGGAATGCTCTGAAATTAGAGCCTAGATTTAAAGCATATTAAAAATGTTTTTTTCACTCGATGTTCTTTTTATCTGCTGTTTGGTCTTTAACAAATACTTTATCCCATATAGAAGTAACCCCACATATAACAAAATTACCTTCCACTTTAATTCATTTTGATGATTCAGATGGTATTGCTAAGATTAAATTTATGAATGTTATCTAAAAAAGTATTTTCATGCTGTGTTTCAAGATTTTATGTTCGGAAAATTTAATGCAAGGACATATTTTAGTACAATTGCATTTTACTCTGCTTGTATTTTGTATCGTCCATGCTAAAGAAGGTTATTGAAGAATGAAATGCTTAAAAGCATAGCAAAGCGATAAAGATTAATACATCATATTGTCAGCAGGACTAAATATTATCTTTCGTAATAGCATCTACCAAACCACACATCATTTTTGAGAAAACAGAGTCCATAAATGTAATAAAAAAAGCCATCTACGATATATTAGCAAACAGGCATCACACTGTAGCATCCCCTTTCCGTTTCAAGGAGACACTTTCTAGCAGACAGAGAAGATGCACTCAGCACCTGACATCTAGGCGATGCTGGGAAATTCCATTTGCTCTTTGCACTTCGCACAAATCCGTGTTCCTAATTGGAGGGTGGGGAAAGTGAAACATGAAAAACTTGAGAAATCACATTAATTTACCCAAAATATAATTTCTGTTAGGTTAGCAAATAAATGGTTCAAATTGGAGACAATTACAATATTTTATTTTAACATAAAATCTTGAAGTCTTCCAACATTCTCTGAAAAATTTGGTCTGAAGCGTGCTATATTTTTTGTCTTTTTATCTAATTTTTACATAACAGGTCAAAGTATACTCCTGTATAAACCCACCTTATATAAGTTACTTCCAAGTAAAATTACTGTTTATCCTCCATACCAAAATTAGGAGATTCCTCTAGTAATTTGTTTTCCTCCAACAACTGGAGTTGTTTTTCTTTGTGTCTCCATCCTCGTCAGCCTTTTTTCTTGTACTTGTTTTTGGCAACATCCTCCTTGCGAAAGGCAAGATTTTCAATTTGCTGATTTTCTTCCTAAAAGTATGGAACAGAGTTGCTTGAAGCTTGAATAATTTCTTGTAGTCTTCAAATAAAATAGGCAGACTCTCCTATATAAAAATATATCAGTTGACATCCTTTTCCCAGAAGAAAAAAGAGCAAAGAAAGAAGCGCCTCTCTCCCTTGAGACATCCATAGAGCTACAGTATTTATTTCTATCATGGCCGTTCTTAAAAGTGTTGGTTTTAAAAGTCAGAATAACTACTGTACCACAGCTACTTTTGATTTGTAGTCCAGATTTCTACCCTAGTACTGTCTAAAATTGTTCCTAAGATATTCCAGCCATACCCAGGGTGGGCTGGGTACCTTCTCACTGGGACCCAGACAGCAGTTCTAGTCAAAATAATAATTTTAAAAGCCACAAGTAAACCCCAATTCCTTCGCACTTGTCCTATGGAATTAGAGAACAAATAATCAAGTGGACTGATTTCTTTGTGCTCTACCTGTATGTTCCACACCCTCACCTGCCTGAGCGTCTCACAGGAGATACCGACTCGCCGTACCAGCGGCCACGATCCACGCTCCAGCCTGAGCATCGCACCCTGCCATCAGCTGCCTCCCAGGGTATCGCAAAGCTTCCACAGGAAAAGAGTTCACTCCACGCTCCTCCAAAAATGCAGCTGTGGCCAAATGGGCAGGCTGAGCAACTCGACATAAAAGCAGCCTCTGTTGTGCATAAACTCATTGTCCCCGTCACTTTGTAAATAACAAATGGGACAAATCTGCAAATAATTTTCATCCACGTGAAACAGATATGGCAAGTTGGTTGCTAGAGGCATTCATTTCCCTGAGCAATGCAAAATACAAAACAGTTACAGCACAAAAAAAGCTCTTTCAGAAATTTAACCTTTATTTTCTATTCATGAATACAGTGATCCAAAGTAAATCTCTGTGTAAAGAGTTTTCTTTATACAAGTGAAAGTAACCGGTAAAACTGCATATAGACGCAGGGGGGAAAAAAAAAAGAAAATAAAAAAATCAATAGCCCTATGAACAGATTTCTTCAAACATAGTAAATAAATCCACTGCTTTTCAAATTGTTTTGTAGACATAGGATGCAGCCTCAAAAAGCGTCCAGTAAAAATAAAAAACAGAGAATATATTTTACATTCTCAAGGCAGAAAACAGCTGAAGATAGCAATATAAAAGCAAAATATGCCATCACATATATCCAATGCAACCTCGCTGACTTTAGAGCGATTTCATGGGCTATAAATCTCTACATATTATGATTCTACCTTTGTTGCCAGGCTGGGTTTAGACTATTTAAATTCCCTGTCAGTGTCAGTTATGGTCAAATCATTTCACATAAAAAGTGAAATGGATCCATAATAAGACTTAATGCTTTGTTGTTTGAAAAACTACTTCAACCTCCAATTAAAAACTCCAAGGTCTCTAATTGAACTGGGTTTTTTAGGAAGGGAAAATTAAAGATTGTTGCAGACTTAATAACTCAGGGCAATTAATAACCTCCCTGTTCACTAAATTTCATTTTATTCATTATAGACAAATTGAGCCAAGCCAGTGGATGGAAAATACTTTAAAACACTTGTCAGTGAAATATTTCTTCTGCAGTCTAGAAAGAAAAGCCTCATAATAGCTTGCTGAAATCAGTGTCAGTCATTAAAATCGCCTGCAGACATCGTGTGCCTTCTAGAAGTCCTTCTTGAAGCGCAACCACATTGCTGTTTTAGTCACTGCCTATCTACAAGAGATATTCCCAGCTTTCAGCAAGGAGCTTGTGCTTGTAAACAGGCATTACAAAAACTCACAGCTCATTTCCCCATTTCTGTACTTTATGAATCCCAGTCTCTTTTGAAGAGATGTTGCACATTCGTACAATTTTGTTATAACGAGCGAAGTTCTGCCGTCCTTCATCACGATAAAGAGAATCATATCCCAGAGATTAATCGCTGAATTTCAGCAGAAGCATTCATTGACTAATGATCAAACTCAACAAACAAGGCAACAGATGGTGGCTGTATGAGCTTTCTAGTGCCTCCTTTAATGAGCACAAAACAGTCTCTACCTCATTTGCACATCCCAGCCACTACATCAATGAGTTGTCTGCACACAAGCAGCTGTCTGAACGGGAAAAGCGTTGCCTAATTACAGGGCCGGATCCTCAGCTATACATACATTGGCCTTACTCCTTGTAGATCAGCAGAGATGGAGAGTTTGCGTCACCTCAAGATCGGGATGATGACTTCCAGAGGAGGCCTGTGGGGCTGCAGGAACGTCTTCCAGGGAGCCCCAGGGCTCCAACACCCAGCTCCCCAGCAGCGTTGGCCACAACTCTGCACCAGCTTACTCCAGATACCAGCAGCAGGCTGAAAAAACTCCTAAAAAGCTCAGGAAGCTCATTGTTCCTTTGACATATCCCTGACATTCACCATATTTTAAGCATTCCTCATCTGAAATATTTAGCTCCTTAGAAGCAGTCCAACAGATACGCATCCTCGCTGGCAGATCACTAATTTATCTCTTACAGCCCTCCTGGGTGCTGTGTGTATGGAGACAACTGCATTCCTAGAAATGGGCATAAATATCTGCATTTATTTTCTCATCATACTGACTGGGGAGTTGGGGAGAAGGAGGCAGAATAGGAACCATATAGAGCAAATGGCTCGACAAATACTCTCAGTACGCTTCCTGCGGTGGAGCGCGCGGCATTATTTCTCATGTATTGTGCTACAGTTTAGAGTGGGTCATAATTACATATTTCCAACTGGCATGATGATTATTGTATATTAGATGTTAGGCTGTAATGACTGTCAAACCGAAATTTTCACGTTTTGAGCAGCCTCCAGGGCAGGGCTCTGCAAAACTCTTGTTTTGCGAGCAGTTCATGGTATTTATAGTCTAGAACTAAACAAGGCAGAAATTAAGGGAATGCTCCTCACTGCAGGTAATGATATGAAAATGCTGATATAAGTCTGGGAGAGTAGAGAGAAGCAATAGCCTTGGGAATATATTGAAAGCGTGGAAGGGAACAGAGCAAGCACCACCTCAAGGCTGTTTTTCTGTCACTCTGACAGGACAGAGTTGTAAATAATCCCCCCCAATCAATTATCAGTAATTTAGTAGCACCCAGGATATTATATGCACAGCAAAATATAGCATGTCACCTCCAGTTCTCAACAAAATCACTTGGATAAGTTGTTTTTTCACCTGACTTGGATTGCAGAGGCTTTGGAAGATTGAAGTTTAAGGTGGGCATTTTCCATACTGCTATTCCGAACAACTTTTCCACCATTGCTCCCTGGACTAAACAACACTAACTTTAAATAGATCAGCCAATCTTGAGCCAAACTTAGAGAAAAAAAAAAAATAATTCTAAACCTAAATATATGCATGTGCTATATGAAAGTTCACCTTAAAAAGGTAAACAGAACTCACATTCCTATATGGGTGTAACACTGGTCACTAAAAAATTTTTTTTTTAAAAAAAAAAAAAAAAAGCATCCCTCACTGCCTGTTAGCCCAGGCATGAGGAACATTCTCAAGGGCTTCCAGTGCTGCCTCCTTAAAGTCGAGACATGAGCTTCGGCTCGCCTCTCCTTTCAGTGCCTGTGTCATTGCCAATTCTATTAGCAAAAATTGGACTTGAATATTCAGTATCCAAAAGCAGCTAAATTAAAGGCTGAAATGCTTTACCTGCTCCCTCTGCTCATCGAGCTGCTAAGGAACACGCACCAGCTAAGCCAGTGAGTTGTTTGAAGAGATAGAACATACTGATTCAAAATGAAATCCACGAGAAGTAAAGATTACATATAGCACTACACTTGAATTATTTTTTAATTTTTTTTTTTTGTGTGTATGTTGTACTTTCATACATGATGTGCTACAAGGAAAATGTTATTTTGATGCCTGTATGATATGAACCCAACTGTCCTTTCACTCCCTCCACTGGAAGTCACACACATCCCTACACACCTCTGGGGGGAAAAAAAAAAAGTTTATATTTGGAAAAAAACTTGCCCACAAAACACAAACTCAACATAAACATACATTTGTCCTTGACTCTCGAAACGATCTGCTTTGGTCACGTCTGGTAAGTGATAGAGTTTGGCCACCAGCCAGAGCCTCGGTCCTCCCGCGCGGTGATAGCGCCAGCCTCCTGCGATAACAACGGCACGTTCCCGCTGATCTATTAGGCAATAAACACTCTGCTATCTGTAACGAGAGGACGTGGCAGTAAAATGCAGCATGCAGGGCACAATACTGATACCGACCCCCCCTTTCCCTTCTTCAGCTTGAACAGAAGATTGCTTCCCGTTGTTCAGGTGGAAGGCTGTAATTACCTCATAAAAGATGCGCAAATAAACCAGTCGCAAACAAATTAATCCAGTCACGCCTTGCTACTGCAGAGAAGCGTTTTATCAGTATTGTCTTAAACACGATTATTATTTCTAATAGGTTGAACTGAATTTTGAACGGAGTTGCCGTAAAATTCCGTCTGCTGACAAATCGAAGGATTAAATGGTAACTGCCACAAATATTGTTTCCATACCAGCACAGAACTCCGCACCCAGCTTGCAGCAGTACGGGATGTACGTTCTTATCAGCAGACATATCGTGGCTACGATGACCAAAGAGATACATAATTGTATGAGTATCTTGTAACATACCACCAAAGTACAATGGCATCCCAACCTCGGATGATGCCCAGATCGACAGCACGGGTAGGTCCACCTCACCGCCTGAAGAAGCGGTGTCAAGGCTTTATATTCAATGATCAGTGCTCCGGACTATGTCAGTACTTACACAGAATTGTATGAAAGCCAAGGAAACTTCAGTTAAGCCTTTCACCGATAAAATTCTTTCCAATCAATAGATAAACAGAAATGGAAAGAGACAAACTGAACCAGACAGCAAAATTTATCTCTCCCCAAGGGAACACAATAGCAAGAACATAGAGGATACAAGTGGGCCTGGCAAACTTAAAATGAGGGCAAACAGATGGTTGTCTTGTACCTAGGGTAATTTAAAAATACTTTGCCAGAGAGAAATAGGAGGTAGAAAAAAATCAGTAACAATAATATTTTCTTTAATTTTACCATTTGCTTTTAGGGAGGGGTAGTGGTTTGAAAATAGAAATAGGTAGATTCAGATTAGACATTAGGAAAAAGTTTTTACACTGAAGGTGTGGAACACTGGCCCAGGTTGCCCAGAGAGGTGGTGGATGCCCCATCCCTGGAAACACTCAAGGCCGGGTTGGATGAGGCTCTGAACAAGTATTTGAAAAAACATCTGTATTCTTTAAATTTCTAAGTTTGCAAATGAAACGTTTGCAAATTATGTCTCACTATTTTTTATAGTAATGGTAGAAAAATTTAGCAGAAAAGTGCTTTTTACAATTTCAGTTCTTTGATGATCTTGCACAATTTTAAAGTGCATTTTCTCCCCCACTATAAAGCTGAGATAACAAAGTCTTAGGAAATCAATATTGTGGCAATCCCGTGCTGTAAACACCAGTCATACAACAGCCTGGAGATGAACAGACCCATGGCTTGAAGCAGGATTTGTTGTGTAGAGCTGGTGCCTTAGTTTGCAAGAGATATGGTGAGGAATTTCTTCAACTCTGCTGCAACTTTCAAAGCAATATTCAGTGATGTGCAGCCAGACCTAAATCATCTTCTTCCTGCCCTGAGTTGCCAACCAGCCAGTGAGTTACTAAGCTTTGAGAAAATTAGACTGTCATAGATTTTTATCTTAAAAAAACTGAAGCAAACAATACATTCCAATGATTGTTTTTCCTGCTTTTTCTTATAACGTGTACATTACCTGTCCCGACATGTAACAGTTACCGTCCTCTTTAGTACCAGGATCTGGGAGATGACAACTGCTCTGTCCTTTCCAACACTAAGTTTATGATGACAGCGAAATCAAACTTCTAATTAAGAAAAAAAAACACTTAATATAGGCAAAGCAGAAAAATGTTCTAGTAATTTCAGAGTCAATGAAGGAATATAGAAAAAAATACACGATACAAGCAAAAAAAAATTAGGTGACAGGAATTAGTAAGTCACATACTTTCCATTATGGATTTTTTTTTTCCATGAAGACACAGAGGAAAGGAGCACTGACAGTATCCCCCCATTTTATGGGCAGACAAAAATGAAATTACATGTTGCAGGCCATAAAGTAAGACAGTAAGAGAACTGTGCATCAGAGGCAGGATGTGTGCCAGTGATATGATAGAAGACATAAATTTTATCCAAATTGCCATGCTTCTGTTTGCACAATTCAATGCTTTGACGGAAACTCCTGTTTTTCAGGTAATCCTATGCATATTCAGCAATTCTGACATCTCCAGAACATGGCAGATTTACTGCTTTTACACAGAAACATCTATTTCATGTGCAATAAAACCAGTGTACTGGGAAATAAGAGATTCAGCATGTGCTACATGGATTTCTCTGGCTACGCACGCGGTCTGGGATTGCAGGATGCTGTCAGCTCGGCTTACACGTTAAAATGCTAACCAGTGGTACAGTGACCAGTACTCTGCTCCCTAAGCAGTGGCATTGATGGGTACACGTGGCCCCTGGTCCCCTTTTGGAGGGCTGTAGACACTGCCCTGACCCAACGCCTCACTCTTTTCTCCATCGCCGCTCGTGGGGCTTTAGAAATGCCTACCCATCTCCATTGACTGAGGGAAAATTCAGGTGCCTGACAGGCCCCTTCCTAAATCAATGCTCATCTGTGCTCAAATATGCTCACATTGCATGCAATGATTTATTTTTTTTTTCCATGTATAACTGAGTTTTTCCTGCGCTAGCCCAACATCATGCTAAAACCCAATAAGACAGGGTCTGTACATTACCACGCACCAGTATGAGCTTTTGCTAGGCTGATAGCCATTCATTTACAGTCTGGCTTCTATAAAGTAGCTTTTCAAAATATGCAGTTTGGGGAAATATTGGTAGTACATCTCATTTTAAACGTAATATAATTCATGCAGCAATAATTTATATTGTCGGTAATTTCAGATGAGACGTATTTGCCATTAGAGCTGGAACGCATTTCACCTCTCGGTATTCCAGCTCTGCATATTTCATGGCAGGAGTATATTTCAAAGGTGTTGCATACATTTGCTTTATGTAAATGAGATTCAGGGAGGCTTCATCTTCAAGTTTTAATTACAAAACAGAAAAACTGAAATAAATAAGGAATTCCCTTGCTCTACCATCCCCGCTGGAAACACTTGACCTCAGCTTCAGGACACTGACTGACTTAAAACTCTGACTGTCCTGAAAATTTGGATTTCGCTAGTTTATTCTTTTAAAAGCACCACCATTGCACCTGCTTTTTTCTTATTATACCTATTTAAAATAGGGCTATGGTTTTGTAATGCTTTTTAAAAGTCTAAATGGAAGACAGGTATAATACATCGAAGACCTAATGGACCTAATGTCTAAATACAAAAGTTCTGTCTTAGAACAGGTCTTAATGTAGCATTAAGAGAAGCCTCTTTTCCAGGAAATACATATTATTATTACTATTTTTCAGAGCTTCCCACTTCTCTGCAGTAACCTTCCTCTGAGAGCACTTCTTATTGGATAAAGCCAAGAGTTTAATTCACTTTAACAGCAGAGTTCTGGATAATGGGGAGAGGTCTAAGGGCATAAGTTTGGTCTCTGTTACAAGACTGAGATCAAGGCAGCAAGAATGAAATTTTTAGAAGAGTTTGCCAGTATATAGAGAAGTTGCTGCCTGTGAGCTACCACCAGCTACCAGAAATACTTTGAACTGGTGCATTTGATTTAAGCTGCCGCATTTCCTATGGCTACACCCAACTTTCAGTGAGTTTGTGGTGGTCTTAAGTCAGTCCTTTTGCCTTATCCCAGCATAAGCCAGATATACAACGTTTTTGGAGCCAAATCTAGTGAGTTTCTTGAGCATCACCAGAAAAGTTAAGCAACAGCACGGTCTAGCGAGCAAGCACCGCTCTGGGAACCACGAGGCTGATTCCTCGGCCAGCTCCGCTGCTGAATTTGTGCATTACTTTCGCTAAGCCAGCACTCTCTCCACTACCACCCTTGCTCTGCAGCACCACGAACTCTCTGTACATGCATTTTCTGCTAGCATCTGCTGATACATACCATGTATATATATGGAGGTAGTAAATGAAATTGGAGGTGTCAGCGCTGGCCCGCTCTGAAGAAGTCGGTTTGGTCGGTAAGTTAGGAAGAGTTTAGTGTGCATCCAGGTTAAAAATTAACAGGGCTGTTTACTGGCCAGTTCTTTGTGAAGCTGGTGTTTTCACCTGGAGCATACATGCCAAGGTCCAGGGCTCCAGTCTCCTTAGCTCACGTGGTGGTTTGCAACATGACCAAATGTTGGAGAAGATGACAAACCTGTCCAATTGTCACTGCCTTTTAACACACCAGCATTTGAATACACACTGCCAGTGTAGGAACTAGCAGGTTATGATCTTTACCAACATAGCTCCCATTTCCAAACCCTGATCTTGCAGTGGCAAATGTACTAACTGGCTGATGACACGTCTTTTTAATTGAGGAGCACTCTAATTAAATGTCCTGCTGTGGTTTTCAAGAGTCTCATACTACATAGGGCATGGCATGTTATAGGGACTGCTAGAAATCTGCGCCCAAGGGCAGCAAGACCCCGTGAGGTCAGATCCTTGTATGGCTTCTGATACAGCCTCTCTCATTTAGTTGAGTGGAAAGAATTGATTAAGAAAAGCACGATTTCTACCATATGCTGCACAGTCCTCAAAGCAAGGATTATATGTCATGGTTTATGCGTATATCTAGGGTTTTAGATGAGCAATGAAATCAAACTCCATTTCTCCCAGAGCATTATGGCTTCAACATCTTTCAACATCTCAGCAAGGCAGTGGAAAACAATACGCTGTTGTTTCAACATTTTGTATTTGGGTAAAACTGCAAGAGAAGGCGATACCTGGAAAGGACAGAGGAGGAAGATGGGTTTTCCTACACCTTTACACTTGTGCTCCCGGTTAAAAGCCTCGTCTCACTTGTATCCAGTGTCACAGTGCTAAAACTCAGCATCCCCATGACAACCAGTAAAAGGTTTGATTTTCTGCCTACTGTCAGTCAGCAAGAAGATAACAGGAGATCCTGTGTTTGAGCTAATTACCTAGGGAAAAGCAGAAACTGTGATGAAATAGAAAGTCTTGCTGTATACATCTTCATTACAATAATCTCATACATATGTGCTCTGAACTTGGAAATACTAAAATCTGAAATGCAAATCACAGAGCAGTTGGCATTTCATTGACAAGATTTCTGATCCCACAGTAAAGCTCCTGGGAAGGCAGCAGCCTTGCTCCCCTGGAGCCATCAGCAGGGCTGAGGCACGGCACCACCGCCAATACAGCCGCACACCAATTACAGTTTGGGAACAAGTCTAACAGCAGCTCTTTGGTGGTTAGGTAGATCTTTATTTCTCTCGGATAACCGACACCTTCAGCAATAAATCACCAGCCCCTGGAAAGTGAAATTCAAGGAGACTGAGAAGACAGCAGCTGTACTTTACAATTCATTGGTAAGCTCAAACATACAAGTTAAGAGAAATATCACTTAAAATTCACAGTGATTGTTTCTTTTCTGTCTTTTGGCCAGTAGATATGAACTTGCTCAAAGATAAACAAAAACACATCAGAAAGGGTCATTTCTAATTGCACCACCACACTTACAGCCCTATTTTTATAAATACAACTGTCAGGCACTTGATGCCTAAGAGGCATCACAGTGAGTCTTCCACATCTCACCTCATGACTGAGCCACTCCTTCTGTAAAGATGCTTCATACGTGCTCAGAGTAGATTTCTCTGAACTTTTAAAAGACAACTTTAAAAGTTGTATTTCTTCATAATGCAATTCAAACCCAAGAAAATATCCTGGGTTTTGCAGCCAATGCGTACAACTAAACTGGAGAAACCTTACAGCAGAAATTAATGTTTGATCTTAGCACTTAAGGCCATAAATATAATACTCACCTATTCTAACAACAACTGGTCAAGACTATCAGAAATATTTTCTTGTATACTTGCAAAAAAAATTCATTGAAATGAGGCAGTGCGAAGCTGCCCTTTAGAAAGTCTTACTTAATTATTTAAACCTATTTGAGAAGCAATATACTTCACACTTACCAAATTACAAAGGCTGCTTCTGCCCTTAAAGACAACTCAAGCAGAGCAAAAACTAAACTCTGATTATACGCAAATTTCCTTTTAACGCAAATGTTGGTATTGTCTTACGCATTCTAAGCTCTCTGCTGATTACTGAAGGATACTGAGAGGGGACAGGTTGCTCAGAAAGGAAAGGAAGGGGAAAAAAAAAAGAAGAGATTATCTCATATATTAAGAAATTCTACACTTTCTCAAAAATATGTTGGTAAAGTTAAAGGGAAAACCAGAGCTATCAACTCACCGCAGATCACTGATTTCAGAAGATTTTATACATCCATGCCTATGTATAAAAATATATATAGTGCTTCATGACCAACTAGCAAAATCCAGGACACTGAACAGTACAATCACATAAAAATGAAAGGACAAGGTTTTTTTTTTTAAGTTTTAAAAAATTTAACTTTAAAAAATCCAAGGCACACTACAATGAAAAGCAACTTGTCAGAGTTAAAGATAAAAAATTATTCTGTAAATGCATTAGGAGGAAAATGAGGGAAAAATATTGGTTCATTAAAGAGAGAGAGAGAGAGTGAGAGAGAATACGATTTTGGCAATGCGAAGAAGGCCAAAGTGTTCAATGCATTATTTAATTAGTCTTATTAAAGATGCCAAGCAGGTGGTTAACATCACTGACAGAGGGGTAAGAGCTCTCCCTGAAATAGCTCAGGTCATAATCAGACAAGACAGATGTTTTCAAAGTCTGACCAGTGAACCTCAAAATCTTGATGATTCTAACTGAGGAATGATGGAAAAAAGTGCGATAGCAGGAAATTTTCAGAGGCAATTGTTTTCCCTGTCTGCTAGAAGAGTGAGAAAAGAAAAAAAACAAAACAAAACAAAAAAGGCAGCATTACTTCCATCCCTGAAAAAAATAATCAGAAATAATATAATCATATTACTGGTAAGCAGCAAAGGGTAACAAGAGGTGAGCAGTGGCCATCGCTCACTCATCAAGAACAAAGCATCTCTCATTTCCTTTCACAGCACCATAGCAGAAAGCAGAAGTTAATTTCATATATCCTGATATTAGGCAGACATTCTCCTAATTAGTTGTCAGGATGAAACTATTATAGGAGAGAGGGAAAGCAGTTGGACAGCTGTCGTGATTTACTAGCCAAGTGGGAGGGCGTGCTACGTCCCTGCATGTCGGAAGGTGGGCAGAGGTCTGGGTCCCTTCGGTGACTTCATTTACCATCTGGGTGATGGAAAGGAGCTGACACAGATTGGGGAGGTACTACCTGCCAGTGGAGACAGAATTAGAAATCATGAGCATTTTAGCTGTTATTCTCTTACAAAACACAGCAGTTAATGATATAGTGACACATATGTATGACTTGGGAAGTATTAGAACCGGTAGGCTTCCGCTGCCACACCAGTGCGGTGCTGGAGGGAGGTCCAGAGAGGATATGGATCGAGGAGAGCGAGGAGGCGTGGGACGTGAGTATTTTAGTGCAGAGGGGAGTGAGGAAAGATATGATAACAATCTCAAATTACCAGGAGGCTGTTGCACTGGGAGAAGGGAATCATCTGTTGTCCATGACCACGGGAGGATACGCAAGCACTGGGGACCTGAAATTCCAGGAAGGAAAATCTAGTTGAACATAAGGAGAACATAGGTCTACACTAAATTATTTGAGGAACTAACGGAGACTCCATTACCCCAAGTTTTTAATATGTTAGAACAACTTTTATTGGCTCAGGACTGCCTCCTGAGACCCCATTTCTCCCCACTGGCTGGTGTCTGGCAGGCAGAGGCTTATGATTAACTTGTCCTCATAAACAGGGAGTGCAAGAGAGACATTCATATCTAGTGAGAAAGACATGGGAAAAAAAAATTAAAAAGATAAATTAAAAGAACTGACACCAAGAAATGTAAGCTCTCTTGCTGACTTTGTCACAGTTGTCAGATAAAAGGCACAACAGACCCAGAAAACGTGGTTGTACCCCGATATGAGAGAAAGTCAGAAAGGTGGGAAAAATGGTTTAAGACTGGGCAGTTATGGTTATGGCTCCAGACAACTTCTGGAAACTAAAGAATAAAATTTCATTATTAGAATTGCAAGATTTGATTACCAAAGCAGAAAAATTCAAGATTTACTTGGCCTAACAAGGATCTCGCATCAAAGTCAGCAGACTTGTTACTTCTGCGAAGGTTTACATATTTGAGGTCACCCATGGCCAGCGTGGGAGCTGTTCAGGAAATGATCACTTGGGATGGAGAAGGCAGCATTGAATTTAGCGTTAAATTCTACACCTCACTTCCTAGCTTTTGCAAAGACCAGTTTTCTGGATGAGAGCTCATAAGTGGGTTTCTTTCCCTGCTTCTAAACAATTTCTAATGGGTATTTTTATTAATACATTTATTAGTAACTGCAAACAATTCTCAGCATATAGATAGATAGTTAAATGTTACCTTTCAAACAAGGCAGACAATGTTTGAACTGAATAACTCCACTTTTTGCAATACATACCGGTGGAAATGAGGGACATTGCCCAGCTTTGGCTGACCCTCCGCAGGCGGCGGCACTGTTCCATATGATGAGAAATGAACTTTTATGTAATACACTTCTGTATCTGTAATGGGCGATGCTGAACACGCCGAACTCAATAGACGTACTTCCCGGAAGACAGATACTGCTCTGTTCAAGAAAATCAGCATCTAAAACTGAATGAGTAAAAGAATAAATACCAGAGGAGGGGAAAAAAAAGAAAAAAAAAGGAATATACCACAGGCACATCAAAGGCCCACACGCCAGTGTAAGTGAAGATGTACACTGACAGCCCAGAAAGCGTGAGTTTCACATGTACCTGCCCATCTTCACACCCAACCGTGGCTCCAGATACTAAAAAGCAAAATTTACTTTAGTAATAAAAAACGCAAGCCACAGAGCAAGAAGTGAGGTTTAAATCTAGACACTAACTACCCTAAAAACATGAGGGAAATAAATCTGTAATCTAGATCGCATCCATTTATAGATGCGAGACAGGTCCGCTCTATGGAGGAGGATGATTCATCTAAGCAGACTACCAGACTTGTATGTTAAGCTTTTCTGAGATGATTCTGTTCTCTTTCACAAGGGTATTATTTTATGACAAGCTTTCTTGAAGACACGTTTCATTTCAGAAAAAAGAACTGAAAATGCAACATTTCATATTACATCCATGATGCTTATTGCAGCCAGAATTAGCTGTGGTATTTCAGCGTCTATTTCCAAATCACCATGCAGAAACAATATCTTCTCTTGTTCCTCTGAGCCTCTTCAGTAGCTACATGAAATGCTATACGCAGAAAAAATAGACAGATGGATAAATGGTACACAGCAAACTAAAATATTTCTAACCAATAACTGTCTTTTTTCCCCAAGTTCAAATATGGAATTTTTCAAATTTTAAATTTAGGCTTAATTTCACAAGGGAATACTCTTGATAGAAAGCCCGGACTATTTGAGCAGTAGGTGTTTCCATCTGGCCAGGGGAAGATTTTTTTCCATGAGATTTGTATACAGCAGTATTTCAGAATCCTGAAGGATACAGTACCCTTTCTCCCATTCACAGACATCGGCTTCTCCATTACTCCTGTTTTAGGCATGACAAATGCAGTAAGAGGCCCAAAGAAGCAGATAGGCTGAAGAGATTGAGAAGAAGAACCGTCACTGGCACTGGTCTCCACGTCAAGGGCTGCTCAGGGCTGTCGTGTTGGTGTCACCTTCTCGGCAGCATTCTGTATCGCAAATTACTGTCTGTGCTTTGGGGATTTAACTTTTCAGTGTTACATCAGAACAAATTGATTATCCAGATTCAGGCATATGTCTAACTTTTGAACAGAGCTACCAAAAAAAGGCTTATAAGATGTTTTTGTCCCCAAAATACAAGCATCCAGTGATGCTTCTGTCTCAAGGGACTCAGTCATCTTTTTCTTCTGATTCTGATTTTGTGGCTGATTTTGAGCCTTCAATTTTAACAGCTGAACTGAAAACATGTGTACCTTGAAAACAATGTTCCTCTTGCTAAGTAACACGCTACTAATAACAAAATTAGTTTTATACTTAATATTCCAAATCTCTTTGAAGTCTTAAACAGAAAACATACAGGAAATAATCTATTGCCAAGGGATTCCCTGCTAGTGCCACGATAAACGCATACGTACGTTTTATAGCATCAGGGCAGTAAAGGCAGAACTCTTAGCCAGGTATAAGTGGAAGAGGACTTGTACTGCCCAAATACAACAGTCAGCTGAAAACCAGGTAGAATACCAATGCTAAAGACTCAGCTTTTTCAGTAATTTCTCCAACTATTGCACACAGTTAGGCTGACCTACCAGAGCTGAAAATCACTCCTTTCCATAGCCCATTTATCCCAAAATTGAGCCCGCCTCTGTTATCTCCTTATCTGCTCGCTGCCTTAGTCCATACGCGTGTCCCTACAGGATCTCACAGACGGGGACTTTTACCTCTTCTGGCTCTGAGCCTGCACCACGTTTTTTCCCGTTACAGCGTGATGCATCTATCCTGGGCTAGAGACAAACAATTTTCCACTCACATGCTGGCAAGTGACATTTAGATTCAGCTTCTCCAGACAGGAAAAAACTCTCCAATATGGATCTCACCTTCGGAGCCTGATCCAAATACAAGGTGCACTTGAAGATGATCGATTTCCCACGCACCAAAAGCTATTTAGGAAAGACAATTCAGCCTACAATTTACCAACGTACGCTGCAACCATTCTAAAAGCTGTTTTAGCATGAAGTGACGGCTGACAAAAAATTTTTAAAGGGGTACTTGCTCACTAGGCTCCTAAGAAGAGATTGCATTAGTGTGCCATTAATGAAACAGCAAAGTAACTTATTGTAAACAGAGTTTAGAATAATTCTAACTTCTCTTAAAGCTTTAGGAGACATATTTAAGAAACATTTGTTCTGTAACTTGAAAGCACTCTGTCCAGAAGGAGAGGATTCTGAATTGTGCTTTCAGGCAGGTGGGCACAGATAGATGGCTCTGACAGCAAACTACATCACTGCCGGCTTTTCTTTGGTTTGTTTTTTTTTTTTTTTTTT
>WHYT01016183.1:107353-125439 GCA_009806455.1 Tetrax tetrax
CTTTTACCTCTTCTGGCTCTGAGCCTGCACCACGTTTTTTCCCGTTACAGCGTGATGCATCTATCCTGGGCTAGAGACAAACAATTTTCCACTCACATGCTGGCAAGTGACATTTAGATTCAGCTTCTCCAGACAGGAAAAAACTCTCCAATATGGATCTCACCTTCGGAGCCTGATCCAAATACAAGGTGCACTTGAAGATGATCGATTTCCCACGCACCAAAAGCTATTTAGGAAAGACAATTCAGCCTACAATTTACCAACGTACGCTGCAACCATTCTAAAAGCTGTTTTAGCATGAAGTGACGGCTGACAAAAAATTTTTAAAGGGGTACTTGCTCACTAGGCTCCTAAGAAGAGATTGCATTAGTGTGCCATTAATGAAACAGCAAAGTAACTTATTGTAAACAGAGTTTAGAATAATTCTAACTTCTCTTAAAGCTTTAGGAGACATATTTAAGAAACATTTGTTCTGTACATCAGAACAAATCACAAATACATCACTGCCGGCTTTTCTTTGGTTTGTTTTTTTTTTTTTTTTCCCTCTTTATATCAGATTGCAGCACTGCTGCCATGCTGTAAACATTCATTCACACCAAACAAAGTGACAAAAAAAGTCATGATACCTGGTATCAGAACACAATATGGACTAAGCTTTGCATCTCAGATAGTAGATAAAAGATGCTGTTTGGGCTGAGCTCTAGAAAATGTTATCAGAGGCGTTCCCCCGTACAGCAACCATGGCTCTTCATTGAGATGCAGGTAGTGCTTCGATACCAAAGACTGCAGTGCATCATTAAAATACTGTGAAGACAAACAACACTCATGCTGCATACCAAGTGGTATTACATTTAACCGAATCATTTTCCTAAGAACACAGCCAGGTCTGCCACTGCGAGCCACTTGTGTAAAACGTGCTGGCAGAAATGGATCTGCACTAATTACATTTCACACATATTTCAGAATTAACCTCAGGGATACGGGAAGGTGGTAGTGAAGAGGAATTTTATAACCAGGTTCATTCGAAACTGGCAGCCACACAAAGACTAGCTTTCCTCAGAGATAACCCCAGAACATCATTAGGAGTTTTATTCCTATTATGGTTCTTTCACTGAAGCACAGGACACGAAGATTTTGTATGTCTTTGAAATGCTGAACCTTTATCAGAAAGTAAACCCCTTTCAAAAAAGAAAGGCTGGAGAACTTTGGCTAGTGTGCCAGTTCCACAGAAATTCAGGAGAAGCAGACTACCTCTTATTTCTCTCCAGGGAGCATCACAGATCATCACAATTAGGCTACATCAGTATGAGATAATTTCCTATCCTGAGTAAAGGGCTGTTTCTTTTCATCCATCTGAACTTTCTGAAATCTCTTCCAAGGACACACTTTCAAGTTGGTTTTTTTTTTCAGGGAAATGTAGAAAGATTGGCTTGCCTTTTCCCTTCACCTGCTTCAGGACCAAATTGCACAGGACACAACCACCAGCTTTCTCGCTGCCTCTGACCCTTCCACTAGTTTCCTGCTCCATTTCCAGTAACATCAGTTCATTATTAAATGAGGTAAAGGGGCATCTCTGAGCTTCATTAAAACAGAGAGAAGAATGGGATTTCAGATCTCTGGGAACAAGCCAGCAATCTTCTGGATGTGCAGCTGATGCTGAATGTCCTGGATCCTCAACACCTGTGAACATAATAGAGAAATCACCAATTATCTCCAGTTTTTGCTTCAGAATGGGATTCCAAAATGAATAGCTCGCACTGCAGAAGGTCTGCCTAGCTTATTATTTTCCTCATTTGCCACTAAACACATTTTGGTTTGCTTTATAAAGAGTTGTCAACCACCATTTGCCGTTATTATTTGTTTTGTATCAATAGCCAGGGGCCGTTATGTGTATTCACCGCATGAATACACAATGCACTCCAGTGATACACTATTCCTACTCCAGCACTTCAGATTTTGTGGCTTTCACATTCCTTTACAAAAGATTTTGCATTTGTTGTACGGAGCTGCAGAGAGGTTTGTAACTTGTGAGCCACATGGCGATGGGGACGCCCAAAACAAAACACCAAGCGCTGAGGCGCCTGCAATCGTGAGGGCATCAGCCCGGTGATCCCCGTTAGCCCTTCTCGTCATCTCTTTTTAAGACGTAGTTTTTGTCTAGACAGACTTCGGTACTGCATGTTCAAGGGTGAGGGGAAAAAAAAAAAAAGGAAACAGGTGATTTATCCAAGGTCAGGAAGTAGATAAAGAGCACGGTTTTCAGTCCTGCTTCTGATCTCACACAGTGTCTCAGCTAATGAATCACACTCATTTGCTGTTCCACAGTTCCTGCCTTTCTCATTTGATGCGTCTGCATTGAAACGTATTTGTTTTATAATCAGGCAAATGAGAGGAAGCAAAGCCATTATGTCTAAAATCTCTTGCTCTTGCATACAGAAAGGAATCAGAGTTATCAGAGAAAAGTTGAAACATCGGCGTTGGCAGATCTACGTTTCGCAAGGGTCTCCAAAGACCTGGAGACGTTATACGTGAGCTCTGCAGGAAGCGATACGGTAAAGTCTCCTGTGGAATCGTACAGGGGCTGATGCAAGAGACTGGCGGCTTAGATGGAAATATCATGGTCTGTTGTGCATGTAAATGAATAAGCAATTTCTAAACCAATATTTACTTGGTACCTTGTAAAGGGCTTTTAACAAGTTTGTGGCAGTAACTGCTACAGAACATGGGAAACTGCCTGGTCTGCAGGGACCAGGGGTCCGTTCTTTGTAGCAGTCCTGAAAACACACAGCTGCAAGATGTCAATACCTAAATGCAGACAAGTAATCGACATGCAGGCTCCTTCAAACAGGGTTCGCCGTGCATGTTCCCTAGATCCCTTTCTGTCATCCATTAGAGACAGAGATTTTACTTAATGAACCACTCCAATTCTCAAAAAATGAGTGGATTATGTCCTTGACACATTGTCTTAAAATCTAACCATTTATTTGAGTGGTAATCATACATAATGTTTTTTCTTTTAATTCTACCTTCACTTATCTGAAATCTTACTAAACATCTTCCAAACTGAATCTTCTCTTTTTTTTTTTTTTGCAAGCTGCTTTGTCTTTTGAGATCACAGCCACCGTTTAACTGATGCAATAATTCACTCTGATGGGTAGCCTGCGCACAGGTAGAAGAAATATTGGTACAATACACAATCGTAGCCATCATAACAAATCATGGTAAATTGGTAGAGAAAATTAGTTTTAAATTTTTTTGCATAACAATTAGGATGAGCTGAGAATGGAAAGCAAGAGCATAAACTCCTTGGGCAATTCTGAAACAGAGTTCTGAAACTCTCTCTCTCTCTCCCCACATCAGTGCTAGTATATTATTAACACTGATTGCATTTGAAATAAAGGCATTTAATGAAGAACTATATGCAATTATGAAAAAAAAAAATCCAAGAAATTGATCCATACAGAACTAAGCACATAATTAAGAAAGATATTAAAGTTCACCTGCAGGCTGATACCAAGACCATTAAAGCAGCTCCCTGCATTACAAATGAACTGCATTTACCTTCAGTAAGTCCTGGAGATGGTGGATCCTGCAAGGTCCCCAGTGCTCACGCTCCAATTCAAGAGTGCTCCATGCTTAAGAGTGTTTCTGGAGACGTGCCAGGGTTCTTCACATATATTAGATGGCTAGAGAGCAAGGACACGTACTTGACAAGGGGCTAGATAATGCACATTTAATCCTGCGAGGTATTCAGCAGCAACAGCCCTTATGGGCTCAGAGTTGTAGGAGATCCTTCATTTCGGAATGGACCAAGAAAGGAATCCGCTGTGGTGAAACACACCGCGCAGCTGGATTTCGCATATAGAATTAGGGTCCATATAGAAAGAGTGAATGCTGGCAGCTGACTTGGGACCACTACTTCTAAACCATTGCTGTTTCTTTCTCAGCACCGTTCTGAAGTGCTTTCTCATAAACGACCTCAATTTTGTCCATGCTGCTGGGCTATTCTTCACTCAGAAAAGCAAAACTGGTTTCTAATGTTCACCGTATACACTAATTACTCTTCCACAAATACAGTTACTCTACAGTACGATGATGGGATCAACATGTCTGTCTACCTGAGAAATCTCCATGTTATTTTTTCTGGTTAAAACCCAAATGCACTTTTAATTTTTGCTCTGCAGTCCGTACAGAAAGACAAATGGGGAAGTTTAAAAGCCTGAGCGTTGCCCGAGGACGCAAATCTGCAAGGTTGTAAGTGGCATTTATGAAAAGTTGTGTTTCACGAGCTCGGTAATTTGCAGTTTGTTACAAAGACATAAACTCGTTTCAGACTAAATTGTATTGTAAGTCATGCTCCTCTGAGAATGCCTGACTAAAAGGTGGTGTTAAAGTAATTTCCATAACATCAAACTATGCGACAAATTAAAAACTTCACAGAGAAGAAAACTGGGAAAAAAAGCAGGCTGAGATGGAACAAATTTCCTTACGGTGGTGCTCAAAAGGGGAAAACTCAGATATTGCCCTGAGAACTGCAAAGCTGTCTGTTTTAAAAAGCACAGCACTTCATTTTCAGCTGTTCTGCAATGTCTCACTCCATTCTTAGAAATTGTTTCTCAGCAGCATCCAAATAC
The DNA here is from genome assembly GCA_009806455.1 of Tetrax tetrax. NCBI lineage: Eukaryota > Metazoa > Chordata > Aves > Otidiformes > Otididae > Tetrax > Tetrax tetrax. The sequence continues at coordinate 111,988 of WHYT01016183.1, forward strand.
TCAGCAAAATGTTTCCCAAAGAGCAGACTCCACACCAGCATAGCCTCCGTGCTTTGGGAGTTTCACTGGACAGGGATCTGGCCCCCACAGTTATCTTACGATAAGGAAGGTGAAAACCAATTCTTACATCTTAAGTAAAGGATTGAATCTCGACATACTCTGACAATCACACCTGCTCACTGCAATAATGTCACATTCTGAGAGGAAAGATTATTTGACCATTCAAGAAAAAAAAAAAATTTGCAGCCTTCCTCTTCAGAAGTGAAGCTGATCCTTTGAACAAGGAAACTGGAGCAGTGAAGAAAATAACTTGTACCTGCCAAAGACAGACCTAACTTGAGGAGGAAGAAAAAAAAATAGAAAGTTCTGTCAACCTTGACATTTCAAATCAGGATATTTATCAAAGTAGTGGCACCAACTGCAGCATGGAGATCCCATCTTATTAACAATCCCTGTCTGGCAGGTCCTTATGTTTTAGTATCACTGCTGTGGCTGTTCTCCTTAATGAGACAGAAGGAGGGTTTCTTCTGAGAGACTGAAAGACCTAAACACGTACAGCGTGGGTGCGTGACAAATAAGGGGGTGACAAAGTGGGAGACTCATTGAAGGCAGCCAACATAAATAGAAAAAACCTGTTTAGTGTCATGATTATGCACGTTCAGTGCAATGATTATGAATGTGAGGAACGGTATGCAGCTAGGATAAGGGTAATTTATCCTGAATATTAGCAAAAGCTCTAACAGTGAGACTGAATTCATGTTCTGTGCTGCCAAGGGAATGGAGTAAATGACATGAGAGGGTTCCTTTCCTCCTGTAATTTCCATCATCTTATGATTCAGTGACATATTTCCTTCCTACCTTTGCATTTCATTCAGGTCATGCATAGGTACAGCACTAGAACAACCGTCCTCAGCCGGTGGGTCGAAATCTCTGATGCTGGGAGCAATACATTATAAAATCTTTCCAGAAAGTTAATCATCTCTCACTTAGGTGCAGTAATGCTAGTTGGATATTTTCTTGTTGTTTGCTAGCTTGTATTTTCTTACAGTTCCCACTGGACAGCTGTACTAAAACTAGCTGCCCTGATGATAATTGCATATCTAAATCAATCACGGTCAATTTACCTATGTTCTTGTGCCAGTGCTGTCCTTACACCTGACTACATTTTTTCCACCCCATTTATTACCCTAAAATATATGTGAATGCCATCACAACCTCCCTCAGCCTAGAAGACTTACCAGAAAGCTCTAGGTTTACAAAAAAAAAAAACAACACCACACTCTGCAAAAAATGATGATGAGAAGTCTGCCTTCTCATTTAGTCAATGACACATTTTTCATTTTGAAAGGAAATAAAGTTATTATAGAATTTTTATCAAAATATAATGATCACATTGTGTTTAAAGTGCTAATGAGTGTCCAAACATTAGTATCTCCAACTGGTAGAATGACTTCCTGCTGCTCATAACCTTTTTATCAAAGCTCATATGGAGCAGTGCTCCAGCACAGTTTGTACTAAAAAGAGTTCTTGCTGGAATTTGGCTTACACAAGCAAAACTGTTTACTTACAATAACAACAGATATAGAAGAGCCATCACAAAGAAAAAAAAAACAATGCATTCAATAACTTACATAACAAAATGGCTTATACAGAAACTTCCTTGAATTGGTTACTGGTTATTGTTGCTTCCAACTGGCAGTAGCATATCTGATTGCTACAGGCATCCCTTCTAACCTCTTCTCAGCTGACACCTGTCACCCTGGAGACTCTAAAAGGGAAAAAAAATACCTACAGTATGTCTTCTGTTGCTCATAAATCTAAAATTGTATTTACCAAGGAGCCAAACCAGTTTTATTCAGAGTTGTATCCATGTCACTCAAAATACCTTGATTGTTATGGCCTTTGAAGTAACCCATCTGTAGTTTTTAATCATCAGCACAAAACCAAAACACATTCAAATAATAATTCTCATCTTTAAATCTAGAGAGAGAGCTCTGAAGTTGATGGAAAAGTGTTCAGACTCAGAAGACCAGCCCTGATCTCACCATGAATTTTGAAAGGCTGTGCCAGCATGCAAGAATGATGCAGTGACATCAGTATTTGGGAAAAAAAAAAGTCACGTATACATATATATATATATATTTTTTTTTTTTTGAATTTAGACAGAATTTATAGGTCTGGAGACTTCCCTGGTGTTCAGACATGAGTTTACCCCTCTGGAAGGGATGAGGCATATATGCCACCACTTGCTATAATCTACAACTGTAATGAAAGAGTGAATTTCATACGTTCTATTTACCTCAAAAAAAGGTAATTCCAATGCCTTTCAATTCCCAGGGGAATAACACAGTGGTATTGCCTCCTCTGTGGGACAGTGTGCTGAAACTCCAAAAGGTGTAAATTAATTCCAGTTCTAATGAGGGGTTTGTTGGGGTTTTTCTTTTGAGCTTTGGACACCTGAGACCACAAGCTTATTTCAGATGATCTATTGAATAGCTGTCGGATGGTAATGATTTTTGGTTGCTGGGCTCAACCTGATCTGGTGAAATTGGCTGGAAGCTTCTGTATCTTATTAATAATCTCTTAAGCAATTACCCTACAGCACACATTTTGCCTCCATTTCTTCAGTTGTCCTTTACCAGCCAGAAGTATACACTTAATTTGGGCAGGGAGTACGGGGAGGGCACTTGAGAATGAAGTTAGGAATACAATTCCGTCCCTTCATGACAAATTTCTCCTATTCCTGTCTATGCTAGTAAATGCTGACTCTTTCATTTTTACATCAAATAAAAATATGAGAACTAATGTAAATTCAGCTTCTTAGTGTTTGTGTAGAAAAATCACAACTAATTCTTGTATCACTTCTATGATTTTCTTATTGCTATTTCTGCTCGTCTATGTTTTACATTATCATGATAGTCTAGACTGCAAGTGATATATTTGAAGAATAAATTATTTCTTTCATGAGAATGAGGATCTCTGCTTTATGAAATGTAAGTATACCCTCATTTTCAGCTAAGCAAGCCTCATTAAATGCTTTACCAGCAGGACAGTAAGAACAGAGACAGAATAACTCATGTTGTGTCTTGGTGGCTGAAACCTGAAGCCAAAAGGAAACAAAACAAAATCATTTTTCTCATCAGATTGTATAAGAAGTCTTCAGGTTGAATCACAAGTTTTCTTCTACTGGAAATTTTTTAATTCAGACCTTTAAAAAAAATAAATCAATGTCTAAAAATTTCTAAATGCAACGTATTTTTAAAGGGTAAAATTTTCTTTTGCAAATGTTGAGATAAATAATTTTTTTTTTTTAAGTAACATTCCCCCATATACTCCGTTACTTTGCTAATTGAGTACAAACTTTGATCCATTTCTACAGCTAGTTCCAATCAGTCCAAAGTGGCATTTTTAATTCCAAAAGAATTTTGTGGTCGAAGCAGCTCACTTAGCTTTACACAAGAATGGAGTTTCAGTACATCCATTCCATGTATCATCACATGCTCCAGGTCACAACCCCCTTCCAAGCAATTTACAAATTATAAGACCTCTGTAGAACGACAGAGGTTGTCTTACATGTTGTCTTACACCCCTGTAGTACGTCACATACACAGTGAGTTTACACTGTCCAAGTGCTTCAGCATTTATTCCAGTAGGACCACCAGCACCATCTCTAGCTGGCCGCAGCCAAATTATTCACTTGAAGTAAGAAAAGCCCAAACATCTGCCTCTGCCATACACACGCACACCAAAAATTAATTTAAAAAAGAAGCTACAGTATTGAAAGAAGCAGAGAAGTGAACTCCTGGTCCAAATCAGTGACCAGTAAAAGAATGTGCTGGGTACAGTGCAAATATTTGTGTGGAAAGCAGCCACTCAATAGCCTTTAACCCTCTTCCCTTACGTATGGATAAGCCTCAGGTATTTATAGACTTTATCTAATTTCCTGTCCCCAGACTCTCCTGCTCAGTTACACAATGTCTTCCAAGAACTCCAGTTCCACCTTAAGGGCATTTAGGCTCTTTTTCCTTATAAGGTGTTCAGAAGAACACACAACTTCTTCCTCAAAAAAGGAGGAAACCCCCCTTTTAGTAGCTACCACAACTAAGGTCATCATAGAGTCATAATAATTTGATCATACAATCATAGCTTCTAGCTGAAGCCATTCTCTTTTTATCTATCCCACATATTTACATAGGGATTCATAATCTCTCTTCTGACCTTGATTAGATTTCGAACAAGCCAAACCTTTAATCTCTTTTCACAAAAAGATTAAGCAATTCCCTTGATCTTCTTAACTGCACTTCTCTGGTTCTGTTTCCATTCAAGGCAGTCTTTCTGAATGGAGGTAGACAGAGCCATACAGGCACTTTTCCAAGTCATCTTACCACTGTCCATTATAATTATACAATACCTCCCTGACTCTAAAAGTATTGGGGATGCTTCATCTACTCTCTTGCAAAAAGTAATAATGGGTTGCTTTCTCATGCCTCTCACACTGGTGATCGCAATCATTCTTCAGTCAAGAGAAACCCCTGAGATGCTCTGCATGTAACCAATCTGCCTAGACTCACTGAGATACGCAAAAAAATCTGCCTCTTTTACAGCATGGGACACTCAATGTCATCTTCAGGTCTACCCGTGGTCAGGCTGCTTAAAAGTGTTAGTCTGTAGTAAAGAGAAAAAATAGTAATTGTTAGTTGCTACATGCATACTACATCAAAAAAGTGTTAGGACGATGATTTCCCAAAATATGCACCACAGTTTCTTTTTTTTTATTTTCAATAGACACAGTATTTAAACCTTGATTAGGCAGAAATCAAACAACTTGCCATATTGTAAGCACATATTTAACCACAAAGCCAGCACGTGCCAAAAATATCTTCAGAACTGGGTCCGTAAGTCCAACCTATAAAGGTGTGTGATGTAAAAACATTTTCTTCTATCCCTTCTGACACCACCATCTTCCTCTCACTTTCCTCTTTTCCATTCCACACTTCTTTGGTCAACTTGTCTCAATTACAAAATGTAGTAGTTAAACGAAATTTTAAAGTGAATTTCTACAGCAGAATTGCTGCCATCTCCTGTGAACAGCCTCTGAAGTACAAGATATATTGCGCTAACAGAGCCATTTTGCCCTGCTCTCCGCTGTTTGCACCCTGGTAACAGCACGTAATGGTAGCCAGGGATTAGGAAGGGTTAGAGCATATGACTGTCCTCCAGCTTGAAGTCAAAGGTCAGTTTGGTCTCCCCCACCACCACCTTACATCAAGGTATTTTAAAAATTATTATTAAATATGATACTGCAAGTTATATGACTTTTGCAGGATTTTTCTGTGACATTCTGTCCTAACAGTCTGATCATTGAAATCAAACAACAGGACTTTTTTCCCTTACAGAGACAGGTTCGTCTGTAAAGAAGTGACATAATTCAATAGTTTGGACAAAAGAAATCTAGTTTCTACTTACATTGTGTCAGTGATCTTTGGCAAAACTCCTTCCTTTCGTGTTCTGTGAGTCACACTGTTTTGAACTCCAAGCTCTTTCACCTCTAACTTGTCTTGTATCTCTGCACAAACAGAAGCGTTAACAAGACCCCAACTCTGAACTGACAACTTCCAGTATTACAATATAATAAATAATGCTGTATTTCTGGAATAAGTTTGAAATAGATACCACCTAGGAATAATTTTTCATAAAGATTAAGAGTTCCTACTGCATTCTTAAAATAGAAAAGATGCTAAAGAAGACATTTTGTTCAAGCTCTTGATTTTTAGGAAAAAAAAAAAAAAAAGCCGCTCAGAAATTCTCTCTATGACAGAAATAAAAGTTATTTAACCATATAGGGAGGGTGGGTAAGACCCTCTTTTCCAGTTCCCATTCCTCTCCGTGGCAAAAGAGAGCTAGCGGATTATACAGCAGCCCCAGAAGCCTTCCATCTGGAGTAAAGCGGATGTCTCAGCCAGCACTGTCTTGGAGGAAGATGTCTGTTAGGGTACTTACAGATGCCACCGTGTGAAGAGGTGGATGGGCACGTGGGCAGTAGCAATGGGTGGCTCCAGGATGTCCAAACAATGTTACGGCCCACAGAGCAGCACCGACCTGCAGGGAATGGCCGATCAGTTCCACCTGGCACCTCCACAGGTACTGCTATGAGGAATAAGCAGTTGAAGATACCATAGCATTTTCCTGCTCCAGGAAGAAAACATGCAGCAGACATTTTAATGAGCTAGTAAAGATTTTCACCTTCCACACAACCATTTTGCACAAATGATGACTACCCTCCCCCAATATTTGCTTCTCTGATTTTCTTTTAGCAATATAATCCATGCAGAAAATTATCTGAGCACTTTAGCTGAAAGATACTGAGTTATTTATTTTACCCCAATTCTGAAATATTTAGAGTATCCCATCTAGTTTTTTTTAGTGTTCCCATACTATAAGCCATTTGCCTTTGCTCGCATTAAAATGTTTCTCATTCTAAAGACTGTGCAGCACTCTAAAATGTGACAGACTCATTGGCTTGCAAATCTTCCCTTTATGCTTGGGAAATTTTATTATTATTACAGTAATGTAGCTGAGATCAGGGCCCCATTGTGTGTGCTCCTTAAATAATGAACAAGGAACCGAGGCATGGAGAAATTAAGCACGTTGATCGAGGTCAGGCAAAGGTTAGCATCGCTGGAATGACAACCACTGTTTGAGACAAGGCCACCCTTGTTCTCTGCCAGTCTTTGCTCTGGTTCCAGAACTGCACTGCAACTAGAGAAAAAACAACTGATCTAGTGCTCTTAAGAAAAAGGGACAACTGATGCCAGTCATACAGCAGAAATAACGAGAAAAATGAGACAAATGCATGCACAGCTCCAGTATGGATGAGATACACACGCCGCTGTTCTTCCAGGCTCTGTCCCAGCTCTTACTTTATCGTGCCAGAACAGGTACGAATTCAAGCTGCCCACTGGGTCGAAGGGACGCTGGCTGGCAATTCGCAGCAGACATTTCCAGTTGTGTCACACATAATAGGATCTGACTGCATTCATTTAACATGGGAAATAAATCTTGTGGTGCCACAAATTTGTTGGCAGTGCCAAGAACCAATGTTTGATTTTTGTCATTGAGAGGAGTTAGGAACGGAGACTAGGTGTTCAGTGCAAGGTTAAAAGATATTAAAGGGGTTTTACATTTCTTTTAAAAGTACCACACTGATGGCACTTCTGACTTGAGTACTGAATATTTTAGCACAAAGGAGGGATTTTTCACTGTAAGCAACCTGACCTTCTAACAACAGAGATCCACAGAAAAAGGAAACTGAATCCTCTCAACACCTGCAAATGATACTGGATTTGATTTTCCTTTTCAACTTAAGAGTTACCTATTGAGTGATGTTCTACACATTGGGAAAAAGTTGATATACTTTAGATATACAGTTATATAGTGTTTAGCGTTATTAGCTACAGGCATACCAACACTCTGTTTAAGCTAGGAAGCAGTTGTTGTGAGGCTGTGGAGATGCAGGAGTTCTAGTCACGCTACAGCCAGTGCAGATCCCCTACACACCAACACTTTCCTGTAGAAACAGGCTTCCAACTCTGCCACATCTGTTAATCTTTGAATACTGACAGAGGCAGCTCTCAGGAATAATGTTCACACTTTTTGTAAGGAAAATGTCAATCCTTATTTTAATACTTAATTATGGAATTTCAAATATCGTCCTTCTAGTTTTCAAGTTCCATTCCCGATAGCACAAATTCTTTTGTCCAACTTTGAGTTCTTTCATCAAGATGTATCAGCAGAAAAGCAGTCTTTTACTGCAGAGACTGAAAGACAAGAGAATTCGAGGTGAGAGATCTGAGAGACATGTAGATTATGTGTTGGCTTTTTGAATTCTAATAGCTTCGGTATAAAATTAATATAAAATTATTTTTTTGGTTTCTGTTGCTAATTCAGCTACAAAAATCTGAGATATGCAGTAGCTTTTACAACTCTGCTTCATGGGAAGGAGAAATAATTTCAGCGAAGTAGTGACAGCCTTGCAATTGATCCTAAACATAAGCACCCAAAACACGTCAAATCCCAACACATTAAACTGTGCTAATACACGATAGTCTGCAATGCGTATACCGTATAATTAGACTCTACCAACAGTACAGTAAAAGACAATTTTAAGAGAAGCAATGTCATCCCAACAAGCAGTAAGCACACACATTATAGATTAAAAAAAAAAAAAAAAAAGAATCTTAACAGAAAACCCACAAAGCTGCCAACTCCTACAATTTAGTTCCAGGTACTTGATTCAGAGAGACAGACAATCTAGAGATGAACAGAAACTACAGTAGTTTGCAGCTGGACCATTCTGCTAGTGAAGTCCATTTACTGTAGGCATTTTTTAATGAACTTTTCCACTTGTTCCTCAAGTTAGGTTCAAAGGACAGTGACTAATAGCTTGGAGAAGAACTGAAATTGGAGTTTGCTGTCTGACCACACAGAACGAAGCCCATTGACTGCTGCTATGAAAATAAATGGCAGTGTCCAGGTGTACCTTGTACAAATGAACTCCATCCATTTTAAGCAGCCTCAAAGGCTACAGGAGCAGAAGAGTCTGAAAACAAATGAAAAGTCTGTGTTGAAAGTTACGCTGTTGCCTTACCCATGGACCCAAGAGGACTCTCTAATCCACCCAACCTCAACCCTAGCCCCAGAGACCACAGTGCTTGCTCTAAACTCAGGAGCTATACCAAGAGATAAATTTGTGGGGTATAGAAATAAAGAACCATTTTGCACCAAAATAGTTAAATAAACCATCAGGATTCTTCTGCACCTGACTCTTTTACATTTTGTAATTGCAATATATATATATATAATGGAGAGGAAGATGTGGTAGCTGTTTCGAGAACTGGGTGAACAAAACAACATCACCTCAGGTTATGGGCGCTGTTGGTTTCCCTCCCCCAGTAAAAGCAGCATGAGAACACCGAGCATGTCCCGCTGGGCTCGGCGTCCTTGCAGATGAAGCACCAGTACAAGGTTACGCATCACACTTGACACCTCAGTAAATGAGAATTGGCCAAATGGCAGGTTTGATCTCTAATTATTCCAGAGCATCAGCCTTGCTGTTTAATTTGTGTCTAACAGACATGATTACAACAGGGTTTTTTTTGCACCTCAGCTGTATTTTTCTTATGCATTACTCTGCTAATCCAAGTTGCTTCCGAATATTGGCAGAGAATTACTGAAGCATTATTGCATGTTCATGAGAAAAAGCTACAGATAGAAAGAGGTCAACAGGTTGAACTTCACTTACTTTGGCATCTTCAGCAGTTGTTATGCCTTGCATTTCATGATATAAAGGTCTCTTATTATACTGGAATGATAAAATTCCCATACTTAGCTTCTGTCTTGGTACTGCAGACATTTGTTTTCCCTTTGAAAACAACATCTCAGTTCTCATTCAGGTATTTCTGATGGAAAATGATGACTTGCACAAGGTTTTACTGTTAAATGTTTCCTTTGGTTTTGATATTTAAAACAATGTAAAAAAATGCTAGTAAAACTCAGCTCCAATTATATTTTCCTTCACCCCTTAAACTTTGTAGTTCTTATCAAATAGATATAGATAGGATTTTTCCCCCCAATAGGTGAAGCAACCAAGGCTCTTTGCGAGGCTTCGGAGGAAACTGCATTAAATTTGACTTTGACAAGACTCTGACCAGCAGCATAACACAAAATACTAGCATTAGGTTAACTGGTCACAATTTGTCTATGGCTGTAGTGTTGCACACATAGGAATTGTACTTAGATACAGCTATTGCAGAGACTGTCTACATTTAGAGGAAGCTTACAGCTAGGACTGAGTTTTGCTTCTTAACCTTCATAGGCACTATTTATTATCCTTACTGCATTCCATGCTTGGCAGGAATTTCTGATCTCCCATTTCAAACCACTTAAGAAAATTCTTCTTGTCACTCATTAAGTAGATGTAGAAAACCACACAAAATTATTAATACCACATGGTTACGCAAATAGCAGTGAAAAATGGTTACCGCATTTTCCTCGATAAGCAAGGCAAAATCCTTCCAATTAACATTTTAATTAGAAAATTGACTTACTATGAAAGTGTTCTGCATTTTTCTTAAGGGCTATAACTCAGTCTACTTTCAAATTCCACCACAGCATTTTCACTGTGGCTTTATCAGAGATTAGATACCCAGCAGCTAAAAGGGAGTTTAAGTGAATTATACTTCTACCTCATACTTGATTCTCTTTACTTTAAAACTTCAGGCACTCAGGCTTCTATTTCACCCATCACTTGTCCTTTGAGACTAACACAGCTTTAGGGAAAAAAGCTATTACCTACTGTGAAAAGTCTAGTAGTTACAATTATGAAATAATAAAATGTCACGCATGCCTGATTTAGATATAGGGTTTTAAACTTCTTAGTTTAGTGAAATACTACAAAATATTTTCTAAAATTGTTATATCCATCAGGTACAATGACCCCTTTGACTGTGATACCAAATGCAAATTCACAAATATTTATACAGCAAATTTGAGTGTGCAACAGAAATCAGCAATTGAAAATCTATTTTGCTTACCTTGTCACCAATAATGTGTTACTTAGTGCTGTAATTCCATTTCCTTCTTGAATACACTTCGCAAGTAGGAACACTTTTGTCTCTAGGGTAAAAAGAGCTTAACATCCACAACAATGCTGTTTCTTTTGCTTCCCTTCCTCTTGGTGCTCACAAGTGTTACGGTCCCTGACAGTGCCTACAAAAACAACTGAGATTTCCTCCATGCCTTCAGTTACTTGTTAAAAAAAAGAAAAAAAACAAACAAAAAAAAAGCACCTATGAATTTTTAATAGCAAGAGACAAATTCCAAAGGAATAGCAATAGCCAACTCTAACAAAGACAAACTTTTAACTGAAATTTTCTGACCAAACTAATCTTTACCCAACAATGCACATTTTCTGAACAGTAGACTCCTAAATCGCACGTTCTCACTGTTTCTGCTGCCAGGTAAAGCCTTGCTGATCTTAACACCTTTAGACCTGTGATAAGAAGCGCTGCAAGGTGGCAGAAAAAGAAGAGATTAAACCCTTTATCCTGTAAGTGTATACTCTGATAGTGTCCAGGGAGCATCACCATAGTCCGAGTTTTTTTACGATGAGTGCAATGCAGGCACCTCAAATTTTGCCACGCTGCATATCTCATCCTTACAAAGGGCATTAAAACAGCCACGCACTTGCACAGATCTTCCAAAAATTGTTGTGAAGACATGCAATATATGCTAAAATAGATAAGAAAATCACACATGGTCACCTAGGAATCAATCCTGGTGTCAACTTGTTGAATTCAAGTTTGTGTTACAAGCACAAGGAGAAAATTGTTCTCTCAGCCTCAAAGGAGCAAGTTTAGCATTGCCTATACCTCTACTCCTTATAGACAGGAACAAAACCTTGGGACTGCATCTCTGAAAAGTGAAGCCTAAGGTGGTATACAATTCATCCTAAGACTAAGTGAAGAAGGGAAAAGAAAAGTTGCTTGTGGACAAGGTTAGTGAAATCTTCATCATAAATTAAATTTATGCAGCATATTAAACGTCAATATTTGAAGGTTGATTTTTTTCTTTCCAACTGTTTTAAAATGACATCTCACAAGAGGAATGAGGACAAAGAAGGTGGCTTTAAAATAGAACTTGACAGATTTATGACCAAAATTATATTGTACTTTTTAACTTCTGCAATAGGAAGCCAAACTTGATGACCCAGGAGCATCTTTGCAGCTCTATTTTTTGAGCACTAAGGTTGCTACTAAGAAGTGGTTCTATTCCTGAAGCACATTTCCTACTAGTCTCTTGAAAGCAACATATACCCAGAAAAGCATGAGGAAAAGCAAAACAGCGGAGTGAAAAAATGACAAAGCAAACAAATGCACTGAATCATTACACAAAGCTAGAAGAGTTCCAACCCAAAACCATTCTGATTCCCACAGCTCTCAAATACAAACTGCCTGCAATATCGTTTCCAGAAGACACTGGTTGGTCCTGTGGGAAGATGAGCCAGACTGAGCACAGCAAAACAACTCTCAAGCAGAACAGTCAGTGCCTACTGCAAGGGTACATGATAATCACCGCTGTGCCAAATCCAGTTATTAGTATCACACATATTGTTACATTTATTTTATCTCTTTCATAATGGAATAATCCAACTTAGATTTGTGGCAAGCTTGTCTAGACAACCTTCTTGTCATTCCCCACCCCATTCAGAGAAGCACGCACAGCTGCTTTAGAAAATTAAGAGAGCAGATAACACCTACTGAATAAACAAGTCCTGTCTTCCCTTTACATACAAAGGATGATCCAAAAAACAACATTTAAAAGGAACTAAATGGAATCTAAATCTAGATAAGACCATATGGAAAGATAATGCTTTAATCAAGACTGATAATACCTCATCTTACTGTCTGGATAAACAAAGGTTCTGACACCACAATATCATCCAATTTCATGTTTACCACTTTATGTCAGCTCAAGGTAAAGCCTACACAGAGCTGGGCATCTATAGACTTTTAAACGGAACTTTTTATTGGTATTAAAACAAAAAGCTTCTCACCAGACTAAGTACATCTAAGCTTTTCTTCATTTCTTTATAGGCTGAGAAAGATTAAAACAAGTTAAGACATTTCTTTGCTTCATTAACAAATATACAAAGGTTTATTTTGTTTATTAGATTTTTTTTTTCTGTATGTTAACATTATCATATCAATTATAACCCACATTCACAGCAGAAATTTTCTAACAGCATTTTGCAACACTAACTGCTGTATTAAAAATCCTTAAGAGAAACTTATCTTTAGCTACTCAGGTAACTTGAATAATAAAGTGCAAAACCACAATAAAATTTGACAGACATATGCCGCAGCTCATACTCAGTGGAAAACAGTTTGTAAGACCACTAGATATGGATTCGCTGCACACGTTAGAAGAACATGACCTGAAGACATGAGTTTTCAAGTTTTCCCATTACCAGACATTGATTATAATGAATTTTCCATTACTTTTAAGGGTAACAAAAAAAAAAGTCACAATAAGATTACAAATAAAACAAAACCTATTGGCCAGACTACGTGAAGCTTAGCCTTGTACTTGGTACCTTTCGCCCAATAGAGGTTTTAGGAAGAACTGATGAACAGGAACAGTTCATTTCTTGATAGCCTGTTTGATTTTAATTTCAAGGAATCTTTCAAGGAATCAATTAGCAGGACATAACACAGCATCTTGTTTGGGATCCAAGGCATAGTTTTGGGTTTTTTTTGGTTCTGGTTTTTTTTTTTTTCCCTACTACCCCTAAATCATCTAAACATGATATAATGCAACTATTAAGGATTGCCAACACTAGCCTAGCTATTGTCCCTCTAAATCCAAAAAAAAAGAGAAAAAAAAAAAAAAAAT
>WHYT01016184.1:27952-39083 GCA_009806455.1 Tetrax tetrax
AAATAAAATTAAAAAAAAAAAAAAAAAAGGAAAATCCTGCTCTGGCAGGATTAACGCCGCGCTGCTTCGATGGGGAAGGGATCGGAACGTCTTCGCAATGCCGAGGGAAGGTTAGGAGGTTGACGCGGCGAGGATTCGACGCGGCGTAACTGTCGCAGCGTGGGAATGTCACGGCGTGGGGCACGCGGCGAGGCCGGCAGGAGAAGTTAGGAAGGGTTTGTTTGACCGGTTGGTGGGGGGTTTGTTGTCGCAGTGGGAGAGCGGGATCTTGAACCTTACGGCTTGGAAAAAGAGAAATAAAACTTCTGTTTGGTAGGGATTGGCAGGGAAACAGGACAGAGGTGCTGGCTGCAGGGCTCTGCTGCTGGCTGATGGACTCGGAATTTCTGGGATTGGGAAAAAATAAGAATTTTTTTACGCTGAGGGTGGTGGAGCAGTGTCCCAGGATGTCCAGAGAGGTGGTGGATGCCCCATCCCTGGAAACATTCCAGGCCAGGTTGGCCGGGGCTGTGAGCAACCTGATGTGGTTGGAGATGTCCCTGCTCCTGGCAGGGGGTTGGACTGGGTGGGCTTTGAGTGTCCCTTCCCACCCAAACCATTCCGTGATTCCATGAGAAGTGGGAATTTGATTTGCTGTTGCTGTGTTAACCCAAAGCCTCAGATGTGGGTAAAGCTGATGCTGCTCCATCCTCCTGGGTTTTGTTTCCTCCTTCTTGGATGGTTCAAGGGTTAAAAAAACCCTGCAGCTTCGTCCCTCTCCAGTTACGCGGCAGATCCGTGAGCCGTTTCCTCTGACCGAGCGCCCGCTGAATCGATGCGGGCTTCTGACCCCATTACTCTCCGGTACAGAAAGATGCTTGCTCAGCTGTTTTTCCCCTCGTAGCTGCGGTTATCGATAAATCCCAAGTCATTTTAAGTGTAAAACACTCAGAAGTCTAAGCTTCTCCTAATCGGATTGGCTCCCGGCGTTAATTGCTGTGGTGTCAGGAGGAGGCTTTCTGGAGTGACGTCTGGCCAAGGCATGGGTGACATTGAGCGGTGGGTCACTCAGCAACGCCCGAGTTGCCCAAGAGCCTCCGTGGCTCTCTGAGGCCGCGTGAACCTTAACGATACAAATTCTGGCTCGTTAAAACCCAACTTCTATCACAACACGAGCGCTGTAAGCCCTCAGATGGCCCCCAGGCCTTGGGGTTGTTGTTACGAACAACATGTCATTGTGATGTCGTTCATCATCACAACCTGAACCTCGCAGGGACAAGAGGTTCATCATCCCGACCGCGCCCGGGGTCCGTCAGGAGGATGCTCATTGCATGGCGAGGTGACCCAACAGCATCCCCTGAGCATCCCATCAGCATTCCCTACGTTCAGGCCCATAAAAAAAAAAACCAGGAATTTCCAAGGAGATGGCACTGCCATGCGTTAAATATGATGATTAAACCGATGTGGGACGCGGTGGGGACAATTGAAAACGATGAGTTGGAGGACCTGAACAGCAGGATGTCCTTGCGGGGTTTCTACAGCAATGGGGCAAGGCGGATATTTGTTCTATCCCGGTTTTCTCGCCACGTCTCCGATCCCGTATGGCTCTGGGGTGGAGGAGGGAATGCATAGGATCATGTCTGTAGGACCGAATCTCCTTCCTAGGGAAGCTCGGGGTGAAGGATATTTCCCTTCACCAGGGAAATAAGACATCTGCAGCTTGACGTTACGTTGATTCTCTTGGGCTGCTGAATAAAGTTACGAAGTTGATCCAAGTCCAGGGTTCATTTCAGCTGGCTTTGCATTTTCAGAAATGTAACCTGAGCATCACCTGGGCTCCTTTTCTGGGCAATGAAGGGGAAAAAAAATGGATTTTGGGTGAGTCTCCAGGCTTTTTGGAGTCTCTTCTCTACCATGAGGTGGAGGTTTTCTAGGCAGCACCGTGAGTCTGAGGCTCCCTGAGCACCTTCCACTCTTCTGCCTGGGTTGTCCATCCCCTTAACCCAACACCAGTAAGGTCTGCCAGATGAGGTTGGGAATAAGACATTCCAGTCTCCTGGACCTGGGGGTTTTCTTCTCCAAATTTGTTATCACACGGGTGAATCGAGTTCCCTGCGTGTGCCACTCCTGACACACGGGATTTTGTTTGACCTTCACAGAATCACAGAATGGTTTGGGTGGGAAGGGACCTTCAAAGCCCACCCAGTCCAACCCCCCTGCAAGGAGCAGGGACATCTCCAACCACATCAGGTTGCTCAGAGCCCCTCTTCTCAGGAGCCTCCTCTTCTCCAGCTCTCCCAGCCTGGGCTCACAGCAGAGCTGCTCCAGCCTCTCAGCATCTGCGTGGCCTCCTCTGCACCCTCTCCAACAGCTCCACGGCCTTCTGGTGTCGGGGGCTCCAGAGCTGGACGCAGCGCTGGAGAAGATGTTTAACTCTGCAGAGCTTGAGTTGACCTCCAGCTTTGTGGCCTCCTGTTGTGCTGCCTTAAGGCTGCTCGTTAGGCCTGAGTTTTGCAGAATGAGACGAGGCGTGGTGTAGGATTTACACTTCTCCACGTGCTTTTAGGCTCTGCTTTGCCAGGAAAGGTTTAACCGTGGCCTCTTCTCTATGCTAAGAAGAGGTGGAGATGTTTTCATCGCTTAGACGTGTTTCTTCAAAATTGAGAACCTCTAGCACCTGAAAATCCCACGATTTAAATTGAGTGGGAAGGCGAGCTGGACCAGCCGGAGGGCTTGGGGCCAGGCCGCCGGCGTCTCGGCTGCCGGGGCTCAGGTAAGTGCCCCCGCAAGGATATTTTTTTTTTATTTTTATTTCCAACCCTCAAGCACATTGGGCATTTCCAAAACCCCCACAGGGGACTGGCTCCCAGGAAAAGGCGGCGAGATGCGATCTGTGACCGGTCCGACTCACGGAACGTGGCGGTTTTAAATGCCACCTGCTTTGATAAGCTCCGCTTAGCGCGCTGGGGGCTTTTTTTTTCCCTTTATCTATTTCTATACCTTTCTTCTCAGACTTGTAAATGCAGACGAGGACAAATTCCAGCTAAGAAGTTGTAGTTCGTAGCAACCTCCTTTGTATCTTTTCACGTAAGCCCACACAAAACCGAGGAATTTGGATAAGACGCAGCTGCCAGCGAGCCCCGGATTAGCAAAAGGTGACACCTGCAGCGTTTGGGGTAATCTGAAAAATCAATTAAATTGTCTGCTCGTTGGGATTACGGCTTCTTTTAATCCTCTTTCGCGTTTCTCAGCTCCGTTTACTGCTTTATGATTTCAACAACCCCCTTTTGCTGCGTTTCCGAGCGAGCCGGTTCGCCGCGTTGGCGCGTCGGGCTGGCCCGTAGCTCGGCAGGGGAGGGGGTGGTGGGAGGAAGGTTAAATCACATTTTCTGCTCCATATTTTCGGTCATGAGCTCCATACTCTATGCAGAGATCAACTCTTAATTTAATAAACGCGCACGGGGGGCACCGAGCAGCGCGTAGCTCATCTCTTCTCCCGGTTGCTTCCTGGGATTCAGTGATAGGACGCGTGGGAAGGGTTCAAAGCTGCGTCGGGGAGGGTCAGACTGGACATTAGGAAGCGTTTCATTACCAAGAGGGTGGTCAAACACTTGAAGAGGCTTCCTGGAGAGGTGGTTGATGCCCCAAGCCTGTCACTGTCCCAGAGGCTGTTGGACAATGCCCTTACTGACACGCCGTAATGTTTGGTCAGCCATGAAGTGGTCAGGCAGATGGACTAGATGGTCACTGGAGATCCTTTCCAACTGAAATATTCCCTTCTCCGAACTGAACCTCTCCTCTCCTCCCCTCTCCTCATCCTGTCCCTTCCTGCACCTTCCCAATTCCTCCACACGGAGCCCGGGACAAGATCGGATCTGCTCACTCCTCCTTGGCTCCATCCCTCCCACCGTTGGGTTTGGGTGTTGACGTGGTTATCACCGAGTCGAGGTGTGTCGGGGCGGGTGGGTTGGGGCAGGTGCCGGAGGTGGGACGCACACGCCGGAGAGCCGGCGCCTTTGCCCGGTGTTGAAATCGAGACGGAGGGAAGGGGCGTTGGCAGAACCGCGCAGGAGCCTGACGCCGACGCACCGGGGTTTGTGCCGCGCGCCGCGGAGCAGCGCTGCTCCCGTTGGGCTGAAGGGGGTTGAAGTCATCGTCTTCATGTCTTGAATGAGCAAACCATGCCAGGCTTGGTTGTCTGGGCTGGAGCGCAGAGCTGCAGGGTGGTCTTGGAGAAGTTCATCACCAGGTTGGTGCGTCTGGCATCGATGCGGGAGGAAGGAGGAGTTGCTGTCCTCACCCAAGCCGCTCTTCTTCTCCATCCTGCCTCCCCAGATGCTGCAAGCGCTCGTTGCAAGCGTTGGATCATGGAATCGTAAATGGTTTGGGTTGGAAGGGATCTTCAAAGATCACCTAGCTGAAGTCTCTCTTTCTCTTTTTGTTCTCCTTCAGGCTGGAATGGGTGGAAATCATCGAGCCTCGAACCCGGGAGCGCATGTACGCCAACCTCATCACGGGGGAGTGCGTGTGGGACCCTCCCGCCGGAGTGCGGATCAAACGCACGAATGAAAACCAGTGGTGGGAGCTCTTCGACCCCAACACCTCCCGTTTCTACTACTACAATGCCACCACGCAGAGGACGGTGTGGCACCGGCCGCAGAACTGCGATATCATCCCTCTGGCCAAGCTGCAGACGCTGAAGCAGAACACGGAGTCGCCCAGGGCTTCCACGGAGAACAGCCCCGGGAGGAGCAGCAATGTCAGCAGGGAGGGCAGCACCAGCTCCTCCCTGGAGCAGGAGCTGGAGGGCAGCGAGAAGGTGCAGGAGCAGAGGGCGAGCCGCCAGTCAACCCAGTACGCCGTGGTGAAAGAAGAAACGGAAAGGTAAATGCAAGGCTGGCTCCGCGGCCGAGCTCGGTGACGGGTTGGTGCGGTGAAACGGGGAGTTGAGGTGACGCTGGTCGTCTTCCAGCGCTGTGGAAAGGTGGAGAGCAGAGCTCTTGTCCTGCAGCTCTTCATTTCTGTGGTCTAGAGATATTTTATGGACGGCTCCTCTTGGATTGCTCGTGAGTCTGCGGACCAGGTCTCAGAGAGCGGGTTTGCTCCTCCGTAAAAGAATCGGAGGAGGAAGAGGTCTGAGCACCGGTGAAAGGTGTTTCTCCATGTTAGGGACAACTTGGATGTTCCCTCTGGAAAGATATATCAGAGAAATAATTTCTTGTCCTCTGAAAGGAGATGGAGGGAGGGGATTCTCCTCCTCTGCTCCGCTCTGCTGAGACCCCCCTGCAGCGCTGCGTCCAGCTCTGGAGCCCCCGACACCAGAAGGCCGTGGAGCTGTTGGAGAGGGCCCAGAGGAGGCCACGCAGATGCGGAGAGGGCTGGAGCAGCTCTGCTGTGAGGCCAGGCTGGGAGAGCTGGGGCTGTTCAGCCTGGAGAAGAGGAGGCTCCGGGGAGAGCTGAGAGCGGCTCCCAGTGCCCAAAGGGGGCTGCAGGGAAGGTGGGGAGAGACTCTTCAGCAGGGCCTGGTGGGACAGGACCAGGGGGGATGGTGTCAAAATAGGAGGAGGGAGATTCAGATTGGATATCAGGAAGAAATTTTTTACAATGCAAGTTGTAGAACACCAGCCCAGGTTTCCCAGAGAGGTGGATGCCCCATCCCTGGAAACATTCCAGGCCAGGTTGGCCGGGGCTGTGAGCAACCTGATGTGGTTGGAGATGTCCCTGCTCCTGGCAGGGGGTTGGACTGGGTGGGCTTTGAAGGTCCCTTCCCACCCAAACCACTCCATGATTCTAAACACATGGTTTTAGCGAGTGGCGTGGTTTTAAATGATTTCCCTGATGAAGATCTCCCTAACAAGGCAGCGTGATTCATGCCACAACCACGGGTTGTCCCACTGGTCTGTGGAGCTCCTAGCAGAGATGATTTCTCCTGTGAACGAGAAGCTTCAACCCAAACAGTGAGTTAGCGCTCGGTTTCTAGGTCCAACTGCATACGGACAACGTACCGAGATGCCCGCGTTGCCGCTCTGCCTGCTTCGTTTCACGCTCTTACGGCTCGCAGGCTGCACATCAGGCGGGTCATCGCTTCATGGATCGGTGTTCTCATCAACAACGCCTCTCAGGAGGCGAATAACCAAACGGCGTCGCTGGCGAGCGATAAGCGCCGCACGGTTTCCTGCTCACGGGTGGTTCTGCTTCCTTACTGCGGCTGGGTGATCTCACGGCCCGCGCCGGACGGGAACGGGAACTCCCAGCTCGGCAAGTGCTTTCATGTGGGACTTCGGAGGCGGCCTTGCCCCCGCGCGTCTAGCCCGTCAGGATAGGCTTCATCTCCCCGAGCTTTTGGAAGATCCTCTGATAAAATCGTTGAGTGTGGGGATGGCGTCTTTCCTCGCCAGGCAGGTGCCGTTTGGAGCCGTAGATCGTTTCGGTGTTGAATTACAAGGGTTCTGGGTGGCAAACGTGGCTGCCAACGGTCTAGCTGGGTCTGTTCAGTGTATGCTGATGGTTGTTTAAGCCAGGCTTTGCTTGCCCATCCCCAAAAATACCAAGCCCTGACCCTCAATAGGAGAAGGGAGGATGGTTTTAAACTGAAAGAAAGTAGGGTTAGGTTGGAGATAAGGAAGAAATTCTTCACCGTGAGGGTGGTGGGGCACTGTCCCAGGTTGCCCAGAGAGGCGGTGGATGCCCCATCCCTGGAAACATTCCAGGCCAGGTTGGCCGGGGCTGTGAGCAACCTGATGTGGTTGGAGATGTCCCTGCTCCTGGCAGGGGGTTGGACTGGGTGGGCTTTGGAGGTCCCTTCCAACCCAAACCATTCCATGATTTTCCTTCCTTCCTTCCTTGCGTTGCGTTGTGTTGCATTGCGTTGCGTTGGTGAAGCAGAAGCTCCTTCCTGAGCAGCGTGAAGGGTTAACGGGGATGGAGCGGATGGGTTTTCATCTCCCTGGGCTTTCCTGCAGGAACGGGCGCGGGATCGGTGGCTTCCATGGGGGAAGGTCTGTTCCCTGGAGCACTTGCACGCTAGCGTGGACGCTGCAGGTCACTAATCCTTCGTGTCCTCCACCCACACATTCTCTCTCCTTTTCCAGTGCTTGGGCTAGGTAGGTGTATTATGGGATGGAAAGCCGCTGGGTAGGGTGGGAGGAGGGAGGACTGCGCCCAGGCTCTCAAATAGAACAGCTTAACCCGTGGAAACCTTCTGCTAGCGGAGAAGAGGAAGCCAGCCGTGGGGTGGATTTGCTGCCGGAGGCTCGCGTCTCCTTTCAGCCCTGGTAATTTGCGGTCTTGGCCTTTCCAGGGGCCAGCGTAGAGCGGATACCACGTCTCCTAGCTGTAAAAATAAAAAAAAAAATTTAAAAATGCCACTAGAGGCAGCAGATATTCCTGCTGAGTGGACAGGTTCTACCTGCATCCCTGGAGGGGACACAGTGGTCTTGTCCCTTCGGCTCAGCCAAACCCTGGCAGCATCCCACTCTGGTGGAAGCGCTCTGAATTCTCCAACCAGTGTCCCAGTTGGAAAAAATCACATTCCCTTGTTGACCTTCCCCTCTGAGCAACTGGATTGGGCATGCTGGAGAGCTTGGAAAGCTTTGCTGAGACCTCAGGGTCACCAGGACCCATGAAGGGAGCGAGTTCCCAACACCGTAACTGACCGACCAGAGGGGATTTTATCCAGCTCTGGTTTCTGTACCAAAATGAGGATGAGGAAGGAGAGCAGATCTGTGGGAAAGCTTCCAGGGATGCGGAGATTTCACCTCCAGAAGTGGCCGACGCTCTCGGGCCCGGGACAGATAAGCCAAACACGAGCTGTGCAAATTAAAAATTGATTTTTGATGGCGGCTGCAAAGGGCAGCACCCGTTCAGGCGTCGGTGCCTCGAGCTTCTCAGCAGTCAGGGCATCTGTGTGTTTGAATGTTGGGTTCTGGCCACGGCCAACTTCCAAGCACAAGCCAAAAAAAAATTCAAATTTCTATACAATATCCTTGTTTCTGTATCTGTTTTTGTTTTACCTTCATCTTTTGGGTCTTAGCAGATACCACCATGGATGCCCTGGGTGAGCAGAGGTGAAATTTTGACTGATAGTGACCAGGTCTTGAACTTACGTGATGTTTCGAGGTGCCTCCAACCCTCCTTTTGGTGACTGTGGCTGGCAGCCCACCAAAGCGATGGTGTTGACCTGTAAACGCTAGCCACGGGAGGTGAGGGTCAAACTGCTTCATTTCAGCCTTCCGTGATGGAGAGGATCCTTGCTGTAGAGACCATGGAATCATTGAACCATCAAATGGTTTGAGACCTTCAAAGATCATGGAATGGTTTGGGTTGGAAGGGACCTTTAAGGGTCATCTAGTCCAACCCCCCTGCAAGGAGCAGGGACATCTCCAACCACATCAGGTTGCTCAGAGCCTCATCCAACCTGGCCTGGGATGTTTCCACAGGTGGGACAATCCAGGGATGGGATGACCTTCAAGGGCTGATTTTGGCAAGGCCAGACCTGCTGGGTGCCACTCAAGGGGTTGCAGGGCTCCAGGGTGTTGGAGATCCCTCCTGGGACCGCTGGAACCTTGCTGTCCATGGGCAGCCGAGGAGGGAGCCTGACATGGGGCCCACATGTGCGATATCGTTGCGGGGCACAATTATTCGGAGTCGCCTCTGCGTGGGGTTGTTGGTGTTACTGAGCCTCAACCCTAACAACCCTGAGATGAGGGTGGATCTGGGCATCATGTGGTTTGGTGGTCTTGGAGATGACAACTGGAAACACTTCATTTGCGTCAAAAGGAGGACACGGAAGGGGATTGTTTGTGAGGTTGGGGAGGGGTGGGTCTAGAAAAGAAGGTGTTGGTTGAGTAATCGCCTTCAACCAGAGTCATGGCTGAAGTCTCCTTGGTAGGACCATTTAAAAAGATGTTTTTCCAGTGCTTGGTTTTGTTTCCAAGAAGAACCAAGGCTTGAAGGGAGCTCTGGAGGCCATCTGGTGGGACCTCCTGCTCCAAGTTCCGTAACATTAAGTCTTAGAGTCATTTCTGCAAGGCTTCTGGCTCAGCGTTTCCCTCCTGATCTTCTCTGGTCTTAAAAGGGAGGTCAGGGGAAGTGGGCAAGTCTTGAGCAACTGATCTCCTGTGAGTTTGCCCTCGGAGGTGCCCCACACCCTGCGGTGACGGGAGGATTTAGGAACCGGAGCATCTGGTCTGGTAGGAGATGGTGGAGGCTGCTCCAAGTTCATTCCTCATGTCCTCGGTACGGCAGTGGACCAAATAATGCTGGGGCTGGTCCCATCACACGTGTGGAAGTCAGGGATGCCGTCAGCCCCCGCACCCGCAGGCAACGTGCTGTTGCCGAGCGCTCAGGTCTCGCCGGACTTGCGCTGCGCTGCCGTAGGGAGATGGGATTTGCACGTCGCTATAATTAGCGGCTGGATCCGGCTCCGGACGCTGCGGTAGGAAGCTCTGCTGGGTTGTCTCACCTCACTGCGCTGGTGTCTGCTCACCTTTGAGATCTCAATACCAGGTTTATCTTGGTGGTCATCAAAAGTAGAGCTCTTCCCAGCAGGAATTTCTTGCCCTAGACTTTGGCTTGCTTGTCGTAAAATGTCAACTTTTCTCCAAAGCGCAAAGCGACAGCTGTGAAACCTCGGAGCAGGCTGCAGCCGGCACGTCAGCTGAGTTTTCTGTCAGGTCACTGAGTTTTTCGACGCTGTCTGAGAGTGTCAGTGGTTACTGGTCCGTGCAGAGCCTTCCCGTTGCTCAAGATCCTTGGAGAAGGCTTCGGGGGGGTGGGGGACAGCATCTCCAGCCCTGCTTCACCAGGGAGAGGTGATAACTGGAAGCTTGAAGGACAAGCAGGTGACCATCTCTGACCATCAGGAGAGACATTTTCTGACTGCAAGAGCCCCCCCAAAAAAGCAACTTTACAGTTTAAAAGATGCTCCCACCTAGAAAATGTGTGGTTTGGGTGTCCAGGGAACTGTTTCAAGTGAACAAAACCACAATTTTATTTGCGACTCTCTCCATTTAGAACTTTTTTTCCGAAGGCGTTGGGAAGACCTGCCGTGCTCCCGTTTGGGGCGCAGGTGGGTCAATGACATAAAACTCTGCAGCATGGGGATTTTCGAGGTCCCTGCAGCCCTCAGGCCTCCTCCAAAACAAGCCTTCTCTGGGAAGAGAAACCGAGGAAGGACGTGAGGTTGCTTCACGAAGCCATACAGCGGGGCTGCAGCATCGAGAAGATCCCAAAGACCTTCCTTCCCAACGTTTGGCCTCCAGCGGTAGCGTGATGCATGATATTCAGAGCGTTTCTTCACCCAAAAGTTGGATTTTCCCAACTGGATGACACCTCCAGGCCCGGTGTGAGGATGCTGCGGGTGCTGGCTACGTGGGGCGTGTTCCTTTCCATCTCAAGGCTTGGGTATGGAGGAGCTCTTCTCCTGCAGCTGGGTCAACATCACAATGGCAGATCAGCTCCATGGTGAGAATCATAGAATCATGGAATGGTTTGGATTGGAAGGGACCTTCAAAGCCCACCCAGTCCAACCCCCCTGCCAGGAGCAGGGACATCTCCAACCACATCAGGTTGCTCGGAGCCCCGGCCAACCTGGCCTGGGATGTTTCCAGGGATGGGGCATCCACCGCCTCTCTGGGCAACCTGGGCCAGGGAAGGTGAGCACAACCCTGCTGCACCCCTGTGCCAGGAGCATGTGCTTCTCCTTGATTTTGATTTGATTGTAAAAAAAATAAGGACATTTTTTACACTGACGGTGGTGGAGCAGTGTCCCAGGTTGCCCAGAGAGGCGGTGGATGCCCCATCCCTGGAAACATTTCAGGCCAGGTTGGATGAAGCTCTGAGCAACCTGATGTGGTTGGAGATGTCCCTGCTCCTGGCAGGGGGGTTGGACTCAAAAAGACAGGAGGAATTTTTGGAAGTGTGGGGTCTGTTCCCCGGCTGCCGTCACGGCGTCAGATAGCCTGCGTCACACTGATCTACATCAGCCCTAAACAGCTACGTCGTCCCTCCCACCACCGCCAGGCGAAGAGGATGGTCCAGAAGCCCTCTCCCCTCCCGGTCCTCAGCCCCGCGGGGACGTCGTCCCGTAACCAGGCTGCCGCATACCGCCGCAAATCCTCGTCTTCCTGGTGTTTTATCCCTGGGATGTTTT
>WHYT01016184.1:54305-68244 GCA_009806455.1 Tetrax tetrax
CCGTGGATCTTGAACTCCACCGCGTCATGGTCACTGCAGCCAAGGCTGTCCGTCAGTTTCACGTCCCCCACCAGCCCCTCCCTGTTGGTGAGCACGAGGTCCAGCATGGCACCCCTCCTTGTCGGCTCCTCTAGCGCCTGCAGGAGGAAGTTGTCATCCACGCATTCCAGGAGCCTCCTGGACTGCCTGTGCCCTGCCGTGTTGTCTCTCCAACAGATGTCAGGGTGGTTGAAGTCCCCCATG
The DNA here is from genome assembly GCA_009806455.1 of Tetrax tetrax. Classification (NCBI taxonomy): domain Eukaryota; kingdom Metazoa; phylum Chordata; class Aves; order Otidiformes; family Otididae; genus Tetrax; species Tetrax tetrax. Next base: position 54,549 of record WHYT01016184.1, read on the forward strand.
AGGACCAGGGCTGATGACCGCCGTGAGGCTGCTCCTATCTGGCTATAGAGCTCCTTCTGATGCTGGGGGTTCCAGAGCTGGAGATGTGCTGCTCCTTCTCGTACGTCACTGCGGTACCCAAGGAGTTACCGGCGTTCCGCGCTGCGGGGTTGGCATCGCCGCTCCCGCTCCGGATGCCGAGGGTTGCGCCAGGGCCGTACCAGGGAAATTCGGGCGTTGCGAGTGCTGGGGGCGATGGAGCTTGCGGCGCTCGTGCCCTGCGTGTGTTGAGATGAAGCAGCGCAGCCTCACCAGACGCCGAACGTTGGGAGGTTTTAGCCTCTGCTGTATCTCAGTAGCACGTTGAGAGCCTCGCTCCGGCATCTGGCTTCACGGTGGTCGTAAAAGACGTTGGGCAATCGTTTTGGGAATCTGGCTCCGACGTAATTAGGCTCATATGAGGTCCCGTTAGGCAAATGAGGGCTTAGCCCAGAGTCCTGGGCCCCAGCTGCGCTTGGGCAGGTGATGTGGGGGTTGGTGCAGGAGGATGGGAGCCACTCATCTTCTGGCATTTTAATATGATTTTTATTTTTTTTTTCCCCCTTATTAAGCTGTTTTAATTCCCTCAGTCAGGGCAACGTAGGGTCAGGAGTAACTGTCAGGCTGTGAGCATCCCTCCAGCCCTTGATGTCTGTGGTGAGGGTGCAGGCAACATGGGCTGGAGCTACAAGAGCTCACCTTGTTCTTCTGGAGCCTGTCCTGGGACGAGCACCAGACTTCTCGCTTCACGGGGTTGTTCTGGAATGGCTCCAGCACCTGGAAGTCAAGATTTTTGACCTGCAGCCTTGGGCTCCCTTGAGGAGCCATGGAGATCTGGGCTTCATGAGGAGACCTCTTCCCATTGCAGTAAGATGGTGTTGATGTTTCTTGTCTCTCAAAGTAGAGGAGCATTTACAAGGCCGCCTTTTCTGGAAAAAAAACAGAGCGACATTTATTGAGAAACAACCATTTTGTTTGCATCTTAGCCTAATGAGAATCATAGAATCACAGAGTGGTTTGGGACCTTCAAAGCCCACCCAGTCCAACCCCCTGCCAGGAGCAGGGACATCTCCAACCACATCAGGTTGCTCAGAGCCCCGGCCAACCTGGCCTGGAATGTTTCCAGGGATGGGGCATCCACCGCCTCTCTGGGCAACCTGGGACAGTGCTCTACGACCCTCATCATAAAAAAAAAAACCGATATCTAGTCCAAATCTACGTCTCCTTTTTTTAATTCAGTTTTGGTGCGTCGGTTGGACCACATTAAACACTGCTGCCATCCAGAATTGAAGGGCTCTTAGTTTGGTTTAGTTGAGCTGACGTTAGGGGCAAATTCAGAACCTGAGCTACAGCCATTTTTTAATTTTAGAGGAAGGTTGGGTGGCTTCTGGTAAAATAAACGGGCCCGGAAAGCTAAGCTGCACCAGCCACATCATGGTTTTGTCTCCTTTTCATGGAAGGAGGAGCACGTGGAGGACGACGTAGCGTGCGTCTCTGGTACAGACAACGTACAACCTGGCTGCTGTGGAGAGATGGGCTCCGTGTAGGCTTGCCAGTTGTCACCAGTTGTGACAAACTGGTGCCCGTCTTGATTTAAATACATCTCCCGATGCCTCTTTTTGGTCTTCAGCTTGGTTCTTGCAGAGGTGCAGGCTTTGGCCGTGTTTGAGGGTTTTTTTAAATAGAAGGCGAGTGAGGGAGTAGGCAAGAAATGATTGAGTTGGGAAGGAAGAGGCTACTCAAGGGCGTGCCGTGCTGAGGGTGGCATCAGGAGGAGTATGATGGCATCTGCAAGGGTGGCAGCCAAGGGAAAAGCCACCTGCCCGCAGCCCTGGGGAATTAAAGGTTGGTCAGCATTACCTTGACCATGGAGCAAGTCCTCTTGGAAGCCCTTTCTGTGGACATGGATGACGCAAAGGTGGTTGGGAATGGCCAGCGTGGATTTACCAAGGGTGAATAATTTTACACACTGAGGGTGGTGGAGCAGTGTCCCAGGTTGCCCAGAGAGGCGGTGGATGCCCCATCCCTGGAAACATCCCAGGCCAGGTTGGCCGGGGCTGTGAGCAACCTGATGTGGTTGGAGATGTCCCTGCTCCTGGCAGGGGGTTGGGCTGGGTGGGCTTTGAAGGTCCTTTCCAACCCAAACCATTCCATGATTCTGTGTTTGAGCAACCCAGTTGCCATCTGTGATGATATGACTCCGTATCTTGGTGATGTGAGCATCTGCCTCAACTCTAGCAAGGATTTTGATATATCTCATGTGGCATCCTTGTGTCCAAATTGGGACATTAGAGTCTAGACAGGGACACTACTAGGTGGCTAAAAAACTGGACCATCAGGCTCAGAGGGCGGTGGTTCCTCCCCAACTGATGGTTTGCCGCAAGGGAAGCTCCTCCCAGGCCCATCTTGGGACCTGTCCTCTTCCACATCCTTATCAATACCCTACGGAGGAGACAGAAGTCGACCTCAGTAAGTCTGCAGACAAAGCTGCTCTGCTTGAGGACACGGCTGACGCTCAGAGGGACCCAGACAGGCTGGAGGAGTGAGGGCAAGCTGGCAAGAACCTCTTGGCTCGACAAGCCGAGGTTGAGCGTGTTGAGTCCAACCAGGATGAGGAGCAGCTCCTTGATCGGTCCCTCTTCCACCTCCTGAGGACATGGACCCTTGCTGCAGACGCAATCCCCTCCCTCACCTGGTCCCAGCTGGGGTGGTGGCATCTTTGACCCGTTTCTCCCTTGAGACATCACAGCTTCAGGGAGAGGCACCTTCAGCTGATGTCACAGCCTGTCGTCTCCATGCTTTGGATGACATGTCCTGCTCACCTTGATGCTTCATCCTTTCCACAGTTAACGCAGCGTAGCCTTTGGCAGCTCCCTGACCACCGTCACGTTGAGTTTCCACGTTTCCAGGCAGGATCTGGTCTGGGCTCCACATGAACCAGCTGCTTCACCTCCTGGCCTCAAGACAAACTAGGACAGCGCGTGCTGTAATACCTTGGAGATGGCTTTTTATTCTGGAAAACGTCTTCTAAATGCCATCTTATCCCCAAAATCTGCCCTTGAAGGTGAAGGAACCCTATCTGCCTGCTCTGTTTGACACAGGAGGTGTGGAGGCACCTGCTCCGTCCTGGCCACGGCTCCCAGTAGACATGGAGCGCGTCTCTGCGTCTCAAACATCAGGAACCTTTAGACCCAGGACCAAACACGGGTCAGCAAAATGTCTCCTAAATTATCGAAGATGAAACAAAACATGGCAATTTGACATCTGTGAACATCCCTCAGCACCTCTGTCCTCCAGAACGGGTTATCCGGTGGAAGACTGTCACCTGTTCCCTGACTGTCTCCTGCTCGTGGCGTGATGCTTCTTTCCAATGCGAGTCAGATCTCCAGTTTTAGGGACACAGGTCGGCTAAGCCAGGTCTTTTTTTAGTCTTGGCAGTCTATGTGCTTTGACCTCGTGGCATCTCTTTGTTCAGAACTTGCTAAATTCACCCTCAAAATAACGAGTGGGACCTTACCATCCCGTAAGGTGCGGAAGAGCAGAGGGGACATCCCAGGTGCTGCATGGTCCTGGCGTTGAAGCCTGCAGCTCATGGTGTTGCAGACGGACGCCATCCTTGCCGTCCCTCTCGTCTGCAGCTTCGCTGGGAAGAGCCGATTGGCACGCTAACGAAACCAACGTCTGACTCATCGGGATCTGAATGAGAAGCAACGCCGCCCACAGCGTGCCGGCGACGATTTTACTCCTCATCTGGCTGGGCTGGTGGGATGGATTTGAAGTTCTCCGGTCGATCTTGATCTTACGGCTTTGCCTGGCGTTGTCGGACCACGCATGGGTTGTACGTCAGCGAGACCGGAGGTTTTCATCAATTTCTCTCAAGAGGAGGAGGTGACAGCCTAAGGAAACTTTCTTTAACGATTACGACGTGTTAATATGTGCTGAGTCAGCATGCGTATTTGAGAGCAAACCATGTTAAGCTCCTCCTGGGCATGTTTTAGGACTCCAGTTTCAAATTTGTCCTGGGATAGGAAGTGCAGAAGGAGTTGCGCTAAGTCAAGGGTTGTACTGTACCCCGTGCCACACGAAATTCCCAACTGGGAGCAGAATCTCCCTCCTTAGGTGTTTCATCTGGGTTTGGAAGCCGGATGTGAGTAAACTCCGTTCACCTCTGAGCTCACACATCCCTCACCTCCTGCATCCCTGGTCCGGGCCGGAACATTAAAAGCCGTGTTTGGAAGAACCTTTGCACCAACGGATCGGAACGCATCTGAAATTTCAACAGCCGCGCGTCGGGTGAGGTGAGAAGAGACGGAGATTTTGGGAGCCAGCGCCCAGAGGAGACCTCATGCGTTGCCTTTAGCAAGGAAGGTTTGCCCTGAGAAGCAAGGAGATGTGCTCAGTGCCCTTGTAAGTATTTTTAAAAATATGAGGCCGGAGGAACTGCTGATGATCGGCTAAATTTTTTTTATTTTTTTTGAGGGGAAGGGGGTGCACAGCGGGTAGCTTGGTTGCGGTGGGAAGCTGCGTAGGCTGATATCGCTGCGTGTTCAGGAACAAATTCAAGACAACCAGTCCATAAACTGGATGTGGGTGCCTTGGAGGACACCTCCCTGCTGTCACCCTCGGTCATGGGGGGCACGAGGGCATGGACCTCAGGCAGCGACCGGGGTCATGAGCTCTCCGTAAACAGCATCTCTTGCTAACATGGTTGGAAGCGGAGTACCGGCCTGGAGACACCATTGCTTTGATCCAGGGGGACATTTCTTACCTTGCAGATCGTTCCAGAAGGTCCATGAAGTAGGGCAAATGGACAGATTTTGTGTAGGGAAGCGAAGGTGGTCCTGACGTCTGTGGTTCCTGAGGAAACCGGTAGAAAAGGGGAGTCTCCTTTCAACTCCAACAGCACCAGGGATTTGCACAGATGACACAGCCCTTGAAGGTTCTCCAGGCCATGGTTGGGCAAGGATGTTACCACCAGGAGATAAACCTGTTTGCCACGAGGGTCTTTCCCTTCCTCAGCTTTGATCATAAGGGCTGAAGGAGACCTTCCATGAGGTCTTTCCCCCGCGTCCATTGCCCTTCTTTCCAGTAAATGTTAGGTACGGCCTCTTTCAGCAGCGGGGCGCTCTGTTAGGAAACTTCTTTACAAAAATTTTTAGCAATGAGGGTGGTGGAGCTCTGGCCCAGGTTGCCCAGAGAGGCGGTGGATGCCCCATCCCTGGAAACATTCCAGGCCAGGTTGGCCGGGGCTGTGAGCAACCTGATGTGGTTGGAGATGTCCCTGCTCCTGGCAGGGGGTTGGACTGGGTGGGCTTTGAAGGTCCCTTCCCACCCAAAGCCTTCTGTGATTCCATGATTCTGTGATTCTTGAGCGTTAATTCCCTTCCATCCAAGGCTTTGCCCGTCGGGGAGCCATGGATCCTGGAGCCATGGATCTGGGTGCACCACCAGGCATCAGAGATGATGCCTTTCCCTGGAGAAGGCACTGGGTGTTGTGGAGGAGGAGGAGGAGGAGCACGCATTCACATGCACTCAAGAGGAAAATGGGATTAAGCAATTCCACGCAGCCATAATTTCAGGGCTCGGAAGTCTCATTAAAATTAGCTTTGACAGAAGCTTAATTTTATTGCCTCTTGCCTGAATAAAATTTTTGAGGTCTATCCCATTAAGAAGATTTGTTTCTTTTCCTTTTTTCTTCTTCTGACAGCAACATCTGATTTGAATTTTATTAACTCAAGCATCTTAATGTGTACGTAGGGGGGGGGTTAACGCCGTTTCTCCAAAAACGGCTCGAAACGAAGTTCTTTCTCCAGATGTTTGCTGTTGCGTTCGGATGCAGAGCAAATGTCTAATGATTTACTCAGCGCCTGATTATTTGCAGATTTGCACAGTGAAGGACCATCGGGGCAAAAAAAAAAAAGACGTACAAACAATATTGGAAGCGTTGCCACGTTGGGAGATGTTGGAGGGTCTCCGTGTGGATGTGAGGCTGTTGGGCAAGCGTGAAGGCGAAGGGAACGTGGAGCAAGAGTGGGTTTGCTCTTGTAGGACAGGTTTTAAGCTGGTGAAAGTCCAAAAAATTAGCGTGTAAGTGCCATCCTGCACCTCCACGTGCTTTTTTCCATGTTTCTCCAACAAGTGTGTTAGGTAAGACGTGTCTTGGAACAGGTTGGTAGCTGTTGGTGCTGAGACCTCCTCTGCCTTCTGCGAGCGAGGGCTCTGCTGGCTGAGGTGTAACCGACTGCAACGTGGTGGACAAAAATGTGCCAAAAAGGGCTTTTCTGGTGTCGCCGCCTCTGCCCGCATTGGCTCTGACCGTCTGAGGCGTGAGGATGGGCTGGAAAAGGACCATGGGTGGGACAAAGCCATGAGATGTTTGGGATCTGTGTGGGCATGTCTACAGCCCTTCTTCACAAGTGAGCAGAGTTTAAGGGAGAATATGGCATTTCCGGGGTTGGAAACGAAGCTGGAGACCACGGCCATGGTGGGCTTGGTCATTATCTTCTAAACCACTGATTAACGACCCAAAGCTTGATGCGAGGAGTTGGGAGTAGGTCCTGGAAGCCCATCTCTGAGGATGCGTCTTCATTAATCCCGAAGCGAAGGAGACTTTAATGAGGGCACGCGCGCGTCGCAGTCGCCGTTGGTAACTCCTTGTTCACCATTACTGTGTTGCAGTTCGTCGCCCTCCGGAGTGTTTGAGAAGGAATATGACATTTATCGGGATTACAGCGCGGAAGGTCAACTCCTCCACTACAGGTAGCTGCCGTTTCCCTCCGGGGTCGGGGTTTGGGGTCTGTAACGCGGCCTCGGCGGCGAGATGGGGGCGTGGGACAGCCCGTGTGCTACCACTGGTTCTGTGGGGACGGGGAATGAGAAACGCCGGTGTTCGCTTCGTGCTTTTCTGGTCCTCCTCCCCATCCCCTTCCCCTTTTCAGCCTTACTACCACCCTTAAATAAACCGTAAGATCTAGTTGGATGGTTCTCTGGAGCAGGAACCATCCATCCTCTTTATGTGGTCATCCTCGTTTGAGTGGCTCCTACCCATGACTGGAAACTGGAGCAGGACAGGAGGAGCAGCGGGGATCACACCTCAGGGTGAGCTCCTGGTTTGTGGGGTTTCCTTGGGCTCCGCCATCAGGAGAAGACTCGCCCGGTGCTGCTGGTGCACCCCAACGTCTGCCATCACAGTGGGGTGATGGCTTGAACATCTCTCCACGCTCAAACTGGTTTCTAGGCTCTATCCCGGGATTTTTACACAGGTTCACGTGGGTGTGGATTTCATCCGCCACCGCAGCGAGCCCGGCTGATTGGGCACGCTGTCTCCGTAGGGCCATGGAGGTGGGAAAGGCTCCCGGAAAAAGAACCATCTCTTCCAGCCTGTGGATCCTACTGCTTTCAGAGTCCGTTTGTAAGACAAATATGAACTTTTTCTTGCTCGGATCAAGATTTCACGTGCTAAACGAAACCACCCCCTCCAGCTTTCATGAGTTTACGGTGCTAGAAAATAATACGGTGTCGTGCTTGTCTTCGTTACGGCTCAAAATGCCCCTCAGAGTTTGCAAAAGTGGTTCAGGGGTACAAACACCGTGACTTCTCTAATGCCTTGGACACAGGAAAAAAAAATAAAGAAAATCAAGAAATTGCTCTTGATACAGCCCAGATGGCTCCTTGGCTGCTCTTTTTTGGTGGCCAATGGAGACATCTTAGCTGACCCACCTCATCCGGAGCATTTGGGAGATGTCTCTCTTGGTCACCGCCTGCCAGGATGGAGGTGGTGGTGAGGATCTGGAAATTCTGGGACCTCCTCATGGACCCAGACAGATCCAGCTTTTCCGGACCCCATCCCGACCTGCGCAGGTAGGGTTTTTGGAACCTGCTGGCATCATCCAGATCAAATTGGGTGGGAACAGGGAGGTGGTTGCTCTGAGCTTTGACAAATCCGCCCAGTTTCTGTGTTTTTCTGGAGATGTGGGTGAGCTGAAGCACTTCCAGCTCTTGCTTTGCTTTCCATGCTGGCTACGGGGACCGGGAGGACGCAATGCTCTGCGTTCCCCTTCCGTCCCGCTCCGTGACGACACGGGCTGGCGAGCCGATCCGTGCTTTGCAGCCATCTCCATCCCGGTTTGAAGACACGTGCGAGTGGAAAATCACCCAACGGCGTTGGCTGCACGCCATCCTGCCTGCCCTGTCGCTCTCTGCTTCGGCAGTGACCTCCCAGGAGCGTCGGAATTAATTGCCTCTTGAGCAAGAGGGGGAAAAACAAGCTTTCTAGGAGAGGAAACAAACGGAGCAGTGCTGTCTGGTCTTTATCCTCACGAGGAAAATGCTCTCCTTGAGCGTCAGGTGAGCTTGGAGACACCTGCCCATGGAGGGCTTTACTCCAAAAAATTCCTTCTCTGTGCCGGGAGGATGCGATTCCCCGTCTGCAGGGAGGAGAAGCGAGGAAGAGTGGAACGGAGCGCGATTTGGCAGGCCTGGATCGGCTGTTGGGTTTGGGAAGGGGGTTTGGAGGCGCTCTGCCGTTAGGCGTCGAGCGTGGTTGGGTGGGAGTCGGCATCCAGGGGCGCCGCCGAGTGAGACGGAGCGGCGACGGGGACGCGGAGCGGCGGCGGGGACACACCGCCACGGCGACAGGGACGCGCTGAGTAAATGGGGTCAGCGATTGCGGGTGGCGGTGCCGGATGCGCGCTGCAATCGGAGACGAGGGACGATGGGGGTTCTGGGGGCGGCGGTCCCCACCCGCCAGCTGGTGGCCGCCCGAGCAATTAGAAGATTAAATTTCGCTGCGGTCAGCGCGCGTGACCCGTCCGCATCAGCACGCGCTTTGCTGCAGGAGATGCCTCCATCTTCCCCGTCCCAACTTCACCGCCTGTAAAAACCCACCGACAGCCCCTTCCCGCCCTCCCCCCAGTCACTTCCAGCCGGGAAGCTAATTAGCAGCTTTGCTTAATTAGCTGCGCGTGGGCTTCCTTCTGGAAGAACAGGTCTCAGATGCCCTCTGTCTAGGGGCTGCCGAGCGAGATGGAGAGAGGAGCCGGCCGTTTTTTCTTTAACCGTGTGAGTGCCACGTGCCCGCTGCTCTGGCGCTCGTAAGAGCTGAAATGGGAGCTCACCGGTCCCACCTCGCGGTGGCAGAGATGATTTCATATTCATTTCAAGGAGAAGGGCTCATGGCACGTTCTGGAAATCGTGAAGGCATCTCGGTTTCAGCTCCTCCAGCTTAGCTGGAGCTCTTCCTTGGATGGACCAAGGTTGGGCAGGTCACAGAGGGGGGGACGATGGTGGGCAGCACCCGTGGCAGCACGGAGGCCACCTGGAAGGCCAGCGTTGGTGTCTACCTCTGGATGGCGCAGAGGGATGCATGCCTGATCTTCCCATGTGCGAGTGGGAAGACCTTTGAGGTACCTCTGCTTGAAGTGGCCAAGCTTCTCCTTGAAGCTGGGGAGCACCAGACACCTTTTTCTGAGGCCTGGGGACAGGTTTTCAGGAAGGGTTGGTCCTCCAGCACCCTTGGCTGTGTTGCAAAGGGATGGTTGTGAAATGGGCTGGCACTAAACTGGAGTTTTAAAGACTCCATTGAGTCTCGAGTGCTTCCACCGGAGCAACACTGCCCCAGGCCCTCCAGATCCAGCCCTGGGATCCAGCCACTTCCAAACACTGTTCATTGAATGATCCTGGAGGTTTCACAGTTCAGTGGGAGATCAGATCTCCGGCCCAACAACCTTCTCAGGTCCTTCCAACCCTCTCCTCCTCACCAAGTCCTGCGTTAGTCCCACAGGTTTTTCTCAAAGGCGTGGTAGGTGCACGTTGCCTCCTTTGAAGGCCAAGACGAGAGGTGGGCAGACAGCGTACGTGGCTGAGGGACAGAAGATTGAGTTGCGCAACGCGTCTGTGGGTCTCTGGTGGCTGAGGAAGCTTGGTGAGACCTAGGCTGTGGCTTGCTCCCTTCTGGGTGTGTGTCCGCTCGCTTCCATCACCTCCTCCCCTCTGGCCGGGAAGGGAGAAGCTGGAGGACTTGGAGATGTTTGGACAACGTGTGGGAGCAAGGTGGCTTGTGAGGGGACAGCTGTCCTCACGTGAAAGCTGGCTACGGGCAGATGGAGAAGCAGGAGGTTGGCTGACGGGGGAGAGGTCCTGTGGGGTGCAACTGGGAGACCAGCCTCCTCCATGGCATCGTCATCCCCCAGTGCAGCCTTGGGGTTGGGCCGCCCGGGTCGCCCCAGGAGCTGCGGCAGCATCTTCGGGAACAGGCAAGGATTTTTCCGCTTTCTTGACAGCGCTGGCTCGGTGCTCCCGGCCAACGATCGCTATGAGAGATTTTCTAATATAACGAAGATTAGTGGGTGTCGTTAAGAGGATGACGTCTTGCTCCGTCTGTCTAGAAGGCCTTCGCAGGAAAGCCCTTGCGCCCAAATCCCATCAAGCCAGGCCGTCACGATGACTGCAGTTAACCCTTTCCTCTTCACGGCTTCTGGTTGGTGGGCCCTGGAGCCCCGGTGCTTCATGTCCTTGTTTTTCCTCCTGGGATTCCATGGAGAGGGTTGAACTCTGCTACTCCATGCAGTGGTTTTTGTCGAGAAGTCTATTTCAAGGTCTCCGTTGTTGTCCCTGTGTTGGCCAATCGATTGGTGGAGGGCTCAAGGCTGCTGGAGCGAGTCTTCAGAGCAGAGACCTTCACCTTGCTCCTCTGAATTTGTTTCCTCTCCCAGAACGCAACTGCTCTGCTGCTGTGACCCGGTTTGTTCCGTAACGCTGACCGGGGGGATGTCGTGTGCCGTGCGCAGGTGGTCAGGGCTTTGTGGCCACCAGGAAGACGCCGGAGCTTCCCGGTTGAGGGAAACGCAGCGTGTCGGACATGGAGCGCGGCAGCAAAGCGTTAATGATCCTCTTCTCCCCTTCTGCTCGCTGGGAAACGGGAGGTTCGTTAGGTGGGGACTTGGCCTTGTGTCTCCAGCTCTACCCTCTCCCTCGCCCTGGCTTTGTCTCTTTGGTGGAGAGGTGGGATGTCCAACCTATGAGCAGGGAGGGGTGGATCCTGTTCCTGCTGGGAGGGTGTTGGGAGAGCAGGACAGCAACCGCTTCATCTGCCTGTGATCCTTGTCATGCTTTTGACATGGTCGTCTTCAGTTTGTCCTGGACCTTCCCAGCCAGGAGAGTTTATAGAGGTCTTTGATCTCCTCGTGATTTTCAACGTCTCATGGTCAACACGAGTCACTTCATAGCTGAGTGTCTAGCAAAGCAAGTATGGAAGTGAGGAGAGAATTGGGGTTGGCTTCCAAAAGCCCTGGCACCATCTCTCTGGTAGCTCCACAGAGCCTCCTGGGGCCCATCAGGCCCCTGGGGTTTAGGAGTTGGTTGTGTGTCGGTCCTGAGCTTCTTCCAGGCTCTGCAAGGAGACTTGTAGGAGCTTGGAAGAAGCCTGGGACAGAGGTGAGGAGCCACCACAGCAGACTTTGAATGCGGCTCCTGCCAGCTGGCTGTGCACTGGGTATGTGGGAACAAATCCAGCCGTGACACCGGGGAGGAGAAGGTCTCCAGCCCCTTCTGGTTGCAACCTCTGAATTCATCCAAGCTTCCCGAGGAAGCCGTGCTGGGGACGGGAGCTGGGCTGAAACTCCTTCCCCATTGCTGTCAATTTTAGCCAAGGCATCTGCGAGGCCACATTCCTCTTCCAACGATGACAAAGATCCATCTCAAGTGCGCCGACAGACATTTGCTGGCCAAGGAGACACCTGCCCAGCAGAATCGGCGCAGTGGCCGTCCCAGCTGTCCCGCGCAGGGACACGTGCTGCTGCCAGCTGCTCGATCTGTCCGCCGCCTCGTTCTGCTCAGGCTTTATCGTTCACGACCGTGAGTTAAGACCGCAGCTTAAGGCTTCTCCGGAAATAAATGTGTCCGTTCCTGATATTGAAAGGTAGATTACTCGTTACGAGGAGGTGGAAACCTAATACCAGCGATTCCTCAGAGAGTTTTGAGGTTAAAATCCCGTATTTTGGAACAAAAATTAAGAGAGGTTTCTAGGGTTCATCGCTGCTCGTGGGCGTACCTCTGTGGTGCAACCCCAGGGCTGGGACTTCTGCCCCAAGACCCGGTGTCTTCTCCTCAAGTAACTAAAATTCGAAGTCCGTCTGTCTGATGGCTTCATTTTTGAGGAGCTGGAACGTCCTTCTTGAGCGTAACTTGGAGTGGACTGTGGAGCTGGGAGCGGTTTCCTCCACGCTCTTTGCCACAGCTTGGCGCTTTTTCCACACTCAGCCAAACCCCGAACCGTAGTCTTGCGTTGAAAAGTGAACTGCCGTCCTCATCCTCAGCGTAGGCCGGGGGACTTGTCTCAGGTGTGCAGCGCCCAAGTGATGGACCTCTAGCGTCGCTCCGAGCCAAGAGCAACCCTTCCTGCTGAAGGGCTTCCGGCAAACGTCCGAGCTCCAGCTTCCAGGACCTGTTCTTCAAAGCCAACCCGCTGCCGATGGCAGAATCTGGTGGCTCGCACGCAAACCGGGGCAGCAGGTCTAGCTTGGCCCCGTGGCCAAAAGCTCTTCTCTGAGAGGAGAAGCGACTCAATCAGCCTCGCCGTGGTCGTGGTAGCAATCAGCAGCTTCAAAGTCACCCATCTCCTGGGAGGGGTGGAGGTGAGGCCGTGGGAGGAGGAATGGTCTGGGACATCACCCAGAGTCCAGGCTTGGAGATTGGTCTTGTTGTAGCCCTTGATAGGTGGCCCATCATGTCCCAGAGCTTGGTCAAGGAGGGAGGAGAGATCTTCTGGTGGGGAAGAGCTGAGGGAGGTGGCATCAAGCTCCAGGCTGAGCCTGAGGGTGTTCATCGCGGCGATGAATGATTCAGGTTGGAAATACTGAGAGGATGAAGGGCTTCAAAGGGGAGGGCTGTGCTCCAGCGCGTGTGAAATCTGCCCGGGATGGGCGAGAGCCAAAAATCGCCACCACGGGAACTTCTTGTCACGCTGACGGAGCCAAAGAGAGCAGATCCCCCGTTGAACTGCTATTTAAGGAAACGCCACTTCTGGTCTCTTTGTATTTTCCTCTTCATGCTCAAGGCTTCTCTGTGCTCCCTTCTCCGTGTTCCCACCTCCCTCTTGAAAAACAAGAAAAATCTCCTCTTGTCCCAGTGACGTTTGGGTTTCAGAACGCGGGCTATTTTGGGTGATTGGCTTAATCATACCTCTGGGATGGGGAGAGCAGCCCCGATTGGCTCCTGGGGATCCGGCACTCGGCTTCCCGCCGACGTGCCGTGCCCTCGGCGTGCGGCGCCTGGCGTGCCGTGCCTGCTCCGGCTGCCGGGACGGGTTGTGTCGCAGAGCTGCCAGCTTGGTAGACCTTGATCTTGTGCTTCCTCCCGGTGGGTTCCTAATGAGACTGATCCCGGGGTGGGGCTCGCTGGAGACCTTCCGGCCACCATGGCTTGTCCCTGCGTAGGGCGAGATCTTGCTGACCACAAACCGAGAGGAGAAGGTGAGAGCTGTGGCCAGGTGAGGCAGAGCTAAAGCAGACCTTCAGCAAGGTCAACGTGGCCTTCAGCAATGAGCTGCTAGCCCACGGCTCACCAGGAGCAGCTGTCCAAGCTCGTTACGGCATCTGCTCGTTAGCTAGAGCCCACAAAATCGCTTTGCTAGGGATTCTTGACCCCTCAACGCAGGGTCTGCGGGGGGGGGGGGGGGGGG
>WHYT01016184.1:68264-82057 GCA_009806455.1 Tetrax tetrax
ACGTCCTGCTCAGCAGCTGCTGCTGTTTCACCAGAAAACGGTGGCTTTCGTCATCTCAGAGCCCTGCTCTGAAAAATCCTGGGCTGTTGAATGGGAGGGGGGCGGGGCGGGAGGGCTCGTTATCTCCCTCTTGTCTTGATTCAGCATCCGCTGCCGTTAATTAGAGCGGATACCATGGGAGCAGCTTTTCCGGGAGAGGAGGAGTTAGCAGCGCTCGGGCAGCGAACGTGGGAGACGTTTCGTGTCAGAGATTTGGCGTTGCGGTTCGGAAGCTAAAGGCAATCTGCTAGCGCCGTCCAGAGACGAGGGGTTGGACAATTCCTGAATGTTACAACCTCCTTCGATTAATTAAAAAAGAAACACAAACACTATTTTGTCAGGGTGGCTTTCCCTTGCCTTGGTGACAGCTCTCAAGCATTCAGTAATGTTTTAGTTGGAGAATGAAATCGTCGTGTGTGGAGGAGCCTTGTGAGACCTCAGACGTCCTTCAAACCAAGCTCTGCAGCCAACGGAGATGGGCTGAAGGTTGGGCTTCAGCCTTCCCGCCGCTGTGAATTTCCCCCAAGGAGACTGAGCTTGATGTTCAGGGACCTGGACCGGCTGGAGAGGTGGGCCCCTGAGAACCTCCTGACGTTCAACCAGGCCAAGGGCAAGGTCCTGCGCGCGGGTGGGGACAATCCCAGGCACAAATCCAGGCTGGGCGGGGAGCGGATGGAGAGCAGCCCTGAGGAGAGGGAGGCTTCGGTCTGAACCTTGGACATCCAGGCTTGCGACGGAGGTCAGCCTGCCCACCTGTCCCTGCTTTTGCGGGAAGATATTTGCGTCGCCGGAGCGGCGTCGGGCAGCGTGCCAGGCACAGGGAGGGGTTTTTTTCACCGTCGGCTCATCGCCGACCCCGGGTTTCGCAGCGGGACGCGCTTGGCGCGTTGGCCGCCCATCACCGGCTGTGCCGGCGGTGCCCAACTGGGAGGAGAGGGGGGACTGCGGCGCGTCCTTCATCCTCATCCCTAGGGAATCGCAGTCGGTCCAGCGTAGCGCCGGACGGAGGATCTGAAAGGAGTTCAGCTCGGAAGGGTGGTGAAAAGGCGCGGGGAGGGGATGCGCCCGGCTCTCGCAGCCGGGGGAGGAAGGTGAGGAGGAGCAAGGACGTGGGGAACCGTGGCGGTGGCGGGGTGCTGAGGCATCCCGTGCTTTTCCAGTGGATGTGAGCCCCAACGTGTTCACAGGACACTGGAAACCAATTTATTTGAATTAATTATTCAAATTAAGGGCTTTTTCCCCCCATAAGAGGGGAAAATCTGTTTAGTCCTAGCGCTACATTTTAGTCTTTATCTGCAAAGTCCAAATAACACCGGGACAAGCAAACATATCTTGAAAAAATCTGTACGTAGATTTTATGAATATTCTTTCTTTTAAATCTCCTTTGGGGAAGCGTTGCCGTAATATCCAATTAAAAGCCGGAACGATGCTGCTGCAACACTTGCACTTCAGCCCAGCTGTGACCTGCGCTTTGATTCGCTAGCCCCCGCGTGGGTTTAATGCAGCCGCCAATTGGCTACGTCAAAGGTATCGCGGTCGAAAACGCAAACGTAGGAAATAATCTGGGTTGTCATGGCTGATTTTAAGGTAAATAGAGCTGTGGGTGGTCTTAATTATTGCAGGCACCCAATTAATTCTGTTTAAGCGTCAGGGTTGGTGTCTACCTGCCCGCAGCAGAAGATTCCTGAAATTCCTCAGCGGAGGAGCCGGGAAGCACGCAAGGAGCATGGACGCAGTTGGCCGAGCGTGCGCGTAGTGCGCGGATCCCAAGCGACTCAGCGTCGGAGATTTCTCCTCTCACCTCTGCCGTTGATTTTCCGAAGGCTGGGGTAAGAGCAGGCAGGGAGACTTAGGAGCATAAATCACTTGGGAAAAATCCTGCGTTAAGGAAATGCAACGTTTCAGTCCGCGGAAATCATGGAAATTTGCAAAGAAGTTGATTTCGCCAATAGAGGAATTCGGGAAGGAGTTTGTCATGGAAATGGACGCGGAGTCGTAAGTAAAATCCTCCCTTCCCCGCGAGGAGAAAATAGCAAAGGGAACGCGGCGCCGAGACAAAAATAAGGAAAAAACTTTGAATTTCTGGAGGAGCTCCTGTGCCAGGAGCGCTGCATCGCTTTTAATTTATCGGAGTAACCGAGCTGCTCGCGATTTCGCCGCCGAAAAAAGGCCTTTCGCCAGCAGAAAATTTAATTTATTCCGTAGCAATGCTTTCTGGTGTTTAGCATTAATCCAGGGCTGTACGGCGGAGCTCTCAGGTTTATTGGTTCCCATTTTTTTAATGTTTTGATGGAAAGCTCTGCCTTGGCTGGATGATTTGATGGGCAGCGCTGCTTCGCAGGGATTTTTTTATTCGTTATCCGCTCTTGCCAGATGCAGGCTGCTGTCGGAAGTATTAATGCCAGCTGCAAATCCAGGAATTAAGAGGTGCTCAAACCTGGTTTGAGTTAAATCACCTGGACCAACAGAAAACCCACGGATGATGGCAGGCCAGGCTGAACTTCCGGGTAAGAAGAGGAGTCAGTGGAAAACATGGAATCGTAGGATAGGTTCCCATCCCACCACAAGCGCCGTGACGTTGCTTATGTGTCCTTCACGTGAGAAGTCTTGGCGTTGAAGGCAGATGGAGGATGCAAGTAGATGCTGAGAGAAGCTGTGAGATTTGGTCTAGATGATCCTCAAGATGCAAGTCCTTGTCTATCCTTGTCTCTGCTCAGCTGCGGTCCTAGCCGGTGGCGTGAGCCGGAGAGGAGGTGATGAGGATGTTCTGGGTGCCGCAGAGGGGGTTAAGCTTCCTTGAGGAAGGAAAGAGGTGACCTCGGTTAACGTCCGTGCAGCAGCAGGGAGGTGATTCGTAGCTGGTGGGTTCGTTATCCCTTCTCACCTACTGACATCATGTGGCGTCCAGACTTTCCGCCCCGATGCCGGTGGGAAATCTGCAGGAGGGGGATAAAATCAGGTCTTGGTGCTCTCCGTGGTGGATCTACCTTCTCACCTCACTCAGCTTATTGATGCTGGGCGATGCAGCCAAGCGTTCCTCAGCATTTCTGACCTAGCAAGGCTTTCGCCATCACCCTGCCCCAATAGTTTGTGCCGTTCAGGGCACGATTCTACCGTTGTGGAGGGAGTTTTGGGCATCTAGAAGGGCTCGATGAGCGGTTGAGATCCAAAAACCATCCTGGAGGAACCAGAAGGAACCCAAACTCATGTAGGTCTTCAACGGCAAAAAGCTGGCAGGAGGCTCAAGTCCTCAGGAGCTCGAAACGCTGCGGAACGGAGAGGAAGAAATTGTTCCCCGCGTCCCCTGGAGCGAGGACAAAGTCATGGCAAGCGATGAGCAGGGTGCTGGTAGGTGGTGGCGCTTCGTATGGGGAGATATTTTTATGCCTCTTTGTGACCATTTTTCTGCAAAACTCGGTAATTGGACTCACTCCACCTTTTTCTAAAGGACAGAAAGGACAAGTGACTGTGAAAAAATAACTGGGAATGAGAGAGGAACGAACTGGGAGAGCAGCCTGTGCTCCCAGATGTGTCCCAGACGGTGCCTCCGGTATCTTCTGTGCCAGCGTGGGACTCAGCGAGGAACCGGTAACACGATGTGCTTTGCTGTGCTTTGGAGACAGCACAAACTCCAGCTCAGACCCCTCCTGCCCGGCGGGCGATCCAGCAAAACCCCCTCTTCTCTTCCTCCCCAGTGTCCCCTGCCTGGACGGCATCTCCCAAGGACTTGAAACGTGGATTTAGTTGATGAAAACCCTCTGCTAGTTGGGGCGATCCAGGTGCCACCCCAGTGCGCCAGGGCAGAAGAGCCTCTTCTTGCAGAACCCCCCGACCAGTGGGCATGAAATCTTTTGGAGAAGGTGGAAAAGACTGGAGAGAACTGGGGTTCTCTGGCACGAGCTGGCCAGAGCTGGTGGCTCTGCTGCCCTCTCAAAGAAACAAGGAGCCATCTTCAACCTTCAGGATGTGATGCAGAAGATCTCACTGCAGACGTGGTTCCACAGAAGCAGGGGAGAAGGTTTAATTCTTATTTTATGTGGTAAGTTGGCGTAAGGAGAGCTGCCACCAGCTCTCAGGATCCATGAGATCCACTGAGAGTGGTGAGAAGTGCGCAGTGGGCAAGATGGCAGATGGGATGTTTTGCCCCCGGAACCGGAGCCAAGGCTGGAGGGTTGTTCAGCGTGAGCTCTGAGAGCCGTGCTGGTGGTGGGAGGTCTGGAGATGGTGTGTACTGAGTTGGCAGTCACTCAGACTCTCATACTGTTGACTGCTTCATGTGGTCTCAACTCTTGGGCCAGCTCTTCGTGGTGTGAGGTCGCTGTGTCCTTCATGGAGATGCCATGGGTTCGGACAGCCCTGGAGGACAAACCTGAGGTGGGTGGCAAGACTGCAGCCACTGGCGTTGAGCCCATGCCCTTCCCGATGGGCACGTTTTCCACCAGTGGGCTCCACAGAGCACTGGAGAAGGGTTGGTCCCCAAAGGTCACCCAGTGTTTTGGGGAGAACAAGGTGCAAACCACACCCCCAGTGTGCCTGCTGGGTGGAGGCATCTCCATCCGGCTCCAGCGTCACAACCTACAGCTGGGACATTTGTTTCCTGGCTTTTGCCCAAGTTTCTGATGATGCTATGAAGTTATTTTCTTCTCCTCTGGCATGCTGGCGAGGTGGTGGGCAACGTCCTAAACGAAGTGAGAGCTGGCTTTGAGGCTGGAGCAGCGTAGACATGTCTAAAGCTGAAGCCCAAGCTTGGCTGAAGTTTTGCTCCTCCAAGTATTTGATACTTTATTTTGTGAGGAGGTGGTAACTTGAGGTGGTGAGTCAATCCAAGCCTTGATGTCCACCTTCCTGTAGAGGAGAAATTTTTCCACGGTGGATGATCTGCCAGCTCAGAACTGCCACGGGAGAGGTGGATTCATCTGAGAAGGACTGAGTTACTCCCCACCTCTTGGGCTCCCTTGCTCATCCCAGAACACTGAGCAGCCCTGAGGAGAAGGTTTGACCCCAGAACCTGCAGACGTGCTTCTGGAGCATCTGTGATGGGAGACGCAGCTTTGAAGGACACATTATTTGGAGGAGATGTCACCCACCAAGACTATCAAATGCCTTAACAAGAAGATGGACTTCGGGTGGAGGTGAAGGAGGTCTCCTCCCAGCTCTGATTGGAGGCTCCAGGCTTTTTTCACTTGCGGATGAGTTGGTCTTCGCTGAGCCCTGCTCTAGCCCTGAGCTTCCGCCGTTCTTCGCACCAGGACGGCTGTGGAAGCTGCCCGTTGGGTGGCAATTTGGGGATGATTATTCACACCTCAGAATTACGAAGGTCCTCGTTGGCGCTTTGTCACGCGTGCGTGCTCTACGCACGAAAACGGGCTCCGCCGGGCAGTTCCCCACCCAAAGTCACGTGGGGTTTGGGGGGTCTGGATACGTTCTTCGCAAGTCACGCAACAGCCAGGTGCTCCCCGTTGGAAGAGGTTCGGTGGACTCGTGCAGGGCATCCTCGCACGGGACGCGAAGTGGCTGAGGGGTGCGGTGAGCGTGAGCACCAAGAGAAGGAAGCCACGGGACAGGTGGCGGTTGTGTTTTCAAGCCCCCCCCCGAGCTATTTAGCATCCCCACGGGAGCCAAACGCCGGGCAGAGGTTCAGTCCCCCCACCGCGCGCCCCCTCTGCGGCAAAGGGGGCAAAGTCTGAAGGTTTTTGCCTTCAGCTTCTTCTGAAATGATTTGGGATTATTATTTTTTTTTCCTGGTTTTAACGTAACCCGGCTCCAGCTGGGAACTGGAGGAGGTGTTAATCCCGGGCAGGGGGCTGGATGGAGGGGGTGAAATGGGTTAATCCCGGGTGCTGGGAGGAATGGAAAGCAAGAAGAGGTGGAGGAGATGGGGCAGCTTCTCCTTCTCACCCCAGGATGGGAGATCCCAGCAAGGGACCAGTCCCAGCTAGGGACCGTGGTGAGGTCAGTCCCCGCTCCCTGCAAGGACTGCTCCCCCAAACACCCATGAAACTCTCCCAAACGTACGTCTGTCCCAACGCTTGTCCCCAGAGCGTGGCCACGCTCACCCCTCCATCACTGTTCAGCTCCAGGAGCACCAGGGCACGAGGAGGGAGGGTTGACTCAGGGCTGTCTCCTAGACGTATGCTCCAAGGGGTGTCCTTGCTTTTGGGGGCTTGACTTGCCAGCCTGTGCATCCTTCGTGCGCCCTGGGGGGCTGCTGAGGTCCATGGGAGTCGGTGAGAGATGTGGGCCGTGGCCACCATGTTTGGTGTGGTGGCGATGTCCTGGTGTCTCCATCACCGATGTGTTCTTCACCTGATGGGAGAAGCTTGGGGTGCTTGGGCGTGTCCATCCTTTGGGCTCTACTGCGGACGAGAGGGTTTGGGGGGTCCCGGGGCAGCAGTACGGGGGTGTCTGTACCCTGCGGGCAAGGGGCGGGGCTTCGCTGGCTGACGGCGACGCTGTGTTTCTCCCCGCAGGACGTCGTCCCTGCGATGGAACGCCGGCACCAAGGAGCGGATGCTGATCAAGGTGACCGACCGCGAGCCCAGCTTCCTCATGCACCAAGGCAACGGCTACGCGCCCGAAAACCAACCGGGCACCCGTTCCCGGCGACCTTCTGGTGGCCAACAGTCGCCCAACCTGCAGACCTTCACCCCCGATAGCGACAACTCTGTTTTCTTCCCCGAGAGGAAGCAGTCGCCCTTCTTGAAGAGGGCCGAGCACGTAGGCAGCTGCTCGCCGCTGCTCGGCCGAGGGGACTCCTTCTGCTCCCCGCTCCAAGCCCAGCACCGCAAGCACTCCAGCGAATCGCAACCCTCCTCGCCCCGCTACGCCTACGAGCCCCCCCTCTACGAGGAACCCCCCATGGAGTACCAGGCTCCCATCTACGACGAACCCCCCGTAGATATGCAGTACGAAGCCAGCGGGAGCTACAAAGCCGCCTCGCCGCAGAAGTCGCCCATCCGTAAACCTCACCCCTTCCTGCAGTCGCCCAAGCAAGGCTCCAACTCGCCCTACCAGCAGTTGGTGCTCACCAAACAGAAGTGTCCCGACCGGTTCATGAGCTTGGAGTACAGCCCCGCCGGCAAGGAGTACGTCCGGCAACTGGTCTACGTCGAGCAGTCGGGCTCCAGCCCCAAGATGAAGACGGGGTTGAGGCACAAATATTCCCCCAACCCCATCGGCGGCTCCTACTCGCTGCAGCACAGCCCCTGCCTGGTGCGGGACCAACGCTTGGAGATCAAATCGGGCGACTACAGCAGCATGGAGGGACCCGACTTCTGCCCCGGCCCGACGGGTGGCCAGGTGGCCCAGGGCGAGGACTCCATGTCGTGGTCCAGCCAACAGGACACCTTGTCCTCCACCGGCTACTCGCCCTCCACCAGGAAGAGGAAAAGCCGAAAGCCTTCCCTGTCCCATGACCCCAACGCTTCCTCCACAGACGGCTCAGGGGACCGGGAGGTGTTGGGCGAGCAGATGCTGGGGGAGGAACGAGCCACCCCGGGACCCAACAGGTCGCCGATGAACCGTACGGAGAGCAAGGCGGCGGAGGCAGAGACGGCGCGGGGCTTCCCCGAGCCCTTCCTGGCACAGGCCCGCCTGGCTTGGGAGGCCCAGCAAGCCCACTACCACATGAAACAACGGAGCAGCTGGGATTCCCAAAAGGACGGTTCGGGCTACGAGAGCGACGGCGCCCTCCCTTTGCCCATGCCGGGTCCGGTGGTGCGAGCCTTCAGCGAGGACGAGGCGTTGGCGCAGCAGGAGAACAAGCACTGGAAGAGGAACACCTTCGAGAAGCTGGGCTTCCCCCAGATCCTACTGGAGAAGAGCGTCTCCGTGCAGACCAACCTGGCCTCCCCCGAGCCCTACCTGCATCCGTCTCAGGTAACGTCCTCGGGGACGTCCCCGGCGTTGGGGGGCGTCGCCGCGTGCCCCGCACCGCCAATCCTCGCCTAACGGGTGCCGCGCCAGGTTGGGTGGCCCACACCACGTGGCACCGCAGCGTCCCCACCACCCTCCTGGTCAAAGCTCCTTCTTCTTCTTGTAAAGCCGGTTTAGATCCCTGCCTCCGTCGCGGATCCAGCGGGATTGTCCCACCAAGCACCGGCACGGGCGCCTCTGCACCGTGGCAACCTCAGTGGTCCACCACGGCGTCGGGCGCTGCTTCTCCTCCCTCGGTCTGGCTGCTGCTCGGTGGGACCCAGCTCCCGGGCCCCGAGCGCCCGCCCAGCTCCCACGGGAGCGCCGAGTGCCCGTCCTCGGCTGTGCTCGGTGCTCCCGGCGCGTGCAGGGCGTTCGCGTGCCTTGGGTAACTCATCTCCTTCCGTTTCACGTCCTGGCACCATCAGATGGTGATGGTGCAGGAGATTTTCCGTAGCGATCTGGTCTTCGTCGCATCCTCCACGAGGATTCTGGGGAGACCCAGGATGCCACCTCTGGTCCTCATCCAGCTGGAGGAGATGTGTGAGCAGGGATGTCTCCTCTGCAGAGCGAGGGGAGATGGCCAGAGTGGGAGTCCTCTTAGAGCATGGAGGAACCCATCCTCCTTCTGCTCTCTCCACCTATTTTGGTTTTCAACGACCTCCTCCGCCAGAAACGAGGGTTTGCTCGCCAGATTGTTCCCAGTCACAGCGTTCGATGTGCTGGAGCAGCACCGCTGGCCGCTGGCTTTCGTGGTGGCAACACCACGTTTGAGTTGGGGTCTTGGCCCACCACCCCAGCTCCAGCCATCCAAGTGCTGGTTGAACCCATCAACCAACCCACCAGTAACTCTGAGGCAATTTCCAGTTACAGCAGGAGTTTTTTCCAGTGAGGACTGAAAGTAAGTTGAGGAACCTCATTCCTCTGGTGCAGGCTCTGCTGTCTGATCCCAGACAACATCCCTACAGAGGTCCTGCCTCCATCTCCTCCCCGGCATGTTGGGATGGACAGCGCTGCCGACCTGGCTGCCGGATTTGCTTTCTCATGGAAGTTGCTCCTTAGCAAGCTGGTGTTGGTCCTTGGCAAGCTAGTCCCCCAAAGCTGGTCCTTGGCAAGCTGGTCCCCCAAAGCTGGTCCTTAGCAAGCTGGTCCCCCAAAGTTGGTCCTTAGCAAGTTATCCCTCAAAACCTTGGGATGAAACAGTCGCAAGCGCACCAGCTTTCCAGGATCTGCTTCCCAGGGCTCTGAGCTGCCTGTCCCCTCTCTGAGACTGAGCTGCCCCGGTCTTGGAGACCTCTCCTGCCCCAAGCTCCCATCCCAGAGGAGCTCCTGGGGCTTCCATAGACCATTCTTGTGATGGTGCAGCCCTCCTGCTGCTGATGGCCCCCAATGGACCACGTGGACCTGCTGGAGCTGGCTCATCCCTTGTGGTCATCTTCCAGCCCATCAGATGTTTCCCATCAGCCCAACTGGAGAGCTCCAAATCTGCTTTGGATGCTCACGTGGGCCAGGAGGAATAGCTGCCACCAGTAGCGATCCGATGCCTTCTGCGTGGAGCTCGGGATGTGGTGGGACTCTTCTCCGCTGCTTGGGCGTTGCTGTCTGGTTAACTCAGTCTGATGTTGTCCTCAAGTTCAGGAACACCCGTTTGAGGAAGAGCCAAGGTGGTGGGACACTGGCCCAGGTTGCCCAGAGAAATTGTGGATGTCCCATCCTTGGAATTGTTCAAAGCCAAGTTGGATGGGGCTTTGAGCAACCTGATCTGGTGGGAGATGTCTCTGCCCATGGTCAGAGGGTTGGACTCAATGAGCTTTGAAGGTCCCTCCCAACCCAAACCATTCGATGACCACATCTAAGATCGTCACGTGGGTTTAATTTGGTTTCCTACACCCCCATCAGCTGGGAACCTTCAAGACTGGTTGAAGTGGAAGCCTTTGCAGACCTGTGGCCAGCCCTGGGACGGAGCTTTGTGGTGAGAGTGACCACAATGCCCGGCAAGGTGAGGCAGAAATGGAGGAGAAAACAGGGGCGAAACGACGGTGGGGATGATGCGTGAGCAGATGAGGAGACCTGGGGAAGGAGAGCAGCACACAGGAGATGTGACGGGGCAGCACGAGCAACAGGGCCATCCCTGGTGTCACCGACGGCGTGTCCCCATGGTGGCCCTGCACCGAGGGGCATCCAGGCCCCGTCCGCCTGGCACCAGGACCTCCTCCCCCCGCAGCGCAGTTGAGTTTGCGTTTGGGTTGGCGCATTCCCCCCATCCCCGAGCCAAAAGGAGGAGCATCCCCTACCGGGAGGTCATGGCCAGCTGCCGTTGACGCCCAATTGGTTGTCCCCTCGTGGTAGCCCCAGGCTTCCCCCAAGTTCGTTTAGGACTGTGCTAATTAGGGCTGAAGCTAATTTCACATTGGCGCTGGCAGGAGGGGAGCCATCACACGTGGCTGCGTGTGTCACTCCCCAGCCTGACCGCGCTCCGCACTGGACTGGACTCGGCTGGAGAAGGCTGGTGGCCCCACCAGCGTGGTCCTTTGCTTCTCCCCGGGTGCCCTGGATGAGGAGCGTGGCTGTGGACTGGTTTTCGGAAGAGCCACGGCAGCAAGGAGGGGTGAAGCTCCCATGTCCCCAAGGCCAGGTCCGTGCCATCGTCACTGCAGTGCAAGATGGGAGCTGAGTGACATCAATGGGAGGAGGAGACCTCAACAGTGTTGGGCGCGGAGACGAGAAACTTGACTTGTTTGAAGAAGCAGAGGCTCAGTCATCTTCCAGCAGCTCTGGTGGCTCTTTGGGTGGCTTCTTTGTCCCCTCCTGGACTTGCCACCTCCACGTGGCCCTGGCTCTTTCCACCTGCCATGCTTTTCTTCTCCTGTTCTTCATCTAAAGCCCCACCCCAAGGCCGTGACACCACTGCAGTCACCTTGCGCGCGATCCCTGCACGGGGCCACCAACACGGTTCCCCCGTGCATGGCAGGGCCAGCAGTGTCACCTCTGGATGGTGCGGCATGTCCTTCCCTGCCTGCCTACCCCCGGGTCATGTCCCCAGGGCCACCAAGCCCAGGTGACGCTGGCCCAGATGTTTCACTTGCCAAAGAGGGAGCTGGTTGACCACGTTGGCTAGCTGCAGGATGAGGGAGCGGTCCATCCCAAATGTCCTTGTTTGCCTTTCTCCATGCTGGGCATCAGCTGTTTGGGTGTCCCTCCATCTCCTGGGGTGGTATCCATAAGCTGTACTGGTTCCAGTAGCAGAAGGCCGCTGGTCTGCAGGTCAGGTTAGATCCTGACCAACTTGTGTCCCTTCTGCACCCGGGATGTAAAGAAACAACACTCACGTTGCTCACAGCTCAGAGTGCCACCAGCCTCCTCCTGGCCACGTGGCCACTGGAGAACCATGCTGGAACGTGACTTTTCATTTGTCCCCACTGGTCCCCTCCATCCTGATGCCAATCAGTGCCACAACCCACCTTGGCGGCTGGCACCAGGCCGGCTCCGCTTGCCCGTGATGGGATTGAGGAGCAGCTCCTTGGAGAGGACATGGCTTTTGGCGTGAGCGTGGGGCAACCTCCTAATGCTGCAACGGTTGGTTGGTTGGTTGACTGGTTAGTTAGTTTGATGGTTGGTTGGTTTGATGGTTGGTTTGATGGTTGGTTGGTTGGTAGGTTTGTTGACTGGTTGGTTGACTGGTTGGTTGTTTTGTTGACTGGTTGGTTGCTTTGATGATTGGTTGGTTGGTTGGTGAATTAGTGGTGGGTTGGTTGTTTGGTTTGTTGACTAGTTGGTTGGTTTCATGGTCGGTTGGTTTGTTATGGGTTGGTTGGTAGGTTTGTTGACTGGTTGGTTGGTTTCATGGTTGGTTGGTTGGTGAATTGGTTGGTTAGTTTATTGGTGGGTTGGTTGGTAGGTTTGTTGACTGGTTGGTTGGTTTCATGGTTGGTTGGTTGGTGGGTTGGTTGGTAGGTCTGTTCACTGGTTGGTTGGTTTGATGGCTGGTTTGCTGGCTGATTGGTCGGTTTGGCGGAGGGGCTATGCTCTCAGTAACGTTGATTTGTCTGGCTGTTGTCTCCTAGTCGGAGGATCTCGGCGCCTGCGCCCAGTTCGAGAGCAGCAGGCAGACCAGGAACATGATGCCTAGCGCCAGCTGTGTCTTCCCCACCTTCAACCTGCGGAAGCCCTCTTCGGAAACGGACATTGAGAACTGGGCCTCCAAGCACTTCAACAAGCACACCCAAGGGCTCTTCCGCAGGAAGGTGTCCATCGCCAACATGCTGGCCTGGAGCAGCGAGTCCATCAAGAAACCCATGATCATGACCAACGACCGCAACGTCAAGAAAGAGGCGTGCGAGATATTTAAACTGATTCAGATGTACATGGGGGACCGGCGGGCCAAGACGGACCAGCTCAACGTGGCTTTGGAGATCGCCACCAAAGGCTGGAGCATGCAGGGGCTGCGAGACGAGCTCTACATCCAGCTGTGCCGCCAGACCACCGAGAACTTCCGTTACGAGAGCCTGGCCCGGGGCTGGGAGCTCATGGCCATTTGTTTGGCCTTTTTCCCCCCCACCCCCAAATTTCATTCCTACCTTGAAGGATACATTTACCGGCACATGGACCCGGTGAATGACACGAAAGGTAAGACCAAAACCGCTGCCCGGTGGCCTTGGCCCCCGCTGACGTCGCAACCCATTCGTTTGTTGTTATTTTGTTCCTTCCCCCTTGGCGTTCACGAGTCTGTTGAAAGGTGGGCGAGGAGCCCACCCCACCGCCCTCGCGGAAGCGCAGCGAGCGCGGTGGTGCCTTCACCGCCGTCCTTTCCGCTCCGGCGCGTGGAAATCCAGCGTGAGGGCCAAGATGAAATGAGCTTTGACACCTTTGCTGCCGGTTCAGGGTCGCCTCCGCTGGGAGTGGCCGTAAGCGAGAGTTTCCGGGACTTCTCCTGGCCCGGAGGTCCCTTCCAACCCAAACCATTCCATGATTCGGTGATTTCATCTCCAGATGCTTCTTCTGGCTTCTCAGGTAGCTTTGGATCCAAGAAAAACCCATCCTGGAAGGGGAGCCAGCTTGATTCCCAGCTCCTGAGGTGGTTTGGGGGCGTGGCAGGTAGAAGAGACATAAATTTTGGCTGTTTGACCCCAAATGGGTGGGAATTGTAGGAGCCCCTCTCCAGTCCTGGGCTCGGCCATCCCAGCTCCCTCGCCGCTGGTGCTGTCTGGCGGGTGATGGGATCTGCTCTGGCAGGGGCAGACCCGCAGCATCACGGCACGGCGGGGGGGCTGGGCATCCCCACATCCCGTGGGCTGGTGGCATCTCGCAGTGGGTGAGGCAAAGATGGGAGTTCCAAGTGTTTGTCGTTGGCCGGCAAGTCTTGGGTGATGGAGCCGGCGTCGCTCCGGGTGTTTTCGGGTGCCCTTCGGCTCCCCAGGGACCGAGCACGGACATCCGGGGGCCACCGACGTCACGTGGAGCCGTGGTGGGTCTGGCCGGCTCGGGGACAAGAGGAGATGAACCCAACCGAGGTGTCCATGGGGAAAGACGTAGGGTGGCCAGAAAGAGCGTCCCCAAGGGCGGTGGGACGGGACGGGACGGGACGGGACGGGACAGGACGGGACGGGACAGGCAGCCAGCTCCGGTGCCGGGGTGGGGCCACCACACGAGTAGGTGCCACCGGGCCGCCCGTGTCCCCCTCCAACGGGCCCGCAGCAGAGGTGTCAAGCTCGTTTCATCGCCGCCGCCGCGCCCGCGCCGGATTTGCCGCGCCGGCGGCGGAAATCGGAGAGGGTCCCCCCCGACGCCCCCCACTCCGGCAGCCGCCTGCGCTCAGCCCTGCGCCAGCCCAGCTCGGCCTC
>WHYT01016185.1:36599-52189 GCA_009806455.1 Tetrax tetrax
AAAAAAAAAAAAACAAAAAAAACCCAAACAAACAAACAAAAAAAAATCACAAGACTAATTTGGGCAAGGGTATGTTTTATTTGAGGAAGTGTAATTTGGGCAAGGGGTGGGGCTGGGAGGAGAGAAAGCAAGGAGCTTACAACACCCATTGCAGTCTCAGCTGTCACAGGGCTGCTGTGCTGAATGACTGCCAAGACTTCGTATTCATTTCCTCATGACATTTTCCTTCATGTCAACAAGTAGGCCAGTTATACACTTCGTTGATATAAAAGCAATAAATCCAGTAGAGAATTTTATTATACTCTTCTTTCAGTCATTTTTTCCATGGCTGAGATTAGACTCTAGAGGTGCGGTGATGGGTAATTGGGAGGGAGGGGACACAAGACAACTTTGACAGGAAGAATCCCACAGAGGAACCATCACAAGTTTCAGCCACTTGTACCACAGCCACTTGTGCCACAACTTACTGCTCCACATAGATTTCACTCCTGATTATAATTGATTCAAAGGGAGTAACACGCTACAGTGATCTACAGTGATTTTTTCTGAAAGAAAATCCAATTGCAACACATCTCATGGCATTTAGAGCCCAACACCAGCCTCTGAAAGGACAGATATACTCCAGCTACGATCATAGTCCAGAGGGAAACACCAGTTTCATAGGTATTATAGACTAGAAAGGGCTTTTGCTAAACTAATTTAAAGTGAACTAGTACAGAGGCTTAGGACACAAGTAGTCTTCAGAGCTTTCACACTTCAATAATTCCCTTTAACAGTACTTTCAATGCTTCTCCTGTTGATCCTACCTCTGAGATACAGTACTGCCTATGCAAAAATCAGAAGCAGAGAGGCATAAGCCTGTAACCGTGCTTAGGAGAGTCTCATGAATGCGCAGGACAACACACTTCAAACCAGAAATATGTAATCTAGCAGTGAAATGGAAGTGAAAAGATGTCACCGCCAGCCAGCCTGAGAACAAGTGCCATTACACTGGGCAAGCAGCAGCATGGCAACAAGCTAGCACATATAAAAGCACATTATATGTAATATCAAAGAGGGGGATCAAGCAGGGATTTATGAGGAGAATTTACAGCACGAGAGAAAAATCAAAAGGGATCCCCCTCATTAGTCTCCCATGAGTCAGAGAGGGTCAGGCAAAGAAGCATTTAAGAAAGCAGGTTTACAGAAAGACATACAGGACATGAACCTTGAAAAAGCAGCCAGTTACCAAAATTTATAGCCTAGAGAATTTCACTAGGTTGTAAATTATATTCCTCATGAGAGATTCAATTGTGTGCATATGTATGCAAGATTAAAAGTCACAATGCAAATATACTCCTTTGTATGTACACTAACTTACGATACGTGCCCCATTGAGTTTGAAGATTTAAAATACTCAGCTGCAAAGCTTATAAGGTCTACAATTCCATTAATGCTTCAGAAAGAGCTTGCAAGCTAGAAACGTACATATCTATTATTCTATCATGTTATAGAATACCTTTTCTCTTCCTTAGATAAGCACCTTCCAGTTCTCCTGTCATGTTATAAAATATATGCATCAGCTTTGAATAGATATTTAATGAAGGTATTCCTTGTAAAAGAATATGTTTGTGTTTGCACTGCATTAAATATTTAAACAACTTGTTATGGAAAAGCACTTAAAATAAATCTTTCTAAAGATTAATAGGTTTTTCCATATCTTCTCTTCTCAACCTCTTCCAGCAAGAGCTATTAAAATGGAACTGCTTGTACTGCTGTACTGGAGTAAATATCTCATAAGGGAATACAGATAGGTGGATAATGTTGCTGAAAAAAAAAAAAAAACCTACAAAATTGTAAAGCAGATTCAAGACCAGGAAATGATCCTTCCCTATACTAATAATCTTTAAGTCCACACCACCTGCAGACAACATATGCTACATCTAGTCATCAATCAAGACCTGAACTGTAGTCACACAGGCCTGTGGGTAGGAGATAGCTCCATCTCATCATAGAATAGTTTGGGTTGGAAGGGACCTTTAAAGGTCATCTAGTCTGACCCCCCTGCGAGAAGCAGGGACATCTCCAACCAGATCAGGTTGCTCAGAGCCCTATCCAACCTAGCCTTGAATGTTTCCAGGGATGGAGCACCTACCACCTCTCTGGGCAACCTGTTCCAGGGTTCCACCACCCTCAGTGTAAACAAATTCTTCCTTATATCTAGCCTAAATCTACCTCCCTCTAGTTTAAAACCATTACCCCTCATTCCATCACAACAGGCCCTGCTAAAGAGTTGCTCCCCATGTTTCTTATAGGCCCACTTCAAGTACTGAAAGGCTGCAATAAGGTCTCCCCAGAGCCTCCTCTTCTGCAGGCTGAACAGCCCCAACTCTCTCAGCCTGTCCTCATAGGAAAGGTGCTCCAGCCCTCTGATCATCTTCATGGCCCTCCTCTGGACCCACTCCAACTGGTTCATGTCCTTCTTATGTTGGGGGCTCCAGAGCTGGACGCAGTACTCCAGGTGGGGTCTCAGGAGAGCAGCGTAGAGGGGCAGAATCACCTCCCTCAACCTGCTGGCCATGCTTCTTTCAATGCAGCCCAGGATGCGGTTGGCTTTCTGGGCTGCAAGTGCACATTGCTGGCTCATGTTGAGCTTAGCTGTTAGTAGTTGCTCAAGTTTCATGCTCAGTTTAAATATATTCAATATAGAAAGGGTCAAAAGCTCCAGAACATTTACCAAAACATACTCTAAGGCTTTAAACATATAAACCATCTGACACAGTCCAAGAGTCTTAGATCTTCTGCTTTAAATGAGCTCAAAAAGCTTCACTTGCAGCATGCTGCAATTTTTTTACTCCACAAATCTCAGCAAGAGAATGTAACAGTAAACATAAGCCTTAAGTCTTCTCTTCTAATCTACTTTCAAGCTTCAATTAAAAATAAATATAATGTCAGTTACTGAAGCAGCATTCATGAAGTATCAGCCCTTCATGATCTCAATAAGGCCAGTTACTGCTCAAGAGGCCAACCACAAATAACCTACATTGTTTACTTTTAAAGTGAAGTAGCTCAATAGTTTACCATTTTCCATAGAGTATTTTCACTCTGCAAAACTTACATTTCCAGTTTTCATACCACTGGAAAATTGCTACCGGAAGTGTATTGTTTCTTCTGGTAAGAGTTGTCTTATGAAGCAATGGGGATCCAATTTTCCATGCTATGCAGTTATTTACATGATTCTCTCCTTTTTCTCCCACTACTAGACAGGAGTTTGATTATCTAATTGGTACAGCTAGTTCTAGGACAATAAAATGCCTTTTCAAGTAGCTGGTCATCTTCTGGCATAGAAACTATAGGACTTGTGCTTAGATTATTTTTATTCAAAATTTAGACATTATATCTAGCTATAGTTAGAAAATACAGTTAGACAATGAACACAGCAATACAGAGAAGATTTCATACTTTATAATTATGAAGAGATATACACAGGAAAGTGACCAAAAGTCTAATCTTCATCCTTTACCATGTAACCTTTTCCACAAACAACGTATTACTTGAAAACTAAACTCTTCCAAGGCTACAGTGAGTTGATATCACCTAGCACTAGTTGGTTATATAACCATTTAAGTAGGATTAGTATCATAATCTGCTGTGAAACTTGACAGTAGGAGATGTGGTTCTGCAAATAATATTCATTTACACAGAGTTCTTTAAACCAAGGTGGTTTATATTCTTCAAATTTTTGCTACAATTACACTACAGATCCATACTTCTCTGTTGAACATTGAGTCAGTTTAGGCTAACATCCATTGCTGCAGTATCATCTGCACAATTTCTCCCCTTCTTCTGAGCAGTCAGCTTCAAGACGCTTGAAGTTTGTGTATTCTTTGTGTGTTACAGAGTAATCCATGATACTACAATGCCGCATCTTGTACATATACTTTTTTTCCCCAGCTTTTTTGTCACTTGTATAAAATCCACTTCCATTCTCGGAATGTATTCACATTTTGTTCCTGTGAACTACAAATTCCACACCACTATAACATTGTTAAAATCATGAATATGTCGCCTGATGAAGAGGTCCAGGACACTTCCATAGAACTGGACAAGACGCAGTGTTCTGCAGAACTGCTCATGCTCTTCTTCAACTGAGATTGCTCCTTTCAGCCCAATCTCCCTTTATCCCCCCAAAGGCGTTACCACTACTAACATTTGCTGGAGTATTTTTAAAGGCTGTATTCATAAGCCAACATGTCACTTTACCTCCAAAAGCATCACAAAAATTGTGCAAGGCTTAACTTAAGAATGTGGTACCTCCACTGCCAATCCCAAATACTGAAGTAAGACAAGCCCTCAAGTGCAGAGCTTTATCTCTAGACAGAAGGCAAAGTAACAGACTCCGGCTGTTACAGACTAGTATATGAGGGTGAGAGTCTTCCTATTTCTTGAAAAAAAAAAAAAACCCACAAACAAAAATGGGATTCAGTATAGCCAAATGATTTCAATGACACTGCTTCAAAACGAGGTGGGGAAGAAAAAAAAACAAACCAAACAACAACAACAAAAAAAAAACCACACACAAAAAAAAAAACCCACACAACAAAGCAGCCACAAGCCAACTTGCAAAATCTCACCAGGAGCTTGCCTTGCTAAAAGAAAGGAGTCAATTTTCTATGCTATCTTTTTCATGTTCCAGGACATCTTGTCCACTCTACAGTACACTAGCCAGCTGGTAATTTATTGTATTGTACTGCAAAATGCAATAGGACTGTTAATACACCTCTGATGGTGAGATGTACTGCGGGGGTGGGGGGGGTGGGGCAGAAAGCCATCACTACACACACACATACACATTCACAAAACACTATCCCAAGCGCTATTTTTTTCTATATCATAGAGAGGGAGAACAGACCACAGGACTTGCTGAATTCCCATTAGCAGATTAGAGCAAACCTGGGAAGCAAACCATCCATCCCGATGCTCATCTGACTGCTGTCACCACCACAATTTCTGCCTGTGGCATACTCCTCCCAGTACAAAAGTTTACATCCAGAGGGATGCAAGTGGGAAATGCTGCTAAAAAGAGGCAGCATCCAGAGGGAAAATGCTGTGAAAAGGCTTTGGATCTTTTCTCACATGCCTCAGTCTCCATTTCAGTATAATACATGAGGGTTATATGGCTGTATGTAAGATTTTTTTCCTCGTCTTAGTTGCTGTACTGACTGGCATGCAGAATCCAGAGTAAGAGAAGCACATATATCTTCAAGGTACTCTCCTGGGCTATAGCTTTCAACCTTGTGTGTTTTTATACACAGGCACATGAGGGGTTTTGGGGGTTTTTTTTGGTAAATGAAATATGGTCAAATTCAGAAAGCATTTATAATGTAGTCTCCTACTCTGAGATAAGAGAACTTTTAACATAAATGAGTTATTCCGTAATTAACAAAGAAGTTATTATTTTATGGCAAAACTAAACCAAACTTCATCAGGAAGGCAAATATTTTGCACATTCTGATCAATGAACACAGTATTGACAAAAGGCAACTTACATCTCCTGTAAGCACTCCCTCCTTCAACTCCACTGGTACTTTGGTTTGTTAAGGTGGGACAAAGGAGGGAAAAGACAAGCTGAACTGGTACTATGCTAACTGTGTTACTATTGCAAATTTTCCTTTGAACTATTGTTTCATTACAGCTGTATCATATTTTTGATAAAAGCACATACTGAGATAACTCAAGGACATTATAAAGCCATATCTCAAAGTTACCTCTGTAAGGCAAAGAAGCATGGTCCAGTTGCTCTATCAGGAAACTGAAGCTCTAGAATTCAAAATGTATTAATGGACCTAAGAACATGGGTAAACATGACCCTGACTAAAGGAAGATAAACTTTCTATTCTGTACTGGTTTATTTTATTGTTGTTTTGAAGAGGATTTTTTTTTTTTTAATTATCTTAGACATGATAATTAGTTCTTATGTTTAAACTAGTATATGGCTGCTTTACTCTTCAAAATACCCATTCTAATTAAAATGCATTCCTATGAAAGAAAGTTATGGATATTCAACTATTTAAGACATTAGTTTTCTCCTAAAAAGAAAATTAAGCTTTAACCAAGCACCTACTGTAGTTATTGCTTTGAAACATGTATGTGAATATAACAGGATTACACTAAATCACAGATTGCTGGATTTTATTCCTTCTGGGAAAAATAAAATCAGATATGCTGATCAATGGAGTCAGTAATATATTCATTTCACATAAAACTGGAATTTGGAATCCTCCCCCAAGCATCACAGGCAAGACTATGTGTAGGATATACTATGTGCTAGGAAACAACTAAAAATTAACACATAAGCATTACTTGAGTAACACTGCTATATTTTTGAAGTGAGTGATCATATGGCATTGCCAGTAAACTTTTCTGAATTGAGATATAAACTCAGTATTCAAATAATACAAGCCCAAATGTCAAATACAAATCTCCTCATTTCACAGACTTGAGCTGGTTCATTACTAAACATCAAGCAACTTAAAAAAAAAACCTGCACAAAACATTTCAGACACCTGCATTTTCTACTGATTTTGATAATTGACTTTGAAGTCTCTTGGTTCATGCTTGAATAGACTGTATTTGAACAAATATATCAATTGAGGAAACAGCTGAATTTAGCTTTCTTAAAATTCTTATGAACAGCAATAAGTGGATAAACTTCCCACCAGGGCAGGGTGAAGAAACATATCAAATCCCATGCATAATTATACCTAGAAAACTCCCAGCTTTTGTTGCCTTTCAGTGTATTCAGGCTTACGTACTATGTTAATTACTTCATGAAAGAAACTGCATACATACTTAAGGTAAGTAAATGCAATTTCTGTTTCACATCAAACCCTGAAAATGGATATCCTTATTCCAGTCATGCTCATGTGTACATGAAATGCCTGTGAAGTCAGTTAATACACAGGTAAACTCTTATGAAAAAAAAAATTAAAAAAAAAGCAGATTTAATTCAAATGCTAGTTTTAGAATCTGATTGGATTTAAATGATTTGGTACTTGAAGTTCTGAAAACAAAAATATGTCAAGTTGCTCTTTACTTCAACAAGTTTTCTGCAAACTGCTGCCAGTAGCATTCTAATTGAATTACATGAAAATATTTAATAAGGAACCTGAGGTGAAATTAAACTTTTTCTTCCCCAGTGAGGGAAGAGGTATGTGTATCATACAAAGGTGAGACACAGGAAAGAACTACATATTCTTTCCCATCTAGTCACGGTCAATTAATTTAGGTTTTAACATACTATACCTTTCTTTTTAAAAGTTTTCTACCTGTCTAGGTAGAAGCCTATAGAATGCACTTGTTTTA
The DNA here is from genome assembly GCA_009806455.1 of Tetrax tetrax. Lineage (NCBI taxonomy): Eukaryota > Metazoa > Chordata > Aves > Otidiformes > Otididae > Tetrax > Tetrax tetrax. Next base: position 43,944 of record WHYT01016185.1, read on the forward strand.
GTAGTATTTAAGAATTATAGCTTCAGAACTTTTTTTTAAATTTAAACTAATAGAGCACTCCAGCAATAGCACTATCCGCCACACATTCATGGTATTATATACAGAGAACACATTTGTCTATTTTAAGGCTTCATCTCTCCTTTATTAACTGTACTCTAGCAAGGAACCATAGCCAGAGCTTTGCAATCCTTTCCTTTCTCTACTAGAATACCAAAGACTAGAATACCCAACCACCCACTACTTTCAATCACTAGGGTACTACTACATCCCATACTTTCTTTTTTATAATACAATACAGTTCACATGCTATTCTGTTTTCAGAAGAGCCAACAGCTACCATCATGCTGGTTTTGGTACGCTGCCTATCAACTAGGGCTAACATGTCAAGTGCCCAGCCTACTGCTGGTAGCCACGCTGTGCCAGAGCAGCCTGTGCTTATCTTTAACTTTACTTGTAAGCATTAACTTCAGTGAGTTGCATCAAGTTCTGGCAGGTCCCTCAACAGCTGGAGGGTTGAGGAGCTGTAAGTCAAGCTCTGGGGTACACAGCAGTGGCACAGCCTCCAGAGGCAGATGCAGCTCCTGAAGCATCATCTGAAGTTGGAGGAAAGCTCGCTCAGGAGATTATGCTCAGTCAGAGTGCAAACTAAGGTAAAGTTGGATTTGATCAGAGAATAACCATCCACATTTGAAACATAAAACAGATTCATCTGGCTCTGTTACAAGTAGATTACCAGCAGTTAATCCACACTGCAAAGTCAGAACTCCAACATATTACACCACTATGGCCAGGAAATTCAATTAGCCTTTTTCTCACAGTTGGGGGGGCGGAGAAGGGAACAAACCACACCAAAAAAACCCACACACTTAGAACCTGAAGGTTTTCAGGGATTTTCTGTAGATCTATATTGTATAGAAGGTTCCCCATCAGTCCCTATTAAGGCATGTACTGGCAAGTAATCCCAAGCTTAGCTGAGGTTGGACTCCCCGCTCCATGGCTGCAACTCTTGGTAAGCTTTACTTTTCATACTTAAAATAGATTTGTTGTTGCAAAAGTAATTTCAATTTCAGATAGAATGAAGAATTCTTCTTTCAGCCAGCTGTAAAAGAGGTACTCACGAAAAACAAAGCACGAGTTTTAAATATCGTATCTCTGTAGTTTAATTGTCGTATAGCCTTACCTGTTTAGGATGCTAGAAGGTATAATATCTTGGAACAAGGAGCATTAAGCTCATCTTTCATAATGAAGTTGGGATTTTAGTGTTTATACAGATTCGTACTTCAACAACATACCCTTTCACTATTATAACTGACATAATGAAAAATTTTCAAAACAATTTCAGGAAGTGAATAGTTTAAAATTCAGAAATATTTTTCAAATTGTAACACCTACAACAGATGAAAGATTATTAATATCAATTAAGCAGAAATAATTGTTTTTAAAAACCTATGCACAAAAATAGAACACTTCCGTAAAACTTAAGCTTTTAAAAGTATTTTAGATTTACAAAAGCTTTAAACTCTTCCTGGTGAGTGCTTATGTTTTGAATACGAATTAGTTGTTTGACTGCAGTAGTCATGTGTCTGTGTACTGTACCTTCTCTTCTTTCCCACGACAGATGATTGAAATCCTGACAAATCACATCACTAAGAACTTTCCAGCTGAATATTTTACATAAGTCTAAATGAGTCAGTCAGGGGACTTTTTTTTTTTTGAGCCAATTTCTAAGGAGGGGAAAAAAAAAAAATTCTTCTGTAGCTGATTTTTCCCTAAAGTACCCTGAGGGAGTATGTATTAAGAGTTTAAAGAATAGAACTGGCTTTGGTATTCTATTCCCAGTTGCTAATTTATTATCTGGAGGAAGTCACATGAGTCTTGAAGGAAATCTTGATGAAAAGGGATCTGTCTCAGCTGCATGGGGTTTAATTGACTTCTCAGTCCTGCAAGAAGAATGCATTAGTATTATCTATGCCTCTGTTTAACTATCAGCCAAATGACAATCATTGTGATGAATTAATTTTCTGCACTGCCACGCAAATCATAGCCTCACACTCCCTTTGTGGACTCATTTTTCTGTTTAGCAGGACACGTCATAGAAACCTGTAAGACCACCCTTCTAGACAAGATCATATGAGATTGCTCAGTGGGAAGGGGGAAGACTGCCTCAGGGCTTCACCCATCTGGTTATATTCAAACAAATAGTTTAACTTTTTTTACGAAGGGTGTAGGAGAAGTTAAGCAGCTTGTGCTGCAAGACATTACATCCAGTTAGTACTCAGTGTTTCTTTAATTATCTCTAATGAACCAAATTATCTCCTGATTACTTTCAGAGTCTAGAAGCACAGGAACCTACCTCAACAGAAGCAGCCTCAGGTTACTTCCACCTTGCACAGCTCTGATCAAGCCAGCACACAGATGCTCACCAAGTAGCATATTTCAGTGCAGTATTACCAGGCCTCAACCTGTAGCTCTCTTGCACTACTGATAATCTTTACAGCTGTAAAAACCAACAGAAACCCAGAAGTCATCCCAGGTGATGGAAGGGCATTATTGCTGTTGATGGCCATCAGCATCACAAAAAGAGGGGCGGAGAAAAAAAAAAAAAAAGAAAAGAAAATTACTGTATTAACATAAATTTAGCAAGTCCAAGATGGATTGGGAAGCAGACCAGAAAGTTTCTTCACACAGTAGAAGCGTTCTTCAGCCATCTGTTTGCTGCAGGAACCAGTGGGGAAATAATCCCAAGCAAGCAGCAAGTCCTCTGTAAATTCATGTTTTTTTCACAGCACACTGATACTTCAGTCAAGCTAGAGACCAGCAGTAACAAGTAAGACTTCTCCAGAGTTGCAAGGTTATGAAGTTATCATTGTTTAAATCCACACAACTCTACTTCCACAACAACGTTCAGCTGAAACACTTAATTTGCAAGTGCACATTGCCAATCCTTTGTTATTTCCCTCTAGTATTCAGCAAAACATTACACTTGAGATAAAAGAGGAAAGATCACACAAAGCCTAATTGAATTAGTCTAATTATTGTGGTTGGGGAAAAAAAAAAAAAAAAAAAAAAAAAAAAAAAAAAAAAAAAACCACCCATAAAACCAAAAATGCTGCATACAGGATTTTGTCTCCCAGTTGCTACGTTTTTTTTAAGAACATATGTGCTTACTATGACAGTCTAAAGAGAGGATACCCCTAGAATTGTAAGGCACATTTGGGACTAAAGAAATAGGTTTAGGTTGTAGGTGTAACAGATTTATACTTCACACTTTGAAGGCAGCCTGCAAGGCTAAAGACAGTTCATGAAGATAGTTGGCAGCAGATGCAGGCCATCAAGAACAAAAATACTACTGAATATAAATTTATTATACAACCTTTATTATGCTAGGCGACTTCTACTGGTCTTATGACAAAGTTGAAATGTCATATTAATCCATTTGTAAGCAGTTTGATAAATTCCAAACATCAAAATAACAAGTTTGCCTTGGCATTAGAGAAAATGAAAAGGGCAGACTATCATCTAGCAAAAAGTTAACGGCAAAGTCATGAAATCATAGCTAAATAACAGTTTCACTTCAATGATTGCTTGTTAATATACTGCCTCAAGATAAGAGTCAGACATTATTTCCTAAAATATGTCTTGCCTTTTGAATAAAACAATGCCAGGCATTCTTTGCAGCAAGCTTATTTGGGGCCACATCTCATCCAGAAGATTTCACTAATTCACATTCTGTACAGCTCCTCCTCCCCTCCGTCATTATCTTAAACTTAGGTAGAACACTAAGTTTGGGGAAGTCCAATTTATTTTTTTTTTCTTCTTCTTGTACAAGGTGGAAATGAAAATTGGTAGGCAGGATAAACATCCTAAATAATTTGATAAGAGTGCACTTCCTGTTTGATAAGGACGACGGACACTGAACAAGAGGTACAAAGAGCTTTTGCAAGCTATGAACAAAATATAAGCTTCCTTTAGTTAGTGTATATTTCTTTACAATTCAATCAGCCTTCCAAACAAGAAAATAAATTAGTTACACAGTGTATTATCTGCCTAATAAACAGATTTATATTTAAAAATGATGATCCAAACTATGTCTCCAATATCCAAGCCAAAGTGCACTTTAAAAGCAGCCCAGCAACCACTTCCAAGACTTTATGCAGATAATACTATTTACGGTATCTGATTGCATCGTACAGCATAACTCAATCACATTGTGCTCGATATCAATCATAGAGGATTAAGGACAGCATAAAGCTAACCTTGAAATTCAGTACAATACTTTTGCCAGATTACACAAAACAGCACGTCGCCCATCAAGCTCCAGAAATAAGAGGTGGCATTTTATTATTATATTTAAATCATATATTTAAAGTAATTACATAGATTCAACAATGGATAGAGCACCACACAGACAGACACTGGTACATGGTAGGAGATAGTTTAGCTTTCACAAGCAAGACATTCATACTTCAAAGTTACTTAATGCCAGGGTGAGCTTTTTTCCACTGCTGCTGAACCATAAACAAGGCATCACTTCATTCAAGTCGGTGATGATTCCTGCCTTAAAAAGGGAGAGACAGAAGTGGTGTTAAATTGAGCTCTCTCAATTTGAGATCCAAATTGCAGGAGACTCCTTTAGTGAAAATAAATCCATGACCTTTAATGTCCAACAAGTCTTACAGTTAATCACAAGATGTGGGTACTTACCCACACGATAGAATCAGCTGTAGTACACAAGAAAGAACATACATTTTAGCACTTAACGAGCTAAAATGCTAATTGTTTACAGATGTTGCAGTTCTAAACCTAGTTTAAGAAACCTATAGCATTTTTTTTAGATTTACATTTGAAATATCAGAACTTCCTAGCATACAAAAATATGGTTGCCAAGGCAACAGTGTACAGAAGGTAGGCAATTAAAAAACACATACTTAAAAAGCAAGAAATTTAATATTTTCACTAACCTGCTCTTTAAATTACTTTTATCATTGAAAAAAAAAAAATGCCCACTTTTGGGTAAAGGTACTACCACGTAACAGGAGGTAAGTTTTGAGACTTTGTGATAATACTTTTAGGAGTGATTTCCCTCCCCTCCAGTTCTCCTCAGACTGAAATGATTGAGTACCAACAGAAGCTGCAAGTGATCAGCTTCTGAACATACCAGACCCCATACTTTTTAAATGCATAAATAGGGAGAAAAAAAAAAATCTACCCAAAAGTCAATTTTTCAGCCTACAGAGGTAAGGCATCCCTTATACTAGATTTTCCTTCTGATGAAAAGAAATAAAACCTGTCAAGCATAATACAACTAATGGAAACATCTCCAAGTAAAAGAAAAACAAAACAAGCTGGAAACTCAATTCCAGCAAGAGAAGCATAAATTTATTTTTTAAGTACAATAGTTTCAAGTACAGGATGAAGTCCTGAACTCAGTAAAAACTTTTATTTCAATGATTAAGTTATTTTACACATCAAAATCACATACTTAATTATCTTCTACAAAGACAACTTTATAGGCTGTGATTGTAAATATTAACAGAAATTTCTAGTTTCACCAACTCCCAACATTCAGGCTAAAAGTCAGCAATTCATTCTGCTTATTAGATCCATCAAATCTACGTCCTGAAGTGGGATAGAAAGGAACAGGATATTGCTACCACATCACTAGCATCCTATAATTGCTTTGCATGCTACAAGCGTCCCACAAAACCATGACTGAACAGGCAAGGTCAGGAACTACTCTGAATAGTTTACATGCACATTTTAATTCTGTTTCATTCAGATTTATCACAATTCTCTTTCTTCAAGTGATAGGAAAGCATATCTATCCAAAACCAAATTTGGTATGTAAAAATATTTATGTATAAACAAGTATATAAGATATTTATTTTACCCTATGCATAAGCATTATAACCACAGACCCTTTATGTTCTTCTCACACAGTAGCTTGGCTCAGCCTCTAAAGCTGTTCTGGACAAGATCCACAGTTCTTCCCACATGCTGCACTTTCAGGAATAGAGATATCGTGTACAAGCCTCCCTTCACTAGTTGTGACTCATCAGAGCCAGATCTCCACTGTCAGCAGCCACAAAGGTATTTCTTTTATTTTTGAAGGGGATCCAACTCTTTGCAGTTTGGGTAGCAGTGCCACACCAGCATGCCACTAAAGCTCAGACAAATTCAGCAGAGATATCACTTTTATCTTCTTGCCCAGAAGCACTCCACAAATGCCATTACAACAGTCTGACAGGGAGCAGCACGCACATTTGGGCACGGTAAATACTCTATCACAGCCCCTGGCATGCTCACATCACCATGCTCCACACAGCTGAGATGTACTGGCAGATGAGGTTCCCCTGATCAGCAAGCTACCACACCTTGGATACAGCATATGGGCCCTGTTACAAGGAACATTAGTCAATTCATTTGTTTTCCCATCAGACATACCATTAACGTTTGTTCATCAAGCATCAGCGTGTGGAGGAGGAGTGCAACACGTGCTTCAGACAAATAGGCAGAGCTCAGTCCCATGCTGTTCCCTCTGCACTGACCAACCCAGGGAACTCTGTCAGGTCTCTGGGTGTCTAAGGGAAAAGCACCCACCCAGTTTGGGATATGTACTAACAGCTCGAGACACCTACACCTTCCACACCAGCAAAGCTGGGGGAGGGCAGGGGAAGCAAAGAGGAGAAAGAAGGGAGAAGAACCAATATATGTCTATTTTACCATCTGTACCACCACTATACATTGTACCTATAACTTTTTACAGCATTAAAGAAAACCAAATGTCCAGGATATATACTTGTATAATACTGCTTAGTGTCAATTCCTAACAATTGCTATTCTGTATATTAAGACCAGAACAGTTGTCTTCTAGTGAAAACCTCAAGTCATGCAACTTAACAGAAGGAAATGCAGAAAGGATCAGGTCCTTACTCAAACCCTGAACCACATCAAATCATTCTTCTAAGCAAAGCCATCATGTCATAAGAGCTTGCTCCAGATCCACATAATTTTAATACAAGTTAAGAAATGAAGTCTCAAGCCCTTTTTCTAAAGGCTGTGTGTAAAACTGTAGAAATTAGAGGGCTTTTCCTTGCTAATCATGACTACAGTTACTAAGTCCTGCAACAGTAATAATACAATCTAAATCTTTATTAAATAGATGAGAAAGTATTTATGGCATGGAGATTTTTTTTATACTGCAGAAAAACACTCTTTGCTTTGAGTTGTATTTACTTTGGTTTTTAAGCAATTCTTGTAATGTAGCAAGCATCCAAATGCATTTGAGACTTGATGGTGGTACTTTACTGTATAGTCAGGAAAGAAATTCCAGACAATGGAAACCACAGGTTCCTCAGAGAAGTTAAATCACAAAGATAGGTTCTATTAAGCTCTGCAGCATCCACTTCCCCAAGCACAGTCTCCCTGTGTTCAACAAGCATGACATCACATACAATACATTAAAGACCCACGCTTACAGGACTGGCATGGTTAGTAATGGTTTGGGAAGTGACTGCAACTTGTAATGTGTTTGTAATTTGTAGCTGTTTTGCACTGTCTTCTTGCTAATACTAACTGAACAGCTGTCTGGATCAATCTTAGTCCACTAACCTTGAGACCCAGATGGATTCTGGTTTACCACTGATATTTTAAGAATTGTCAGCACCCCCCCCACAGGATAAAGGGAGGATGCTCAGCCTAAGTCTCACACCAGCAAGGAGCAGGGTGGTCCACAGGGTCTGGGGAAGGCCCAGTTCAGATGGCAAGCACTGAACTGAAGACCTAGGTAGAGGACGTCCTTCTATGAAGAGAAGATTCATGCATTAATACTGCTATGGCCAGAAGGGACCATCAGACAAGATGACTGGACTGATAATTTATGACAGGCTCCTAAGTACTGAATCCAGTAACTTGCATTTGGATAAAGCTCAACTTAAAACCGAAGTACCAAGTGGTGGATCAAACACCTCCAGAGAGAGAGGATCTGTCCCCAGAGGTTAACTGTCTTCCCTGCTCAAGATATCACATGCTTTAATTTGAATTTTTTAGCTTTCACTTTTCCTTTCTTGTTATGTCTTCTGCTACTAGGCCTTCAGCATGCAGGATTTTCTACCCATTAATATATTCACACAAAGTCACTTCTGTAACCTCTCAGAAAAGGATTTTTTAAAAAATGACTGGCTGACCTCCATAGACATTCACCTTAGATCTCAGTTTTTTTTTTTTTTTTTTTTTTTTTTTTTTAA
>WHYT01016186.1:3380-31846 GCA_009806455.1 Tetrax tetrax
TACACACCCTCAAGCATCCCAGTCCAATCACTTCAGACCCAAGTCTTCATCACCCATAACCAGCATTCACGCTACCCAGCGAAACACTTAGGCATATGTAAACCTATGACATATTACTCAAAAATCACTGAGAGCTATTCGTAGACTTCCTAAATAAAACCACTTCGAAAGGCAGCTGGTCAGCGCAACCGTAAAAAAGTACAAAATAAAATATTGAAGCGTGCAGATCATCAGCAAAATAGCCATCTCCATTTTTTGTTGGGTACTTTGCATATTCATGTCCTGAATCTCAGTGGCGCAGAGTATCCATTAATGTCAAAAAAAAAAAAAAAAATCTCAGAAATACTTACTAAAAACAACAAAAACCTCACACAATATATTCCCTCCTTCTACAGTATCAAAACAGGAGCACCAGAAATAACAGAAATACTTCCAAAAGTTTCAATTTCTTTCACTCATTCAAACACTAGCTCCTCATGTGTAAAATACGGAATGGCATCACCCAAGTGAGATCAGATGACTAACTCACTCTGATGATGAGAAGCATGCTGTGAAGTAGATGTTCCTAAAATTTTTTCTGTATACTCCTAGAGATACACAGCACATTTTAAAACAGTGCCTATGTGTGCAGAGGCATTAGGAAATAATTTTTTTACAGTGAGGGTGGTGGAACAGTGGCCCAGGTTGCCCAGAGAGGTGGTGGATGCCCCATCCCTGGAAACATTCCAGGCCAGGTTGGCCGGGGCTCTGAGCAACCTGATCTGGTTGGAGATGTCCCTGCTCCTTGCAGGGGGGTTGGACTGGTTTGAAGGTCCCTTCCAACCCAAACTGTTCTACAATTCTATGTGTGCAGAGTCGCAGCTGCTTTCACAAGTGACAGAGTTGCTTCTGTCCCACCTACAGTATCAGCTCTTCACATAAGCACATAAATGTCACACCTTCCCCTCTTGCTCGGGCTCTGGAGCAAGGCCGAGTGTGGTGTTGATGAAGGGGAAAAAAAAAGGTACAAAAATGGGGAGAGAGGTATAAAGGGATGCATGTCTGCAAACGGAGAGCAGCAAGAGGCAAGTAGCATGGTTTTGCAGAATGAATGGAAAGAAAAGAAGAAATTATTACCCTTGCAGCCCCTTCTGAACATAACAGACGTAACCCTGACAGTTCCTATACGAGGCAGGGCTGAGCTTTTGACGCACGTGGCCTCAGCCCTAGCAGTTCATCGTTCGGGGCCCACCTACAAACATGCCTGTCTATAAGGAAAAAAAAAAGGAAAATAAGACAATGGAAAAGGAAATTTTCAAAGGGATTTTTGCTAATGCAATTCTGTAGTTTCCTGTATCACAACTAATCACCAGAAAAAAAGCCTGCAGGCTCTCCCAAAAAAGTTGAGATTTCATATCAGGGAAGAAACAGCAAGAGCTGGTAGACTTCAGGAGAGGAAAAAAAAAAAAAAAAAAAAGAGATTCTACCTTATGGTTTTGTAAATGCCACGCATAGTAGCATAGTAAACACAACAAGCACACAGCACGAGAGCGGAAAGGCTTTTAAGCAAAACAGTTTCCAAACATTTCCCTCGGATATGAGCTATTCTCTAACATTAGCAAGAATTTGCCTGCATGAATCCCTCATGCACTGCTGTCAGCTTAGACGTCGTGCAGCGAGGACATGATGAGCGTTTGGCCTTTTCCCGTTCACAGGATTTTTATGATGCTAGTAAGAGTACGACTCGCTGCCTTTAAAGCTAGGCACCCAGGGACTGAGTGTGAATAAGCTCAGCACATCAAAAGAGACGTGGTTTTACAGTCCTATAAAACATGTCTACAAATGCTGATGAACTACTTGTAGTCTCTCCTAATTCTAGCTGACAGCAGGAATAAAGTGCAGTGGACATTGATAGTAACAGGAAAAAAAAATAAATAAAAAAGGCACATCAGACCTAACAAAACTGCTCAAGAATCTAGGGAAATCGTTAAAATGAAACCTTCAAGGCCAGGTTGGACTGGGCTCTGAGCAACCTGATGTCCCTGCTCCTGGCAGGGGGGTTGGACTGGATGGCCTTTGAAGGTCCCTTCCCACCCAAACCATCCTGTGATTCTGTGTCGAGCCTTTTGAAGCAAATAATGACACACAAAAAGCTGAGCTACAAAAGTTTTGACTCTGTCCTCACAAAGGTTTTTTAAATACTCTACACACCATCAAGAACTTTTAACTTTCCAATATCTTAGGTGGGAGTACAGTGAAAAAATAAAGACATTTTCAGAAGGTGAAATGCATGGACGCACGATGACAGGACAGCTGAAGGTGTGGAACAACCCTGTTCAACACAAAGGAACTGGACAGCGGAGAAGTAGAGGAGCTCTCCAAAAGATCTTTTGCCAACAAGACAGTAAAAATTTTACATCATTTTTTAAAAAAGTTTGCCTCTCCCTTGCCAAACACGCACATGGTTGTACACAACTTGAGCAGTCCATCCAAGCTCTGAATTACGTCCGCGTAGCAGACTGGTGCGCAGACACAGGAGTTATCTGGGTACCGATAAATCCAAACTGTACTGGGCAAACAGACTGACCCATACCTGAAACTGCTCATCTCCAGCTGGCTCTGGAACATCTGTCCTGCAGAGCAGCTGGCGACACAGGGGCCACTTGAGGGATCTTTGCTTCTAGAGTCTTGTAAAGCCGAGCTCATCTGCTTTTTCTTATTAAAGGTATGTTTTGTCTTTGGTTTCCACTTCAAAAACCAGATACTAATGTCTGTCCTCCAGACAGGGGAAAAAAAAAAAAAATTAATAAATTTTCCCTAAAACTAACTGTATTGCTCTATCCTGAACATATTTGCTCACTGCACTCTTGTTTTCCAGGACTCACCCCTTTAGCAGACACTGAGTTACAATTCTGAGGGGGCTGCAGCCGAGAGATGTTCAAGAGATTCACATTCCACCTCTGCAACCTTTCAGAACGAAGCCAAAACCTCTCAGGATCATTAATACAGTGCAGTGTTATGCGTCCAGAAGAACACATCCCTCATCACGCAATAATCTTGCACGGCCCGTGAAGAACCATTACAACTCGTGCAGGAGCCTGTTTCCATACAATCGATTAACACATGAACCTTTAACTCCATCTTTCAGGAAATTGTTAATTACAGAGCTCCCAGCAAAACTAAATGCAAAAGAGAAGAACGTTTAACAAAACCTTCAACCTGAACCCTTGGCTTTAAAAAAAAAAATAAATAAATAAATAAAAAGCACTAAAAGAAAATACAAGGCTAGCACTTCTCACTAATCGCAGGAGGCTAAGCCGCTGGGAACGTGCAGCACTGGTTACAGCACACAACGAACGATCCACTCAGCATCACAAGAAAGATTCCTCAAAAGGCAGAACACATTTTTGTGACCTTGGAGATAAGTCGCATAATCTCATTCTCATCTGCACCTGCAGAATCCCTTCGCTTGGGTATTTGATGTTCGGATTTTCGTTCAGACGACTTTGCAGAGGATGTCAATACATGTTTAGGTGGACTGTAAGAACTAGGAAATAATTTTGGTTCTGCTGGCATTTGGCTACAGAATACATTTAAGCCTGTCAACATAAAAAATCAGATTAACATCTAGCTAGGTTTCAGAAGACACTGTATATAAAAAGTAAAGGGAACACAGGCGTAACAGTCGATACCAAGCAGAAGTAACAAAGAACGTTTCTCAAACTCAGTCTCTGAAGAATATTAAACCAAAGAACATTATGCGGAAAGAATCGTTGCTAAGAAAGGAAAGGGGGATTTGGGAATACAAGGACCAAATTCTAACCTGCTTTACACAACCTGCGACCTCAGAGAATTTAAAGGAACCACACAGGGTGGTATTACGGGAAGACTGACTTCTAAGTTGCCAAATTTCTACAAATTACCTCTTCTGATCGACATACCGTCAGATGCATTAAAGTGCCTGATGCCCACAGATGCAGAGGCTTTATTCATGCTTCCTATTAACTCTAAAATACTAAGATTTTAAAATCTCAAATTAATAATCAATGTCAACATAAAGAGAACCACAGTTGTACTTTAAGCAAAGCGCTAATAGGTTCCTGGTACGACAGTCCTGTCTGGAACCACATCACACATAAAGCTGGCGACAGGAGTCTCTCATCAGAAGGATGTTCAGATTTACACTGCAACATGATGTTTTCTAGGGCCTTGGCCTATCCCCTTTCCAATAACAGAACTAAAACCTAACCAGGCACTGAAAATTATTTTCACAACTTACCTGTTGATACAACTGTCCCATGCCCTGGAATCCTTATTTTGTTCAGTCGTCGTCTGAGTGTGAAGGCAAAAGGGCAGATTATCTGAAACATATTTACGAATCAACCTCCTAACTGCCCAAGCAGTGGATGTTAAGTGCAAGGCATGCAGGACAATGAAAACATAGCATCTTGTTGAGATGAATGCCTCAAAAACACAGCACCTTAAAATTCCACCTGTCCCACTGGAAAAAAAAAGGCCTTTGCCAAAGGTTATCAAACTGCATTGAGCTTTAGAAGGAAGCTGAAGGTTCTAGAGTGAAAATATAACTAACTTGGGAGAAAAAAAAACAAACAAACAAACAAACAAAAAACTATAATTGCTTGTCTTACACAAGACTGAAGAGCCACAAGGAACATAGTTTTAAGAAGAACAAGAGACTCCACCTGGAGTATTCCGTCCATCTCCGGAGCCCCCAACATCAGAAGGACATGGACCAGTTGGAGAGGGTCCAGAGGAGGCCACGCAGATGCTGAGAGGGCTGGAGCAGCTCTGCTGTGAGGCCAGGCTGAGAGAGTTGGGGCTGTTCAGCCTGGAGAAGAGGAGGCTCCGGAGAGAGCTGAGAGCCGCCTTCCAGTACCTCAAGGGGGAATACAGGAAAGATGGGGAGAGATTCTTCAGCAGGGCCTGTTGTGACAGGACAAGGGGTAATGGTTTCAAAACAGAGGGAGGTAGATTCAGACTGGACATTAGGAAATTTTTTTTTTCCAATGAGGCGGTGGAACACTGGTACAGGTTGCCCAAAGAGGTGGTAGATGCCCCGTCCCTGGAAACATTCCAGGCCAGGTTGGCCGGGGCTCTGAGCAACCTCATCTGGTTGGAGATGTCCCTGCTCCTTGCAGGGGGGTTGGACTGGGTGGCCTTTGAAGGTCCCTTTCAACCCAAACTATTCTATGATTCTATGATTCTAACATACCAACATGGTACAGAACTGCAAGAGTTGAACCACGTGTCTGATACCACACTGCAGACAAGCTGAAGGACATCTCTAGCTTCATCTCTAGCCAAAGGCAAGGACCTGTACATATCACCAGGGAGATTTTGGCAGCACTGTTCGGGAGAGATTCCAGAAGTTTTCAGAACACTCTCCACCACAGTCATCACGTCCACAGACCTTTGGTAACGTCTTAATTTTTCTACATTAGGACCAAGACAGGCTTTAAAGAAAAGACACCATCATGAATTAAGGCAAAATATCAAGAGAGGTTAGCATGAGAGAACAATTCAAAGGCACAATCGTTTATCACTTTGGCAGGTAACGCGGCTGAGAAATGCAGCTTTTCCAACAGGGCAGCAGGCGTGTGAGACACCGATTAAACAGCAAGGGAACACAGCACCAAATCATCCTAATAAAGTGAGATCATCCTTTTAGTGTGTCCTAGCTAATCATGCGTAAACCTACTGGTTTATTTCATTGTCCTTTGAGAGTAAAAAGGGAAAGGTTTTTGATATTATGCTTAAGGGACCACTCTGATTTATCTATTTACTGACGCTCTGGGAGGTGTAACTGATTTGGATGATTTTCCCAGTCATACGCAGGAACTTCCAATTGCTTAAGCCTAGGAGAGAAAATTAATGACACGATTAACCTTTCTGCAATTGAAATGAATCTACCAAGTGGCAGAGAAGAGTCCTGTTCGTGCTTTTATCTTGGGTATTGCACAAGGCCACAGGTCAGCCCTCAGAAAAGACGGCAACCAGCTCTTTGTCCCCCACCCTTCCGCTTGGCATCCTGCTCTGGGCCTTTTCCAAAGGAGGTTCAACACGAGAGACGTTGCCATCAGCAAGGCCAGGCAAACAGTTCTATTAAAAAAAAAAAAATTAAAAGTAACACAAAGTGTTCTTTTTCTTAGAGGTTTATCCCCTTCTAAAATCATGTTACTATAATGCAAAATTAGAGCTGGGATTTTCTAAAGAATCTAAAGCAATTAGTTGCCCAAGTCCCACTGGACTGCCAAGGGAGTCAGATCCTACATGCCTTTGGCTCTTTTGGAAAACCCTATCCACCACAGAAATTCATAGGATGGCTCAATAAAAACTACAGAAAAACAAGTGCTGAGTTGAGCACAGTTTCAAAGTTATTTTTATAGTACTTGGCAGGGCCCCTCAGCCTAGACTACTACACTGGGAACAGTAGGCACCACCACCAAGTTTTCCACCAAAAAAGCTTTGGGAAACAACATTTCACCCACAGAAACCACGGTAAAAAGCGATCAGTGACGTTACGTTGCACTGAAATACTAAAAATAAAAGGCAATGCTCCAGGAAGTAAAAGCACCAGAACCACATCACTCAAACCCACAGCATCTGAGCTAAGCACACATGTATTTTTCATTCTCTTCTCCTAGCGCTGCTCTTTGATGTTTTTTCAAGCAAATGCAAAGCAGAGGGAGTCCAGCTTTTATTACTGGAAAGAATGAATTAACAATGCAACGCATTTTATTACTATTTTAATCAGTTTCCAGCTCACAGTTTCACCAGGAGTACACCAACAATCACAGATTTCTTAGGCCTTTTCCAGTAAATGAGGACCCCAAAGAGCTTTACAAGGCATTTAATTACATACTAAGAGTAGAACGACTGTATACAGGCCACGTTTAATTAACCAACAGCCTTACGCTGGGCCACCATCACTTGTTTGTTGCATGAAATAGGAAGCTTCAACATCCAGTCTAACCAGCTTTGATCATGGACTCATCAACCGTAAACACCGCAAGCTGATTTGGTAAAGTGGAAATGAAGAGCAGTCTTGTCAGGCCTAGAGGCTCAAGCTGGATGACGGCAGCAGAACACATCTGCACATGAAGCCCACGTGAGATTCATCATCTCTAAAGTTTGCACTTCAAGACACAAATAAAACTAGTAAATTTTACTAGATCCAGTAAAAACCAAAGCGTTTTCAAGTTGCTCCACATTAAAGATGTAACTTATTTACTAGGGGCAGAAGAGAGAATGACCACAAAAACAAAGTGTCATCGATATTACTCTTATCGCTTTTGGGAAAATGGAGTGGTTACAGAAGATTCTCAGCTTTCTTTTTAACGGCTCCTAGCTGTCAGCTTTTGAAGAAAATCTTCAAAGTTTAATCTTTAAACAGAAGAAACGCATATTTCAATATTGAAATTTTACTCTTTTAAGTTGAAAAACCCACTGGGGTCCATGGCCTACCTTGGCCATGGACATAAAGAAAACATGAGAGCTACTTCTCCCGTTCTGCACTTGCTCCAGTGTACCAGACCGGCCAGCATGGGGCAAATGGAGAATTAAAATAATCCCGTACCTTGAAATGAAGCAGTACTGACTACATCAACTCCCTTTTCCTGCTCCCACAAGGTCAGGATTCGGGCTTTTCTGTTATCATCAAGCTCATTTTCTCCTGATCTCTCTAAATCCTATTTCGGTGGCCGTGTCTGGTGAAGGCCTACGGGTTGGGAGTTCCACAGGGCACAGCCCGCCAGGGAAAAGGGGTTTGTAGAAATACACATAAATTTAGAATTTATGTAAATCCCCGCGCGAACGTCCATCACCGACTGCTGGGTCTCGGCCAGTCAAAAACACGTAGATTTACATAATACGCAGATAGAGAAATACCCATTAAATAATCATTCTATTCAGTGCCCCACTTGATAAGGCAGAGAAGTGCACATTTTACATTTAAAACTTGATTTTTGGTGTTGCAAATGACAAAAGGGCCCAACCAGCAGGCCCAAAAGACGTTTACATACCTGCGTTCTCTTACAGCAGAGTACTTTAGCTAAAATTTGGTGAATGCCAAAATTCCTTAAGCCAAAGAATAAATGCAAACTAAGTAATTAAGAGAAAATATTAAGAAGGCTGGCTCTGTGCTTAAATACTTTAGCACATGTCCTGCCAGTCATGTACACACCCTCAAGCATCCCAGTCCAATCACTTCAGACCCAAGTCTTCATCACCCATAACCAGCATTCACGCTACCCAGCGAAACACTTAGGCATATGTAAACCTATGACATATTACTCAAAAATCGCTGAGAGCTATTCGTAGACTTCCTAAATAAAACCACTTCAAAAGGCAGCTGGTCAGCGCAACCGTAAAAAAGTACAAAATAAAATATTGAAGCGTGCAGATCATCAGCAAAATAGCCATCTCCATTTTTTGTTGGGTACTTTGCATATTCATGTCCTGAATCTCAGTGGCACAGAGTATCCATAATGTCAACAAAAAAAAACAAAAACAAAAACAAAAAATCTCAGAAATACTTACTAAAAACAACAAAAACCTCACACAATATATTCCCTCCTTCTACAGTATCAAAACAGGAGCACCAGAAATAACAGAAATACTTCCAAAAGTTTCAATTTCTTTCACTCATTCAAACGCTAGCTCCTCATGTGTAAAATACAGAATGGCATCACCCAAGTGAGATCGGATGACTAACTCACTTTGATGATGAGAAGCATGCTGTGAAGTAGATGTTCCTAAAATGTCTTCTGTATGCTCCTAGAGATACACAGCACATTTTAAAACGGTGCCTATGTGTGCAGAGGCATTAGGAAATAATTTTTTTCTAATGAGAGTGGTGGAGCACTGGTCCAGGTTGCCCAGAGAGGCGGTGGATGCCCCATCCCTGGAAACATTCCAGGCCAGGTTGGATGAGGCTCTGAGCAACCTGATCTGGTTGGAGATGTCCCTGCTCCTTGCAGGGAGGTTGGACTGGTTTGAAGGTCCCTTCCAACCCAAACTGTTCTACAATTCTATGTGTGCAGACTCGCAGCTGCTTTCACAAGTGACAGAGTTGCTGCTGTCCCACCTACAGTATCAGCTCTTCACATAAGCACATAAATGTCACACCTTCCCCTCTTGCTCGGGCTCTGGAGCAAGGCCGAGTGTGGTGTTGATGAAGGGGAAAAAAAAAGGTACAAAAATGGGGAGAGAGGTGTAAAGGGATGCATGTCTGCAAACGGAGAGCAGCAAGAGGCAAGTAGCATGGTTTTGCAGAATGAATGGAAAGAAAAGAAGAAATTATTACCCTTGCAGCCCCTTCTGAACGTAACAGATGTAACCCTGACAGTTCCTATATGAGCAGGGCTGAGCTTTTGACGCACGTGGCCTCAGCCCTAGCAGTTCATCGTTCGGGGCCCACCTACAAACATGCCTGTCTATAAGGAAAAAAAAAAGGAAAATAAGACAATGGAAAAGGAAATTTTCAAAGGGATTTTTGCTAATGCAATTCTGTAGTTTCCTGTATCACAACTAATCACCAGAAAAAAAGCCTGCAGGCTCTCCCAAAAAAAGTTGAGATTTCATATCAGGGAAGAAACAGCAAGAGCTGGTAGACTTCAGGAGAGAAAAAAAAAAGATTTACCTCACAGTTTTGTAAATGCCACGCATAGTAGCATAGTAAACACAACAAGCACACAGCACGAGAGCGGAAAGGCTTTTAAGCAAAACAGTTTCCAAACATTTCCCTCGGATATGAGCTATTCTCTAACATTAGCAGGAATTTGCCTGCATGAATCCCTCATGCACTGCTGTCAGCTTAGACGTCGTGCAGCGAGGACATGATGAGCGTTTGGCCTTTTCCCGTTCACAGGATTTTTATGATGCTAGTAAGAGTACGACTCGCTGCCTTTAAAGCTAGGCACCCAGGGACTGAGTGTGAATAAGCTCAGCACATCAAAAGAGACGTGGTTTTACAGTCCTATAAAACATGTCTACAAATGCTGATGAACTACTTGTAGTCTCTCCTAATTCTAGCTGACAGCAGGAATAAAGTGCAGTGGACATTGATAGTAACAGGAAAAAAAAATAAATAAAAAAGGCACATCAGACCTAACAAAACTGCTCAAGAATCTAGGGAAATCGTTAAAATGAAACCTTCAAGGCCAGGTTGGACTGGGCTCTGAGCAACCTGATGTCCCTGCTCCTGGCAGGGGGGTTGGACTGGATGGCCTTTGAAGGTCCCTTCCCACCCAAACCATTCTGTGATTCTGTATTGCACATATCTGCAGGCAACTTTCTCCCATTAATTAACAGTTCCAAGAAGATGAAGGCTAACAAGCAAACTACAGGTGGGAGTTTTGCACACTTTATTTAGAATACCCAGATTCCTGTTGGCAATGTGAAACACAAACCTAAAACATCAGGTGTGATGGCCACTTCACCACCTTCTTAGACCTTCTCAGCAAACCTTCAGCTCTCAAAAGAGAGGCTTCCACGTGACATCCCTGGAATAACATCTGCAAAAAATTCTGTGCTATCAAGTTGCATAAGTTAGAAAGCATTTGACCATGGCCCAGCATGGTCAGTTGGTTTCATGCCAACTGCCAAATAGCAGAGTAGGGAACATGTCATTCCCCCATTCCGTATTCCCAACCTTTTCCTCAGTGCACACTTTCTCTCTGCCTAACACCTCGCAGAGCTGACTTCTACAACTACACTAAACAGCTTTTTGACGTTATTTACTGATGGGGGTCTTTGCGAGAGTTTGTGCACCTTTTTAACCCTTCAGAAGACAGTCTAAGTACATGCTTTTAACTCCGGTGGAACTAGTTACTTAAATATTTAGGCATAAACTCCAAAAACCCTTCAGAACTATAACTTTGTAACTAAGCTCAACTACTAAAATGAAAATCCATCTGAAATGAACAGCCCTGCAAGTACAGAGCAGCTTGATGCTCTGAAGCACGGACAGAAGAGGATGAGATGTTTCCTTGCTCACATAACTGCAAACATTGCATCAAATAAAGCAATCTTTCTTAAAATCTCCCAAATTGTAAGCTGAGTGACCTCCTCTGCACTGAACCGCACGCGCGACTACCCGCTGTTCAAACAACTCATTTTTACACAGGGCTTTACCTCTTCCACCTTCAGAGTAAACGTTCATGGTTATGAAATACACTGGATCAACAGCTCCAGGATAAAAACGCCTCTCGAAACAAAAGCTGTTAACACAGTAGTATTCACAAATTCCGCTATGTCACCGTGCTAATACAGCACGGCTCCGTTAACGAGGACCGTTCCCGGGAAAGACAACAATCCAGTGTTCACAGCCAGCTCAGCTCGACCTCTTCCAGCTACCTGTTACCAAAGCAATTCAGTTCGCTTTAAACACTTCACTTCAGCCAGAATCATCCTGTTAAAGAGAAAGCAGATTGATTTTGTGCATTTCTACTTCCTATTCTTTGTCTTCAAAAGGACAGTATGCCATCACTACCTTGCTCTTCGCCCTTCTAGCTGCGTCACACATCCCAAGGCTGAAATCTCCTCACACTTGCTGACACACTTCATCTTTATCACGGCGATTTCCACCATCCCGAATTCCAAGTGCATCTTCTTAAGAGCTTAAGAAAAGTACCAAATTACTTTCTGTTTCAAGATGTAAGGAGAAGACCTGAATTATCAGGTAAGTTGGAGCAAATCTATAAAACACTTTATAGAGAGGGGAGGCAGGACATTATGTACCTTCCTGGCAAGACCAAAAATTTAAAGAATGTCTTGCTGCAAAATCATCTCGTCCCTTCTGGATTCAGAAAGACGACACTCTTCCTGGACCAAAAACTTTCACTGAAATTCTTATGTTTTTAGGAGCACATATTTGCAGGAAAAGAAGATGTAACACTGGGCTGGATTTCTTCTTGCATGTTCTGAGTTCACTTCAAATAAGAAACTAGGGAAGAAAAAGTGTAAATTCCACTTCTAAATATCAGCATCCTGAAGAGTAGAATGCCCTCTCTCCCTCCTTCATGCACCCAAAATTGACTGAAAGTATTTTTCAAAAGCTGCAGACAAATCTCCTGCACGACCATCGTCCTCTCGGCTAAACGAGAGACGAGCATTAACGAGACAAACCAGTCAGGAGTTCAAGGGCATCAGTTCCACACACTTAAGACCATTTAAAAAGAAGCAGAACAACCATCAGACACATTATTTTGAGGACAACCACAAAACCATTATATTTCTGTAAAGAGACTTTCTGAAAAATAATGCTCCTTTAAGTTCAAAATATTACTTGGGGAGCTTCCCAAACGTAACAGCAATTTCACGTACTGCTCTGACGTTTTAACCAGTACTTACGGCATATTAACGCTAACGCCTCTCATCCAAGAATCTTATTTGACTTTACAAGTATTGACTGTGTCACAAATAGTTCATTCATCCCTTAAATGCAAAGGTTCAGCAAAAAGAGATTGGGTTACCCGCTCCAGGACACATTTAGTTAACTGAAGAGTCAGACAGCAGCATGACGGCGGAGAGATTCAGGGCTCACGATCGGACGTGATTCCCAAGCTCCTGCTCTTAACATCACAAGCCATTTCAGTGTTTTGCACGGCTGTCAGACCTGTGCTGAGCCACCCAGGCTAAGAGCAAAAACCACCTTCTTTTTGCACCAGCAGGTACCTTGAGGTGCCGCTCCACGCGGCAGCTTAGACTGCTGAAAGCTGCAGTTGCCAGCGTAAACCCTCCGCTTTCCTTCTTCGCGGTGTATTCCCTCTCGCTTAGTCCTGTGCCAACACTGACACGGTTCAAGGACCTGAGCGAGCAGGAAACGCAGCCAGCAGAAAACACTTGGCCAGATCAGCTCCTGTAAATTACATCACCGTCGGGAAAAGGAGCAACGCTGCCACAGCGAGGGAAGCATCCTGGGCTGCAGAAAAAGAAGGAATGGGATCGCAGCACAGCTGGTTCAGACCTACACAAACTGGCATGGAGTTGAAACCTCTACACCTTTTCCATGAGGATGCAGTGGGGTAAATTGAGTACTACGACTGCTGAACTGCACTGTCTCTCCCCTGCTCACCTGTGTGCCTAAGAGGAACAATAATTTTTGCATTAATTCACTCACAGAATCAGAGAGCGGCTCAGCTTACAGCAGCAGAGCCGTGAAACATCTCCCCAAGTGCTCCAGCAGTACTCCTGGAGAGGGGTGGCACAGCAAATACAACTGATGGGTAGCTTTTCCGCGAGATCGCTCACGTTGCCGGCCGCCAGACCTAGCTGTGCACCGCAGAACTACTCCACCTGCCTGCTCAAATCCCACACTCGAGTGCCCTTCTTTATAAGGACGGATAAGTCACACAGCCTCTGGACAGAGGAGCACCACTTGTAAGGAGAGAAGCTTTCTCAATCAACAGTTTCTGATCTCTCCAGCTCTGCAGTAGCAGAACACGAGTGTGTGGGCAGAGAGCAGGCTTCAATTTCTCCTGCTCCAGTTTCTTTACGGTGTTTCAGCAACGTTTAGGCTGCTAAATCACTCCGGTTTTGGAAAACACTAGAAAGCATTAGACAAAAGACCCCAAAAAAGGAAAGTAATAATTGTCAGTGTCTTCTCAGTAGACAGACCACCAGACAGCCTGCTAAAGATACCATATATGTCCCAGAGCATGTACGTGATTTTCCTTCTCTGCTGTAGAAGGAAAAAAAAATAATAAAAAAAAAATAAAAAAAGATAAAGACCCCTCAAAATTGAGATCCATCAGCTACAAATACTCCAACTACAAAAGGAGAGCTCTCTTCCTTGGAAGCAAACAGCACCAGGCTAAGCTGATAGCAGGATTCTAAGTAACAGGGAGATGGTTTTGGTATTTTCTCCAGCAGCAGGGTACTGCAGTGATACAAACCAGCTGACAGGCTGATCACCCTGCCACTAGAATGGTGACCTTTCTGAAGAAGCTGAATGAACACTGGTATTGTTCTGCAGGGACAGATGCCTGCCTCTCTCTCATCATGGTACCAAAGGACAGTACTAAAAAAAAAAGTGAAAAAAATTGTTAAAAGTACAGTGCTATGGATAACAGCAAGGAAAATCCATCACACCCAGCACCAGTGACAGCTACAGCACGTCCACCAGCTGCCGGTGGACAGACAAGCCCTCACCTGGGGCACAGAGCTTTGAGCTCGGCTGAAAAAGTAAAATGACACAGAAAGATTATGCTGCATGCAAAACCTTCTGCCTTCTTCCCAAGCACATACTCCACTGTGTCTTTCACAAAGTACAGCCTTCACAACTTGGGATGATGCAGCACGTACATCAAATTTGGCCAGAAAACCTCAGAATTCCTTCACTGCTTTGTCCTGAAGCAACTGTTCATGTCAGTACATCGCTAACTGCTGTTGTAACGCAGCTCAGTTCTCTCCAGCTGAGCGCTTGCTCCTAGGGCAATTACGCTCTTCAGAAGGACATTCCACCCACTCCTACACTGAAGAGCTAAATTAGCTCCACATACAAAGCGCCAAGTTAAAAACTGAAACAAGTTTCAACTCTCTCCTGTTGGTACAGCAATACAACTACAGGCTAAGCTGGCTCCAGTACAAGGAAATGACTTCAAACTGAGTTTTCCTGAACAAGGCTGCTGTATTATTAGAATCATAGAACAGTTTGGGTTGGAAGGGACCTTCAAAGGTCGTGTAATCCAGCCCCCCTGCCACGAGCAGGGACATCTCCAACCAGATCTGGTTGCTCAGAGCCCCGGCCAACCTGGCCTGGAATGTTTCCAGGGATGGGGCACCCACCGCCTCTCTGGGCAACCTGGGCCAGTGCTCTACAACCCTCAGTGGAAAAAAAAAAAAAATTTCCTAATATCCAATCTAAATCTAGCTCCCTCTATTTTAAAACCATTACCCCTCATCCTATCACACCAGGCCCTACTGAACAGCCTCTCCCCACTTCCCTGCAGCCCCCTTTGGGCACTGGGAGCCGCTCTCAGCTCTCCCCGGAGCCTCCTCTTCTCCAGGCTGAACAGCCCCAGCTCTCTCAGCCTGGCCTCACAGCAGAGCTGCTCCAGCCCTCTGGTCATCTTTGTGGCCTCCTCTGGACCTTCTCCAGCTGGTCCATGTCCTTATCTTGGGGGCTCCAGAAGTGGATGCAGTACTGCAGATGGAGTCTCACCAGGGCAGAGCAGAGGGGCAGAATCCCCTCCCTCGACCTGCTGGCCACGCTCCTCTTGATGCAGCCCAGGATGCCGCTGGCCTTCTGGGCCCCAAGGGCACATTGCCGGCTCACGTTGAGCTTCTCGTCCACCAGCACTGCCAAGTCCTTCTCCTCAGGGCTGCTCTCAATCCATTCTGTACATGGCCCAGCCTGGATTTGTGCTTGGCATTGCCAGAACCCATGTGCAGGACCTTGCACCTGGCCTAGGTTGAACTTCCTTTGACAAACTGGTTTTTTGGTTTGTTTGTTTTCTAGCACTCTGGTACCGAACTCTAAAAGGTCACTGTCTTCTCCCTGATGGGTTCAGAATTATACTTCCATTCTCAGAGAAGGTCAAAAATACACGATAACTGTATCTTCCAAACCTAAACACTGCAGAAGATTGTGCCACCTAACACTAGCCCGCAGTGCTCGGTACAGTTATTGGGAAGCATTCAGAAATCCAGCTCCAAAAATAGGCTGCTGAAAACAACTCTCATTTGCCATAAAGGACAATTTCCAGCCCACCACGGACACACATTATTACTTTTGTACAGAACTACAAAGAGATAACCTTGCTGTAACGTACTTCACACGCAGAGACGCACAATGTCCGTGTGCAAAAGCCGATCCGTGTGAATTGCGGAGTCACGTGACATTGTTCTGGCACGATGAATAAATTTCATTCATCATGATCTGCAGGAATTGCATCGTTCCCCTGACGCACCCTGCCATGAACCCATTTCCTCCAAATTTTCATCCTCCCCCAACAGCAGGCACGTTGATATAAATGCTTTTAAAACTGAGTTTTCTGCTCCCCCTGCCACAAATGTAAGATCTCCAGGTAAAAAAAAAATTATCCCTATTTTGAAAAACAGGATAGAAGTAATTTAGTCTTGGGCTCAAAGGTTTTCTTATACTGTAAGGTGGAAAAAAAAAAAAATCTAATCCAGTCCTACAAAAACTAACATACAAAAAAGCTACAAGATCTTGAAAAGGAAGAGGAAGATTTCCTCCTTTCCATGTCAGTCAATGCTCATCTCTTACCCTGGAGCAGCAAGACATTATGGATCTGAAAGTGCTGCTTTTATGCATTGAAAAAGCTTTTTTGGAAGCTCTTCTGACTCCCTCCAACACCTGTGCTGTCATGCCAATAGCAATGAAACCTTTACAAGTGGGTTGTTACATTTTTCTTGATATGCATTTTCTAGAAATCTTGGTCAAATATTTTCTCGCCAACACAGAAAGCACGTCCACTCTCTATCTGTGCACACCTACACAAGTTTTATCAATGTTATTTTGGAATAGCCGGCGTAACTCACTCCCAATGTCACCACGCACAAGAAATGAAACCACCACAGACTCTGACTGCTAAGAGGGAATTATCAGCCTTGCCATTTCGCTTCACTGAAGATAAAATCCTGGAGGATTCTTGCTCCCAAGGCTTTGTCCTCCTGAAGTAAAGCCTGCAGAACTCAAAGCTCTTAAATTTTCTCTAGATGTCATGGATGGCAGCAAGATGGCTGGAGATATCCCACGCCAAGCTCTTTCATTATGTCCTTAAGTTTAATTTTTCCCTATAACAGGGCCAGACAGCTTCAGTTCTGTGACATTCTTTTGTTTAGAAAACCCATCATTAACCTCTGGCTGGACATCCCCAACCCAATTTTTGCAAGAATGGTACTCAAGGAAGGTGATAACTTGTACCATGGAGAAAACTGTACAAAATGTCTCTAATAAAAATACTAACTCCTCTAGAAAGATGAGTGTATAAGGACACAGGGACTGTGATCAAAGGCCCATACCTCAAATTTACCACGTCCAAGAAGTATCTAAATTCACACCACGCCCACAGTTGGCTCTGTTCGCGTAAGCAAAGATAAAAAAACCTGTGTGCATCACTGCACAGTCAAACAAGTCTTTAGAGCAAGACCTGTCCCCTACAATGAAAAACTGGGCTAGAGCAGGAGGCAGAGAGCATTTTTTGTGAACAGGCCAGAGGTGGAATGACCACCATAAATCTTGCCACCTCTTGTAAACAATGCCAGGCTCATTTCTTTGACCTCTTCTATCAAATCCTGGGTGAGGTCTACATCTTGTGTACTATATATAAAGGCAATTCCAAAATAAATAAGTAAAACCAATCTAATGTGCAGGTGACAGCCTCGAGGCAAGAACGAGAGAACAGACATGTGACAGATGACAGCTTTGCTGCTTGTGAGAGTCTCAGACACCAAGGTGATAGGCGTGGTACGAGAATAAAGCCTGAGCAAGGTACAGCTTTAGTATGCTACAGTTAGGAGTAAGAATTAAACAAGAATTCCCTGAAAACATGCTGGCAGCAAGTGTCTCAGCCCACTCTAACCAAGCTGTAATGACAAGAGAAGACAAGCGATTTGAGCTGCGACACTTTATAAGACAGGTACGACATGGTAAATCAGAACAAAAATGTCACGCTTCGGAAGTTTCTGATAAATCACTTGGTAGGCTAAATGAATCAACCTTTCCATACACCATACGGATTAATCCACAGAATTTTTTTTTTTTTGCTGATATTTAAAGTTCTTTAGAGTTTAACAGCCTGTTATAAATGTGGCCACTTACCAAAAATCAAGACAAATTCCAGCACAGCTGTCTCTCCAGTATGACAGGTGTTCTCTGCTATCCTGGTTATAAAAGCTGCTACGAGTTGAAAGCATGCCCACTTGAAGGATCCTTACCTGCAAGACATCTTGGATCTTCACCCACACATCAACCATGTCATACAGCTTGATGTCGCCATCGTACTGGCTGCAAGGAGAGGCCACCGTTTGCTGAAGGTGTCCAAGGACGACAGAGTGCGCGGCAGCCACGGCGTTGAATTTGTCAAAGAGAAGCTCCAGCAGTTCCAGCAGTAACCTGTAAACCATCGAGACAACCTCCACTCAGTTTCCAGAAGACACCAGCACGCTGCCATGCAGCACATCAGAGCAGTGGGATAGAAGTCCCTACACGCGCTAGAGTTTCCACCCACAGCTACGACCTCATCTAAGGGCAGTACACTTGACCTGCTCCTATGGTTTCCTTACTGCCCAATTATTGTAATTAACATACCTTTGCAAAGTCCTAAATATTTTGTGATAAGGCAATGACTCATCACACGCTATATTATTTGGGAAAGGAAAAATTCCGATCAAGTTCACCGCCGTTTAATGAGCAATTCAAGTACACATGTAACCCCAACAAAATGTGAAGATAACACTTCCCAAATCCATATGCTAGGCACTTTCTAGCAGTGACAGACAGTTTCCATCACATTTAACTGCTGCAGCTTAGGAGTTAGCACATGCTTGCTGTGTCTGCCCATCAGAAGTTGCTATCCCTAGAGCAGGACAGAAGATCTGCAGCAGAATCAGAGCTGCACCCACTCTTTAACCACCACACTTCAGTCTTCATAGAATCACAGAATGGTTTGGGTTGGAAGGGACCTTCAAAGGTCATCTAGTCCAATCCCCCTGCAAGGAGCAGGGACATCTCCAACCACATCAGGTTGCTCAGAGCCCCGGCCAACCTGGCCTGGAATGTTTCCAGGGATGGGGCATCCACCACCTCTCTGGGTAACCTGGGCCAGGGTTCCACCACCCTCAGTGTAAAACATTTCTTCCTTATATCCAGTCTGAATCTGCCTCCCTCTATTTTGAAACCGTTGCCCCTCATCCTGTCACAACAGGCTCTGCTGAACAGTCTCTCCCCATCTTTCCTGCAGGCCCCCTTGAGGTACTAGAAGACCACTATCAGGTCTCTCCAAAGCCTCCACTTCTCCAGGCTGAACAGCCCCAGCTCTCTCAGCCTGGCCTCACAGGAAAGGTACTCCAGGCCTCTTATCTTCGTGGCCTTCTCTGGACCCTCTCCAACTGGTCCATGTCCTTCTTATACTGGGGGCTCCAGAGCTGGACGCAGTACTGCACATGGGGTCTCACCAGAGCAGAGTAGAGGGCCAGAAGTCTGTGTTAGTTAACAGCCACTAATAAGACGTATGTTCATGCCTTGACCACTTCATTTCAGAGTGCTGAATATCCACATCCATCCACTTTCAGCAGCTGTTAAGCCAGCAGCAGTTAGCTGCAGTAATTAAGAAGCTGTTGCACATTTGCTGCTGTTACCACCAGACAACAAGCGGGCTGGCACGATGCTGGCGCTAAAACCATCCAACCTCGGCCGACAGCAATCCTAGGCTGAACTTCTAGTCTGAAAGGACAGAAGCTGGCTCCTGATTGCTACAGCCATCTTTTGGGGATCTCACGTGGATCGTTCACCTACCAACGACCTCAACTCCCCAGCTCAAGAGGTGAAGCAGAAGAGCACCCCGATGCAACAGAAAGAGCCGCAGGATAAGTCTGGGAGGGTGCAGAACAGGTCAAGTGGGCAGATGTGTATTAAAAATAAAGATGTGTTTAGGAACGATGGTACTTGTAAGAAACAGGGGCATTATTATTGCCATACCGTAAGTGGCTGTAGAGCTAAAATACGCACTTAAGCAATCCAAAAGAAACCGGTGCGCGTATCAATTGTCTTCATATTTAAGAATGGCAACAAACGCCTAAAGAAAAGCGTTGTTGGTACCGAGAGAGAAAACGCTGCTTTTTTACAGATCTTCACAAATTCAAATAAAGCCCTGGAAGTGGATAACCAGAAGTATACAGGACATGAAGATAAAGACAGCACCAGAAAAGACAGCTATTATCAATATTAACAGTATTACATTTTCAATGGGGGAAAGGCCGGCGTGGAAGAAGAGCCGTTCTCTCCTCCGTTTAGGCTTTGTATGAAGCGTAACAACTGTCCTGTCCACGTGAAACTGAGAAGTTGCTCCTGTAGAAAGACCTATGCATCTTCCTCCTTCCCTGACTGCTGTCGCCCCGTCACCAGCGTAACCAGTGAAGGAGGCCGGACAACACACAGATGAAGCTGTCTGAAAAAAAAACCTCTCCATCGCTGTTAAGCAAAGATCTTCTCCAACACACTCCAGGACATGGGAGAGGCAACTACTGCTTCAACAGCCCCTAGGAGATACACAGAACTTCTCACCACAAGGGACAGAGAGGTACCCGGGGCAGGTGGCCGGTGAGCCAGAAGCCAGCCAAAAATAGGAGGAAACTCAGATGTAGAAGAATTTGGAAAGACGAGGAATTTCATGTTTGAGGAACTGACACACAGTTGAGATGCCAAAGAAGATAACGTTATGGGATCAAATTATATGTCACTGAGAAACAGTCATCAGCGCAAGCCCAACTTCTACTAACATCCCATTGCGAACAAAAATGTAGTTACCCATATACCTCCTTGCTGTCCCAGCAAAGTACAATTCTGCAGAACTGAACCAGCTGGGCAGTTTCACCAGTTCATTTTTATTGTCCCTAGGTGAGCCTGGCCTCCCACTATCAACTTGTTTATCAAGCTATTACTAAAATAATCTTACACTGAACAGAATTATTTCTAACATCTTCCTATTCTCACGTAACAGACTGCTAGACATGAAATCTCTCCCATCCACGTTCTTCAGTGGTGCTAACCACCACCCCATCACATTTTCCATTCTCAACCACGTCCTATTTCTACATCGCTTAGTTTTCAGATTAGCCTGCACCTCTTATCTTAATTTTCTTTTCTCTAGAAGTCTTCTAAATCTCTCGGGTCATTCTGGAAACAAGGTGACCCAAGAGAGACACAGACACAGTCCGTGTCAGACAGCCAACAAGACAAAACAGCATAAAAATAATATGGCCTAGATTTTACGCGTATGGGGTTGCAGCACCCAGTGACCTAAGCAGGATACATACAGAGAATGACAGGAGAGCGGCTTGGGCAATTTGTCAAAGCGATCTCGTAACCCCTTCGCCGAGAAATGTGGTAAATATGTCGAGAGACGGTGACACACACCCGGAAGCAACTCCTGTTGTCCGGGCAATAACGGAGAATGAATTGATGCGGAGCGACCGCTGACACCTGAATGAGGTCGCTAACGACAATTCATGCATTTTAGCAGCAACAATGTCCTTGGTCTGGTCAGAGTATGGGTGTCTATATAATTTCTGTATTTATTTTAAAGCCTCTAGATGAGGTAAGAAGCCAGAAGTGTATTATGAACACAGAGGGAAAAGCGCACTGAATCCAATCGATGGGATTTAGCAGCAAAATTGTCAATATACCTCCTCTTCCTTGGCTGGATTTTCAACTAACAGTAAAGTTACGGCAATGAATTCCTTCCAAAATCCTGTCCCAATATCTGGCCCTCAAGTAGGCATACGTCCAAATTATTATTCTTCTAAATCCAACAACCTTCTGTAATTCAGAAGGGACCCACAGGTTCATTAAGGTATAGCAGCACTCCAAGTCAAGACAACGTGGTGTCCTACACAACACCTTGTCCTCCACAACCCAAGATACATACTGCTAAATATGCAGGTAGTAAGTACGCTCTAATGAGCCTCTCATTAAGGATTTGTCCACAGCAACTCCTACATTAAAGCCCTTTTTCATAAATTTGTTCCATATACAGGTATCTAAAAATTTTAGAAAACTTACCTAGACTTTAAGAAAATATGACTTAAAGCCAAGGTCAGCTGCAACTAGGTGAGATTCAAGTATAGTTTTCAAAATTATCTTCCACTAGTGACATTAACTACTAAAAACCTACTACTGCCCGTTACCAGGCTTTACTGTCTTCATGTCATTCACATTTCGTGAGGGAAAGGGCACATTAGTAAAGAGGGCGTTACATTCATATCAAAGTATCTTACAACCAAAGATCATAGAACCATAGAAAGATTTGGGTTGGAAGGGACCTTCAAAGGTCATCTAGTCCAACCCCCCTGCATGGAGCAGGGACATCTCCAACCACATCAGGTTGCTCAGAGCCCCGGCCAACCTGGCCTGGAATGTTTCCAGGGATGGGGTATCCACCGCCTCTCCGGGCAATCTAGGCCAGTGCTCTACAACCCTCAGTAGGAAAAAAAAAAAAAATTCCTAATAACCAATCTAAATCTACCTCCCTCTATTTTAAAACCATTACCCCTCGTCCTGTCACCCCAGGCCCTGCTGAAGAGTCTCTCCCCACCTTTCCTGCAGCCCCCTTTGGGCACCGGGAGCCACTCTCAGCTCTCCCCGGAGCCTCCTCTTCTCCAGGCTGAACAGCCCCAACTCTCTCAGCCTGTCCTCATAGGAGAGCTGCTCCAGGCCTCTCATCATCTTTGTGGCCTCCTCTGGACCCTCTCCAACTGGTCCATGCCCTTCTTATGTTGGGGGCTCCAGAACAGATGTACATTCTAGTTAGGCCTATTCTAAATCCATTATCCTACACAACCGCATCCACGTTGCATGTTTTAGGGAACCTAAAAATTAGTTGTACTACAGAGCCATGCCAGTCTTTTTTTTTGCGACCCCACTGCTGAAAAACATCCTTCTGCTGTTATACAGAGGTCCTTAGCTGGGCTAGTGTCACCTTAGTAAATGAGCCCTTCAAATTCCACACCAACTCTCCATTAAGCTAGACTGAGTGCTCAGATCAAAGTAGAACACATCCATGATAGAACGGGCCCCACATGATCAACACTGCAATCACTGCTCACTCTCATGTACGTGCTAATTAACAATCCAGAAACAAGCCACCTTGTATAGCATGGACAAGACTCGCTCTTGGAAAGCTTAAAAGAACTTCCATGTAAGAAAAAAAGACTTCATGAAGCTCTGAAGAGTTGACCCAAGCACTCAACTGCCTGTTGGCTCTATGAAGAGAGCACTCAGAGGGGTACAAAAGGCATCATTGCTCTCTGGGAGCTAGTTGAGTCATAACAAATAAAAAAAAAGTCTTAATTTCTAAAAAAAGACGAACGCAAGCTCAGTGGCTGATTCGTTCAGGCTCAAATGACCGTTATCAGATCTGCAAGCTTCCTGGCCAGGTTCTAGAAATCATTTTTCTCTTGTACAATGAGAGGGCTCTACATCATCGTTGTATGGGATCCCAAAGGAATTCCACCAGAACCTCCACAAGGAGATTATCAGCCTCATCCTCAAGTGAGGGGAAGTGCCACCCTTCTCAGATGGAAAATGTAAGAGCCAACCTTTGAGAGCCACCACACAGCGGTGAAGAAATGCAGATAACTTCTGTGCATAGCGAACGAGCTGCAGGGAACTTGTCCAGCTGAAGGTTCAACGTACAGCAGGCCACTCTGTCATCTTGTAGACATTTTATTTGCCAGAAGTGAGACTTTGTATTCATACCATTTAAAGCACAGTAGCTCAGTGACACAGACTAAGAGATGTCCAAGCGTGATTAGTTTTAAGGTGAACTGAAAAACATTTTACTCACTGAGTCCTGAGGTCGCATAAGCGTTGTGGCTGGCAGCCTAAGGAATAGTTAAGCAGTTTCAGGCGCTGCATCATGCTCAAATTTGGGGTCTTACAGAGCTCTCTTGAAATACAAGGACGTTGTTGTTCAGATTTATTTTTTTCTTGACAGCAGGAGAGACGTTTAGTTTTGATCTAAAACTGTAGCTAATTGAAGGGGCGGTACACCTTTCCATGCTATAATTTATTCTTTTCAATATAAATGAATTCATCTGCTTGCTGTAAACTTCACATGCAATTTCAGTTTAGAATCAGTTCTAATTATCTCCTTATTCAACAAGAACGCAAGACATTTTCCATAGCTCTAGAATATAAGCATCTTAAAGGCTCACAAATTCCTGTTAAACACATGTCAAAATCCTTTAAAAATTTGTTCATACCTTACTCAACCCTCTGGGCAGATTAATGTCATTAAAATATGTCTTGATCCAACTTATCCATTTCAATGGACAACCACACAGCCTCTCAAGGCCGTTTCATAAAACAAGTATCAAGCACATGCTATGTTCCCTCTTGGCATCAGAAACTAAAATTCTGCCTTCTGACTCACCCAAAAAGCTCGTTGCAATTCCACCAAGTTATCAGTACCATAATTCTATAAATTCTTCAAAATATAATTGCTTCCACAGCGATGATAATGATGGGAATTAAAAAAGAAGTCTTTATCAAGCTCAAGTTTTTGTTTTCATTTTTCTTTGCCACCATTAAATCCCTTTGGACAGTGATCACCACAATGTGCAGTATCATAAATTAATGTATTTCAGCTACAAGTGATAGCCAGCCCTTACGGAGTGATATTTTTGCAAAGAATAGTTCCTGAAGAACAGCAGAAACGTACCTCTCTGTTGGCTTCCACACCTTGCCATTAATGTAAACGGGGCTGCAAACCAATTAGAAACTTGGCCATCTATTTACTGATATAATTAGTTCCAGATATGATTTCAAA
This sequence comes from Tetrax tetrax, assembly GCA_009806455.1. Lineage (NCBI taxonomy): Eukaryota > Metazoa > Chordata > Aves > Otidiformes > Otididae > Tetrax > Tetrax tetrax. Next base: position 27,896 of record WHYT01016186.1, read on the forward strand.
GCTTTGCACCTGCATCAGCTTAATTGGACTCTGCTACACTTGAAATAAATAACTTGAGCTGAATCTTCTCTTTTCAACTCATATTACATACTTGAACTTAAAAATTTCTTTGGCTTCAGCACCAGCACAAAGCCACGACTCAGCGCAGCGCAAGAAGAGAGGATTTGTTTTGGCACCAAGTGCTTTTTACACCATGCACACCAGCAATCCGAGACAGTATTACAAGCCAAACTGTTGTAAAGCCATTTGAAACAAAGGGTGAGGTTAAAAAAAATAAAAATAAAAATCAAGTACTTAACACAACGCATCTCTTGCTAATGCAATAATGTCGGCTTCTACTGTCCTTCCAGCCTCATTCTGCATTTCAAACACCTGTTTAGCCAAAAGATTCTTTTTCAGGGTCAAGCACAGAAGTAGGTATCTCCCTTTTCCACATCCTTAGCTGAGAAGCGCCAGTGATTTTTTTCTGAATAAACTTTTCTGAATAGACTTCTGAGATTCCCAAGCTTTCCAGGTGCTCAAGGTACACCAGCCTTTCAGTGAGACACAGGCATTTCTGAAAATTTTACCACTTCAGGTCTCTGCTACTGCAAAACCACTATTGTCACTCCTTCAAATCAAAACTAACAGATACGACACCCTTCTCCAGACTTTCTTTTTTTGCAGGAATCAAGGTTCAGTGGTTAAAATATCCTTACCTAGGCTGATTTTCTTGGGACAGGTTCTCCCCTCTCTGGTAACCATTGTCTGCCACCTGGGTTGTGGACCGCTTCACAATCTGCTTGAGTTCTTGTTCTAAGCGATCCTGGATGGCTTTCACCGTCTCAGGGATTTTTTTCAGCTTGGCCAGCCCTTTGATGAGTATGCCCATGAAGACGGTGCTGTTCTCCTCTGGATCCAGTTCCGTATCTTCTTTAATTTCCAGAAGGCTCGTTTCTCGCACTGCAATAGATTTAGAAAGGTATAATCCAAGATTTGAACTCTTTGCCCTCACAGAACTCCCATCGCTTTGAGCAACCAAGGAACAAATAAGGAAATCAGCAACACTTGGATTTTTAGGAGAAGCAGTAGATATTTCTGTTGGCTTGGTAGGACTCCCTAGACATAGACACAACAGCCTGTGCACTTAATTGATTTAGAAACAGAGACCAGGGTGTAAGTTACATTATTAGGAAACAGAGGAAGTCTAGTGCAATCAAGATATTCATAAATGAGAAGGTATTGTATCGCCGCAAATCCTTTGAGTGTGTTTCGAGGAGCTAAAAGCCCTACATTCCTAACCCAGCTGTTTTTCTTCGCTATAACCTTCACAAAAGAGGAATTTTCATTATAAACGCTATCAACCTTAACTGACTTCTGATGAATTCGGCAAAGTTTACACTGCCAAACTGAACGATTGTTTGATGTTATCCTGTTCTGCTTCATTACGCCTGCCAAGGGGTTGATGAAGTTACTCAAATCTTCTAGCAAGGCTTCTAGAAAGGAAAAGCGAGAAGAATTAGAGAGGAAATTGTGGATACCGGCCTGAAGTAACAGGGATTGCGCAGGGAGAAATTCTGTTGCTAAGCGACAAGGAAGAGAAAGGCAAGAGGTACTATGCTCGTTTTAAGTATGTTCATTAATCAACATTTCTTAATTTACAGATAACGCCCAGCAACAACAAAGGGATGACTCTGCTAAAGACTGGATAAAACATTCAATAAACATATTCAAACACTCACTTGAAGTGTCTTCAAGGCAAACTCAACTAAAGTATCTCGGCAGATACGCGCTCACGCGGCTTCTTAACAGCCAGAGCGGCAGCACGTGGACAAACGGCGCTCCAGTACACGGCTGAAGCTGTGCCATCCGCCGTACCGTATCCTCGCGTCGAAATTAAAACCTAACGGCTGTTTCATCATACTGGTACTGAGCTCTGATAAGAGCTGTTGGATGACAGATGACTCCCATGGTTTCTAGCGCTCAACAGATTTTATTTTTTTTTTTTTTTACTTAAATCAAAACTTATCCAAGAACCTGAATAAACGTCCAAAGATCCAGCAGAAGGATTTAAATGACACGGCATAAATGAAAAATGGCACGGCACAAGCAGCATGCAGCCCTGTAGCTGTCTAAAGCTGTGACACCCTGAAGAGAAGAGCATCGGCACCACCTAAGTTAGCACATGATCAAGAAAACAACGTCCCAAAGAGCCCGTATGGTGCCACTTCATAAATGGCATCGCGATAAACAGCTAACACTTCTTTCAGTGTCAGCTTACACCAGCCTCCACAGCAGAGATGGTTTCTTTCCGTCAGCGTAATCCCAAACACGGTCCCTCCGGCTCAAACCAAACTCACCGTTCGCGCGCTCGTGCATTCCAACCCCGAGCACCAGCTGCCAGGCAAGAGCGAGGTAAGAACGGACCTGGCGAGGTCGTCACACGTCGCAACGGAGAGCGACATCAGGTTTCAGGTAATCAATATCAGAGAGATCAAACAGCACTTTTTCCCTCTCTCACACACACTTTTCCTCAATTAAATTCTATATAAACTTGTAATTTGGGTAAGTTATGGGCAAGCACCTAGAAACACCTACAATGTGTCAATTAAAAAAAAAAAAACCACAGATAATATAGAAGATATTTCAAACACACATAAGCAATAATTCCAATCAGAAGTTAAAACGACACCTTTCAACCCATGAGTCCGCAAAGCACTCCGTGCGCTGCGTCCATGCTCTACCCACTTCGCCAACGCTCCAAGTTATTCTCAAAAACCACAGCACGCCAGGCACGAACCGCAGAAAATGAGCTCTTTGGAACACGAGCCGTGGAAAAGACAACGCTGGAAATGCTAGAGGAAGAAAGATTTGAACTTATTGTTTAAAAAAAAAAAAATTAAAAAATTAAAAAAATCTTGTTGCTCGGAGTTTAGTGAAAAGATTTGCCAGCCTAAACAACCTTTTACAAGACAAGTCCCTGCCACTACACCGCAGCCCCTTTGGAAGCAGGCTGTACGTAATTCCTAATATCACACAATAAAAACCCGAGCGAGATGAAACAGCGCTATATTCAAACGCGAGGGCAGCCTTTAAGGGGGCTAAAGGCAGCAATCTCGCTGAGAACTCCGCCAGCACGCAAAGACGAGCGCTCTTCCATTTTCAAAAGAGCAAACCAATTTTGAGCACCCTCAAATTGCCGGGGCGCTGATTTACATGGATTACAAACAGCGGCAAAGTTCGGTACCTAGGGGCAACACATTGGTACATACGCTTTGCTAGATCTGGTCTTTTGAAAAAAGACTGGGGACCACGTTTCCTGCACATTCTGCCTATTAAGCCGGTATCCTGGGCAGCTCCGGGGGCCCATTTATCCCTAAGATCTGACAACATCCCAACTCCAGGCAACTGAGGATGATGCTTGTCCCCGCTCCTCGCAGGGGGTTGGACTATTGGACTAGATGACCTTTGGAGGTCACTTCCAACCCTAACCATTCTACAATTCTACGTTCCTCTTTTCCTGTATCTTTCCCACCTCAAGCATCCTCTTCTGCCATTTTGTGTCACCAAGGGGTTACATGACCACAAAGCTTCGGCCCAGGAATCAGCCCCTCCCACCCCTCACCTCTTCGAAAAAGGCATCAAACTAGATCGGCATTTAGAAATAAGTTCTCCTTCAAAATTGCCGTTCCACGCGCTCTTCTCTGCAGGTAGAGAAGCTCCACTGGTAATAAAGGAAGATGTCCCTGCAGATCAGTTCTCAGAACCGAAACCCTTATCTGTGTTTACTCTTAAACCAAAAATATGAATTACTTTGTTATTCATGTGTATCAACGCAAAAACCCAAGACTTTCAGAACCTATTCCTAGCGTTCTACATTCACCAGCTTCTACCCAAAATGCGTCTGTGAAACAAGCCTCTCTAAAGGGGTAAGGTCATCGTTCACACCATACACACTTGCTTTATGAAGAC
>WHYT01016186.1:43317-53945 GCA_009806455.1 Tetrax tetrax
GAGTTGGAAGGGACCTTCGAAGGTCATCTAGTCCAACCCCCCTGCAAGAAGCAGGGACATCCCTGACTAGATCAGGTTGCTCAGAGCCCCATCCAGCCTGGCCTTGAACGTTTCCAGGGATGGGGCGTCCACCACCTCTCTGGGCAACCTGTTCCAGTGCTCTACAACTCTAATTGTAAAAAATTTTTTTCTAATATCTAATCTAAACCTCCCTCCTTCTAATTTAAACCCATTACCCCTTGTCCATTACCCTCTTTCAAAAGAGCAAACCAATTTTGAGCACCCTCAAATTGCCGGAGCGCTGATTTACATGGATTACAAACAGCGGCAAAGTTCGGTACCTAGGGGCAACACATTGGTGCGTACGCTTTGCTAGATCTGGTCTTTTGAAAAAAGACTGGGGACCACGTTTCCTGCACATTCTGCCTATTAAGCCGGTATCCTGGGCAGCTCCGGGGGCCCATTTATCCCTAAGATCTGACAACATCCCAACTCCAGGCAACTGAGGATGATGCTTGTCCCCGCTCCTCGCAGGGGGGTTGGACTAGATGACCTTTGGAGGTCACTTCCAACCCTAACCATTCTACAATTCTACGTTCCTCTTTTCCTGTATCTTTCCCACCTCAAGCATCCTCTTCTGCCATTTTGTGTCACCAAGGGGTTAGATGACCACAAAGCTTTGGCCCAGGAATCAGCCCCTCCCACCCCTCACCTCTTCGAAAAAGGCATCAAAGTAGATCGGCATTTAGAAATAAGTTCTCCTTCAAAATTGCCGTTCCACGCGCTCTTCTCTGCAGGTAGAGAAGCTCCACTGGTAATAAAGGAAGATGTCCCTGCAGATCAGTGGCATTTATCTGTGTTTACTCTTAAACCAAAAATATGAATTACTTTGTTATTCATGTGTATCAACGCAAAAACCCAAGACTTTCAGAACCTATTCCTAGCGTTCTACATTCACCAGCTTCTACCCAAAATGCGTCTGTGAAACAAGCGTCTCTAAAGGGGTAAGGTCATCGTTCACACCATACACACTTGCTTTATGAAGACATGCCATGAAAAATTAATTTATCCTATGGACATTTGCAACTCCTATTTTTATAGATCATTCTAAATTGTGGGTCTGATATTGAGATTTGATTAACCTCTTCTCTTTTGTGATTCATCAACGAGAAGGAAAATAAAGTCCTACTCTAATTAAAAACAGCTTCACTGTATTAAAAAATAATACAGGTGGAAAACACCAAAGAAGAATTCCATAGAATTTCTTCACAAATATGAACAGGCAAATTACCCAATCCCCTCTGAGAGTACAAGGAGTGAAATATGAAGTCATTGAATAAACAATTTAAATTATTACAGTTGCCTTCTCCAACATAATGAGGTCTTTACATTTCAATTTGCAGTTTTACGCTAAAAAACACAGCTTCAAGATACTGCTTTGTTGTCCCATCCCAGCTATCAACTCTTCAACTTATAACCCCACGCAAATCAACAGACATTGATTGCGCAAAGCCTGGTCAAGGCTTTTCCAGATCAGTTCAACACAACTCGGAATGTTTTTAGCTAAACTTACCTCTTTGGAAACCTAAATTTCAGCATCGTTTAATGATTTTAAATGGGTTTTGTGGCTTAATTCCATGTAAAGATGACACCAAATGACAGAATCACGTTAAATGGATGAAGCTGGAAGGGAGCTCTGGAGATCATCTGGTTCAACTTCCCTGCCCAAAGCAGGGCCACTCAAAGACAGCTGCCCAGGACCATGTCCAGATGGCTTCTGAATATCTCCAAGGATGGAGACACCACAGCCTCTCCAGGCAACTTCTGCCAGTGTTCAGTCACCCTTCTTGTAAAAAGACCAAACAGAGCCTGTCCTCTTTGTGACCTCCCTTCAAGTATTTATATACACTGTTAAGATTCTCCTTGAGCCTTCTTTTCTCCAGTCTGAGTAGCTCCAGCTCTCCCTTTCCTCCTAGGACAGATGCTCCAGACCCTTAATCATCGTCATCTCTGCTGGACTCTCCCCAGTACGTCCGTATCTCTCTCGTACTGAGTACCCCAGCACTGGAACTAGCACTCCAGGTGAGGAGAAGGACCACCTCCCTTGACCTGCTGGCAATACTTTGTCTAATGCAGCCCAAGATACCTTCAGCCTCCTTTGCGCCAAGGGTACCGTGCTGGCTGCTCACGTTCAACTTGGTGTCCACCAGAACCCCCAGGTCCTTTTCTACCAAGCTGCTTTCCAGCTCAGTGACTCCCATCACTTCCCAGTGCCTGGGGCTGTTCCTCTCCAGAGGTTGGACTTCGCGATTCCTCTGGTTGAGCTCCATGAGGTTCTTGTCAGTCCATTTCTCCAGCCTGTTCAGGTTCCTCTGGATGCCAGCATGACCCTCTGGCATAACAGCCATAACTCCCCATTGGGTGCCACCTGCAAACAGGGTACACCCTGCCTTACAATCCAGCTCAGTAATGAAGATCTTGAACAGGACCAAACCCCGTAGGACCCTCAAGTGTACCCTCGGGTACACTGCTAGCTACTAGCCTCCAACTAGAGACTTTGCACCCTGATCACCTTCCTCCGGGCCCGGCCACTCAGCCAGTTTTCAATCTACCTCACGGTCAGATCATCCAGCCTGCATTCAAACCATTTCTCTATTGGAATTTTATGGAAGACAGCATCAAAGGCCTCACTGAAGGGCAGGTAGACAACATGCACTGCTCTCCCCTTGGTCTGCCCGGACAGTTATTTCATCATAGAAGTTATTTAAGCTGGTCAAGGATGACATCCCCTGGGTGAAGCCATGCTGACCACTCCTAATAATTTTCTTGTTCGAAATGATCACTGAAAACCTCTTACGAAGTAGAACATTTAAATATGGTTCCTCAAAAGCCTCCCAAGACAACAACCTAAAGGAGCGATAATTTTGCCACATTCTCTAAAGCAGCCATTTTCACAAATTTTTCGTCACTGAAGCGATGCATCTATTAAATGCACAGCTGTTTCAGCACTCAGAGATCTACCCTAGGTTTACGTCACCAGAAAGTTGAATCACATGCATCGTTGACTCATCACTCCGTAGTTACACAGGTAGAAACTTCCCTGGTGGCCCCCCGGTTTGATGACGCCCCATAAAAACGTCTGTTCCAATCGACGATACCCTGATTTGTACAGTTCTGCCATTTCACAGGAAAGAAACCTGCTGCAAGAGGCATTTTAACAGCTCCAGTCTGATCCCCAGAAAAGCCAGTGTTGATAACTCATTTAAGCAAAGCAGCTCAAGAAAAGACTCTTGGGCCTTGTTTTTCATTCCAATGACTGGTCAAAATTTGCTGCTACTCATTACAGAATATTTCGTTAGCTGTGTTCTTTTATGGGCAACTAGTAAAATTTAATGTACTATTTTCCGTTATTTATGTTCTTTCTGATTATACTTTCTGCCTTCAGTCCTTCTAGAAAAAAGGATGCAAATTCATAAGGCCCCAAAGGCATCGTTTAAGATTTGAAGAAACGTCACCTGCTAATTTCTGGGGCTGGATCCTTGTTCTGACTTATGTGTGGAGACAACGAGCAACAAATCATAGAACCATAAAATCACAGAATGGTTTGGGTGGGAAGGGACCTTTAAAGCCCAACCAGTCCAAACCCCTGCCAGGAGCAGGGACATCTCCAACCAGATCAGGTTGCTCAGAGCCCCGGCCAACCTGGCCTGGAATGTTTCCAGGGATGGGGCATCCACCGCCTCTCTGGGCAACCTGGGACAGTGCTCCACCACCCTGTTCAGCATAAAATTTACATAGGCCATCAATAACCAGATTGTCACCCCCTCAGCTCGCGTTCTGTTGGACTTTAAAAAGTCTTCACGGGAATTTTTCAGGGAAGGGTACTCTTGGGTTCACTGTGTAGTGGGTGAGCACATTTTATAGTTCCAGGAAGAGTCTGGCAAGGCAGGAACCTTCGTAAATACTCTTCAGAGTACAGAATGTTCAAGCAGCAAAATATAATTTAAAAGTGAATTTATTTCTCTGAACTGGCATGAAGGGAAAATGTTACTGGTGAACTGCCGTATCTACAATCCTCAGGTGAACGTTACCGAAGGTTTTGTTTATTTTAAGTGCAGCAGGAACAGCTTTAATTTCCTTATAAAGATTCTACAGCACAAGGTAACATCTCCTTTGGGAAGTGAATGCAGAAAGGACTCAAAATTTTGGCATCTTCGCTGAGATGGGTTGAGTGAGTCAGTGCTTTATAATGACACATCTTAATATGCACAGCCACTTTGTTTCATCAATAAAAAGCCAAAGAACTTAAATGACTGAAGGCAGAAACAGCTTTCATGATGCATACACATAAGTTTTAAATTCTCTGGTAGTTCCGCAGTCCTGGAAAAGGTTACTTTTAAATAAAATTATGGGGAAAAAAATATGCAGAAGAACATTGTGCACTTGAAGCAAAACCATATGCATACTTTATACCTATCATATTTGTTAAATTATAAACCACATCTTTCCCAGTCTGAGGGACACTTGCCCAGCACTTCACTGATTGATACAGAGCGTAACAAGGAGCCAGGTAAGACGCTTTGTAGTGCGTTGGGCATGAAGTACAAGAACAGATCTGCAGATCTGTAGCTACACTGTAGGAATCATAGAATCTTAATGTTGGGAGAGACCTCCAAGATCACCAAGTCCAACCATCAACCCAACAAGACCACGCTTACTAAACCGTATCCTGGAGTGCCACGTCTACACGTTCTTTGAACACCTCCAGGGATGGTGACTCCATCACATCCTTGGGCAGCCTGTTCCAGTGCCTGACCACTCTGTCAGTAAAGAAGTGTTTCCTAATACCCAACCTCCCCCTAAACCTCCCCTGCCACAACATGAAGCCATTTCCTCTTGTCCTACCACAAGTTACTTGGGAGAAGATATCAACACCTGCCCCTCTACAACCTCCTTTGAGGTAGCTGTAGACAGCAACGAGGTCTCCCCTCAGCCTCCTCTTCTCCAGACTGAACAACCCCAGTTCCCTCAGCCGCTCCTCACAGGACTTGTGCTCCAGACCCCTCACCAGCTCCATCACCCTCTCTGGACGCACTCCAGCACCTCAATGTCCTTCTCATAGTGAGGAGCCCAAAAGTGCACACAGAATTCAAGGTGTGGCCTCACCAGTGCTGAGTACAGGGGCAGGATCACTGCCCTACTCCCGCTGGCCACACTGCTCCTGACGCAAGCCAGAATGCCGTTGGCCTTGGCCAGCTGGTCACACTGCTGGCTCACATTCAGCCAGCACACACTTTTTTTTCTTACACATGTAAACGCTGCCCGATATACATGGTGGTAAAACTATTAAAGAAAAAAAAAAAAAAAAAAAAAAAAACTAACCCCACAAAAAACATGGAATAACCTAACAACCTCTCGATTTTAAAAACATTGTCTTGCTTCTTGTCTAAGAAGAAACTGAATGGTCCAGGTAAGCAAACCGCAAACCTCCCTGTTCTAACTGCAGCCAACACATTAATGTCCCACTCTAAGTAAAAGATGGTGGAAGAGAGTCTCAACCTCATCTCTTGCATCATCTTCTGCTCCTCAGAAGACTTCTGTAACAACAACTGTGGGTCCAGGATGACACTGGATTCCCACATAACCCTGTTATCATCCAAAGTCCTAATCCCAGTGGGCAACACTGTCACGGATGATCCCAGTCAGTCCAGTACAAGGACTACACACTGAAAATCAGTGCAGCAAACTTGAACTGGACTCTGCTCACGGGAAAGGGCTGTACGTAAATGGGAACACTGGGGTCAGAGCTCGTGAAGCTCTGAAAAAAGCAGCACGCCTTGGGATTTTGCTTTACAGATAGAATTGCAGTAGTCTAGCCATGAACATTAAAAATGCATTTATCTTCACAAACAGGTTTACACTGGACACAGCTGGGGGGAAAGACAAAAAAAAAAAAACCCCCACGCACTTCTTGCTCCATTTGGATAACAAATAATCAATCTCAGCAGATGCAACAAGGACTGGTTAGGCTCTGTAAGTCTTCAAAGGTGACAAGTGTCAAAAAAATTCTTTTCAGGGCACATTTAAGGTTAATATTACACTAGCAAGAAAAAAAAAAAAAAAAACAAAACTAAGGAAGACACTAAAGATACTGAAAGAAGGACAGGATTTCCATTCTTCAGTAGGTTTCCATCTCCAGCTGTCTGTTCCCCCCCATCAGCTTCATAACTTCAGACTTTTTTTTTTTCTTACTATACAGAGGACTAAATTTTAGATGGAAGATGATGGCAGACACTACACATCTAACTCACTGAAAAGGAAGTAGGTTAACATTTATAATGGTGAGACTGGGATTCAGTTTTTTGTGGTTTCTTTCCTCAGCTCCCTAAAATTACGCGATTTTTAGCAAGAAACTAAACTGAACTTTTCACTGATCACAGGGGAAAAGCACAGGAATTCTTAAGTTTTTTCCCCAGAATTTTCACGTGGTTCTTCTCTTCCAGGTTTCCGTGCCCAAGCTGCAGCTTCCAGCTCGGAAAGTTTGCACTGGCACGTCACCAGTGACTCCTGACAAACCTCCGCTAACACAGCCCCAGGCTCTGGGAGGCTGGCCAGCCCTCCAGGAGCACGGCTAGACAACAAAAACCCCTACAAGAGTGAAAGACAAGAATGAGCAAACAAAAGAGTCTAGCAGGGAAGCATGACAAGAAAAACCAGGAACAAGTAGACAAAAACAAGGACAAAAGAATTAATAAGGATGAGAAGAGAAGGAAAGACTGCATTTGAGGAATACTGAAATAGCAAATTTTTGACAGTAAGTGGGGGATAGATGTAGGTCACTTCTGTATTATTCATTTGTTAAAAAAGGACAACTCCATTTATTCATCTCCTGAAACAACACAAGGATTAATTCCCCATCTGTGCTGCACTTCCAAAGCCTCCTAACAAAAGCACCAAGGAAACAATGTTTTGCTCAGTGTCTGTTGTAGTAACAGGTACACAAAGATCACCACCAGATTACTCCTGTGTACAGACAGACCTTTGGTCAAAGTTACAAAGCTCCCACAAGGAAAAGCTTTGACCTTTTGACTCCAATACAGGAAAAAAAAAAAAAAAAACAAAACCCAAACTTCTGCAACATCTACATATACCTGCCTGCCTGCATTAAATAATGTACGCAAACTGAACTGACTGCAAATCTCTCTTCCACCCAAGATATCAAGATTATGATCAAGATCAGAACAGGCACAGAAAACAAAGTGTATTTAATTGAAGTTGATTTGGGGAAGGAAGATGTGTCAGAAGAAAAAAACAGCTATGGCCAAGTTCTGTCCCTGGACACACCACTCACTCATTTCATGCCACTGCACCAATCACTTCCTAACTTTTGGTCAGGACCTCCCATCAGCAGCCAACCATGAAGAGGGGACGATACGCCTACCACCACTCCTGTAACATCAGCTGAAGATCTACAAATTGATTCTGTGAGGAATGCATGTGACAAATACTCACTGCTGGAGCTTCCAGGAGTACTGAACTGGGAAGTTTCAAGGAACTTTCGAGGAGTAGACAAGTTAGTAACATCCATGAGAGGTACAGGAGAGGCATCTTTCACAAGTGAACTGTGTGAGGGGAAAGAATTAAAGAAAACAGTTTACTATTATTTACAATCTGAGTTCACAACACATAATCCATTTATTTATTAAACTTGTAGGCCTAGGCAGGATACACATAACAGTTTTGATACAACAGTTTACAAAACCTAACTTAAAGCACACGTCCAGAGATGAATACAAGTGGGGGTGTATATATACACACTGGAGTGAAAAAGGAAAAAGCCAAAAAAGCAATGATGAGGGACCAGTGCTACATCAAAGACAAAATTTGGTATCCCAAGGCCTCTCTGAATTTAAGAGCACTCTAGACTTGTCTGACCGGTCACAACACCACGACCAGGGCACAGGACCTTGCCGTAGCACGTGATTATTTCCCAACAGACACAATTAACTACTGCTAGCATGATAAATTAACATGGAATTACTAAAATATTTTCTGGAAAACTACATATTAAAGAGAAGAGATGCTCCCATTCCCACGGCTTCTGTCAACTACTTAATCCTTCAAGCTTTTCCATTTCCCTCTAGAAACCTCCAACCTTTTTCCTCTCCTTCACATTCCTGTTCTGTGCACACCTACACGCATCCTTCTCTCAACGAACCTTCTCACTCAGAAAGGACAGACCTTCTACTCAGTGATTTTCATAATAAAGTCACATAGTATTATTGGCCAAAAACGTGTCATGCTGCCCCAGCTGCAGAATGAAAGGCACAAAGCTGGATGTGGCAGGGGAACGCAAGCAAGAAATCATTTTTAAGAAAAAGAACTGGAGAAGGCTCCTATAATGCCGTTCAGGATGTTCCCTTCAAGGTCAAAACGCTTACAGAAACCTGCAAAGACAAGTGCTAAACTTGCTATCCTGCACAAGAACTGCCTACGCACCTACAATACCGTACTGAGAGGGATTAGCTACGCATTCCTGCTTAGAGTTAGATGGAACACACGTAAAATCATTCTAAACATCACTGCATCCTGGTCCACAGCCAGTCCAGGGTGGCACACTACAACAACGCAACAAGACTGTCCTTGATGCAAGAGTTCGTATTATCAAACATCAGCGATGTGCAACAGGGAACGTGCAAAAAGACAGAAACCACAAAAAAAGCTAAGGGTCCCTGCAGCAGCTGTACAAAGCTGCAGTTAATTAGCAGTCGCATAGGCTGAGTACACCAAAGCTTTGTGTCTGTTTTTAATTAACAAGATGAGTAAGGAAGAGATTGAGGAATTGCTAGCAACTCTCCTTCCTAGAAATTTCAACTTCAATCCTTTATTTCATAAATTCATTTAATGCAGCTTACTATCTCTCCTCTGATTTTTGGCAAGCATTTTTTATTCCTTCTCATAATAAAATGCTCCTTTATCTTTTCTCTGCATCTTTATCATCCACTGGCTCCTCTTTTGCTCCCTGCCCCTGTTCATTACCTCTCCTACTCTCTAGAAGTTATCTTCCAATTCTCTCTCTCTCTTTTCTAGCCACTATCTTTTTTTCTTTCTTCCCTCCCAACAACTCTACTGCCCTCAAACTTAGAACTGGTAAAATTAGGAAAAAGTAGCCAGGTGCCTATACTTAAAACTGAATTTCCACTGATCAGAGGCATCAACCAAGTGAGAAGTTTCAAAATCTTTAAAACACCTTAGGAACACGATACAGCCAAGACACTGCTCAAGAACTTCAATATTGTGGCCTCTGGCTAGTAACCTTGCTGAAAATCTTTTAAACCTTGGACGTTGGCTAGAAAAGATGAGCAATTTTCCCCTGTGTTCTTCCCTTTGCCTCACCTGAACCTCATGATGATGACATTTGCAAGAAAGGTGTACGCATCAGAGGAGGAACAGAATGCTAAAAGGAACCAATCTCATCATAATTCTGTGGAAAGCAGCAAAAACCCAACAGAATCACTAAGCAAAAGTGAAAGAACGAGAACAGACTGTTCACAAGCTCAAAGGTGCATCAACATGTTCAGAGTTTTTCTGGTCTCCACAACCACAAGCATGAGAAATTTGCTTGCCAAAAAGGAAAGACTGAGGTGTAAGCTGATGGCACTCTCCCAAGGAAGTTTCCACTTACGAACGGGAGAACGCTGCTCCCTTCCCTCCCAGACCCGTTGCCCTCAGGTAGCCTCACACCAAACCCACCTTATTCTGCCTTTCTCCTTGCTGCGTTGTCCTACTCGGTTAGTTGATTTGATGTAAAGATGACGGTGTAACTCATCTATCAGGACTAAGTGCATGTTCATCTTCTTACTGTGAAGCTCCAGTCTCAGATCACTCAATCCCTCCACCTGGAGAAGGGGACCCTCCAAGGAGTCCACGGCCGACACCTGGAAGGAGAACACGTGACAACTTTTAAAGGTCAACTCATTCACCTCTCAGGACTTCTCTTTTTGATGAGAGGTGTGCCTGAATGCCATGATCATTGTATCCACAAACCCTTTCAAAGCACAGAGAGTTTAAGTAGTATTTCTTTATTTCTATTGCTAAAAGAAAAGTCAACACATAAAAGCAACTCAGATTTAATGAGCAGTGTTTGAATACTTTGAGCAGATGTATAAAACAAGTTAGTTAAAACATGGTTCATTAAAGAAAAATCAAAGCACAATTTGTCACAAAATAAGAGGATTATCAAGCAGAAAAGTGTCAGAAAGAGATACTAACAATGATGTTTGATTGTCTTTATTCTTGTCATTACAGAAAAGCCAACAAAACATTATTCCCAATTCTATAAACGGGGAGAAAATGGCTTAAATTTTATTCGCCTAAAGTGAGGTCATGACATAGCTGAAAATCTTCCAGCCTACATAGCTGCTATGTCATGAAACTACACAATTTAAATAAACATAGCTACCAGATTAATAAAGGTACTTTTGAACTCACAGGTTCTTTTAGAGCTCCATTATTAAGGCTTAAATTAAGGAAAATAACTTTAAACAAGCAACATTTCTCTGCTGATGCACTTCAATAGTGACCAGCTAATAGAGCACTTCCACAGTTACCAAAAAAAAAAAAAAAAA
>WHYT01016187.1:0-57044 GCA_009806455.1 Tetrax tetrax
AAAAGAAAAAAAGTTACCACTCGAGTTGGATCAAACCTCTTGTGCAGTCAGCCAAGGCCTTTTAACCTTTTACAGGAGCTAGGAGGGGCTGAAAATAACCCATATTTTAATTTCTGATAGCAGAGCAGGCATAAAGCAAAGGCAGGAGGCGGACCATAAAGGGGAAAGGAAGAAGTGACTGCAGAAGTGCTGCAGTGCTCCGCCGCGGGTGTCACCGGCGGGAGCGTGGGGTCTGGCTGTGATGCGTGTGCAAAGCGGCTAGAGGGCACCAGGCACCAAGGAGCGGTGCCCACAAGGCGGGCTGCTGAACACCTACTCCGTGGGAAAGAGCGGACTGCGAATGGTGAAAGCTATCTGCTGGGACTGAGCAGAAGTAGTGTTTTATTAAAACATATGGTTTGAGACAGGCTTTGGTTTCCTGTGCTGATTCTGTTTGCAGCTGCCAAGGCCAGGTACCACAAGCCTCAGCCACAGTGCACATCTGCAGGGCGAGGCTCTCAATCGCATCGCTTTCCTTTCCTAGACACTGTAGCTGTTCAGCTGCAAACTTGTGTCACCTGTATGTTCACTCTGTATCAAAATACTTTCTGCAGAATTTAGCTTTTTTCTTTTTATAGAGATCTCTAGAGATTGTCGCTGCTGGTTTGAGGCGGGGAGGGGGTTGCAGGGATTGTTTGGGGCTTTTTTGTGTTCTAGTTACTCGAGGCTTGGACAGAATTTCTGCTTCCAAATTTTGGAGACCAGTCATGGTCACCCACTCCTCTCTTCAGCCTTTATGCCCTGGTGATCAAGAACAGTTGTACTCTGCAAACTGGGTAGCTCTTGGGTATTCCCTTGTAGGTGTTGCTCCCATCAGCGGGGCTAATGGGGCGTAGCCGTATTCTAGATTTTGGAAGACTTTTTCCAATGTGTCTATCTTGTAGGACACAAAATATCCACAGGCTTGTAATTTCTGTATACTAACAACCTTGATTTAGCAGCTTCTGTATCTTTTCTGCGTGCACCCATGTCTGTTTGTAGAGGCTAAAAATTCTGTAGGCCTTGGGGTATGAAAGATGAATGGGAGGAAAGGATCAGCAGGCTGAGGAAAGGAAGAGCTGCCCTGACGTTTTTCTGTGCCTCAGGGTCCTGTGGGAAATGAGTTACAATGTTTATTTGGTCAGCTACTAATTGAGTTTAAAAAAGACAACCTCCTTTGACCAGCACTTAAAAAGCTGTGAGAGAGTAAAATCTCATAATCCCAAGAATGATTTCTGCACTCCAGTGAGTCAAGTTGCAGTTGTGTTGGATTTACGTTGTGGGGACAAAACCACAAGATTTTTGAGTGAGATGTAAAGAACATAATGTTCCCTGAGCACTTTTCTAGGAATTTGCAGTACACTCTGTGTTTTGTGAAGTGTGTGTAGGCTCTGGAGGTGTAACTCTTGACTTCCTGCTGTTTAAAAACTGAGGGGGATTCCTTTGTACAGAGATGGGATTAAGCTGTTGCTGCCTCTTAGATAATTCTTGGCTCAGTTGATTAGCAAGCTGTGGTGAAAAGCCTTCTTTATAGAGATGTCCTCTTTCTTCCTTGGGCTACCTCAGATTAATGAAAATAACTTGTGGGATTACTCCTTCCTGTTAGGTGTCCCAGACATGTTTGTACATTCCCAAAGTAGTGTCAGATTTGGTTTGGGGTCACTGGGGTTGTGAATGAGTCCTGCAGAAGAGGTGGAGCAAGCCCAGTTTTAATAAACAAGGAGAGCATTTTGCTTTAACATGCAGGTTCAGAAGAACCCAGCCATTATTGAGCAACTTCTGTAATTCACTTGAAAGTAAAAACACTGTAAATATAGTTCTATATTAGTAGGATAAAACTGCTCAGAGAGAGAATGACATAACTTGTGATCACCAAAATTGAGTTTGTTGTCTCGATCAGTATTAACTTCCAGTAGTTGTCTACATTGTAAATCTGTTTCAGGTCTTCCCCCCCTGAATGCGGGGTTGAAGGTTGTTCGGAAGTGCTTTAAATATAATCATATGGTTTTGTTTTGTTTTCTTTCTTCTACAGGTTCTGAATGAGAAAAAGCTCCAAGAAGTTGACAGTTTATGGAAAGAATTTGAAACTCCTGAAAAAGCAAACAAAATGTAAGCAGCTTTGTGCGGGGATAGCAGCCCGGCTTTTGAAAGGACATGACTGCCTGTAGACTTACGCACATCTGAGGTTCAGAAAGAAGTCTTGATTTTTATTTTTCAGTGTTGTAAAACCTAAAAGCTGTGAACAATGATCATGTCGAGTTAGGTACTCAAAAGAAACTTAAATTGGAATATCAAAGTGAAAGAAATAACTTTTTTCCTTGCAGTGTAATTAAGCTGCAGAAGTCATAGAATCATAGAATCATAGAATCATAGAATGGTTAGAGTTGGAAGGGACCTTCAAAGGTCATCTAGTCCAACCCCCCTGCAAGAAGCAGGGACCTCCCTGACTAGATCAGGTTGCTCAGAGCCCCATCCAGCCTGGCCTTGAACGTTTCCAGGGATGAGGCATCCACCACCCCATGTCATTACCATGTGTCACTGAAGCAAAAAATTAAACAATATTTTAAGGAGATCTGGATGCTTTGACAAGAACATCCAAGCTTGTAATGCAGGAACTGGCTGAAATAACAGGGTTTTGTGCTCAGGAAATACTTTTTTAAGAAATTCAACTGAAACTAATAGCATGTGAATCACTGTAATTGAGAGTTACTGTTATTGCCCGTGCTATCAGTGAGCGTTAGCACCATTGCATAGCTGCACAGGGATTGCAGTGTCCACTGGTCAAGCTGGCCTTTCTAGCAAATTGTCCTAAAGCTGGAGACAACAGTGGATTGCTTCCAAGTCTGTCTCCGGTGTTTTTATTGAGGATATCTAACCAGCTTTGGTTATAATGGATAGCTCTGAACAAGCTCTGCCTTGTGATTTGGATTTGTCCTGCTCTGTAACAGTATTTAGAGGAGCAGATGGAATATCCCACATCTGCCTGTACATCTGCCTGTTTGTAGCATTGTTAGTCTTGTCTTGGAAACATCATCTTGGCCACTGGCTAGACAGGATGTGGCTCTTAATGGATATCTCCTCTGATCAAAGTAATTCCTCTCTTTCCTGCCTTTCTAAAAAGGCATCAGTATAAGCCTGAAGCTTCTGTTGGGCTGTATGAATGCTTAACTCAAGCATTCAGCTTTATCTGTGACCTTGCTTCCTTTGCAGATAGTAGAGTCACAAAGAGCAGTGGTTAATCAGAACTGGATTAGTCAAATGCCTGTCCCTGACAAGGAATTTACTGGATTGAGATAACTTCTTAACTGTAACTCTACATATCAACACCACAGACTATGTGAGGGGGAGAGAGAAGTTGGGCCTAAGGATCTGACGCAGTGTGGTAAAACACTATCCGTATGATTTTTAGCGCTGGTCAGCTGTTAGGGCATGGAAGAATTTTCTGTTGTTTATTTTAAACTCAGCTGAGAACTTGTATTCTGACATCTAATTACAAGGGAGAACTTAAGGATTCATGAACAATGAATCAGTTCAGTTTTAAAGTCTTTGAAGATGCGTTTGGTTTAAAAGCATCATAAATCTGGGCTGTGCAGGCTATGCATTCCACAGAGGCAGAAGGTTCCCTTTTGAAGATGAGTGGGAAGATGCTATCATTAGTCAGTCAGCAGTGACACCTAGTTAATCAGGATGCAGTTTTGAAATTTACATGAATGATGTCTGTCTTTAAATACAAACTACAAAACAAAAGGGGGGCTTAAGTTTTCTAATTACGTTGGTTCTAGAAGTACTAAATCAAAATTACTTTTTTTTTTTTAATAGTTTGTGGGTCCAGCTGAAAAATCACATCAGGCTTAAACTTCATCAGCAGGTTTAGTGCTCTTCCTTCTTTTTGAGGATCTGGATATTGATCTCTGCTCTCTTGCAGTGTTAGGGAGAAGAGAGGAACTGTAATAGCAAAGGTAGAAAAAAAATTAAAATGTTTCTAGCCTCTGGTTTATGTACATTTCTTTACACACTTGTATTTTTCTTCTGTAGCGTAAAGCTGAAACACTTTGAAAAATTTCAGGACACAACAGAAGCACTTGCTGGTAAGTGAGTTAATAACATTGTTAAAAAAAACCCCACTGTCATGCACTGCTTTGCTCATTACTTAGCTCTGTCCCTGCTCTCTTTCTTTGCTTAGTTTTTAAATTGCAAATTTTTCAAAATCAACTGCTTTTGTTGTCTTATGACATCATCTACCCAGTCTATGTTGCAGTAGAGATGTAATGAAGTCTGTTTTTTTCCTACCGTGCTTATTTCCCAGGCAACTCACTAATGCGCGCTATGTAGGTTTTGTCTGATACACGTAGCCTGTTGTCAATGATGGATTTTTGCTGAAGCTGAATATAACTGATTTGAGTCAACATTTCGTCACTACCACTGAGACAACAGACAGATATCAGAATTACAACTGCCCTTGTTTATGGGGCACATATTATGCCTGTGGTTTTTCAGCCTAAAAAATGCCTCTGTTACACTTTAGAGAAATACAGGAGTTTAAACAAAATGGAAAGCCTTCTATTAAATAATTTTTACTAATGCAGCACTTTAATGCTTGATGGTGTGGACTAGTTTGAACAGAAATTATAAAAGTTCTAGTTTATTGTTCAGAAGTGGTATGGCTATTACTGCGGAATGTGCTGTATGAGATCATTAGGTGGATGTCCTCTGTCACACTTATGGCTAAGGAACAGTATATTCCTCTCCTTGGCATGTTTCTAGGTTCTGTTGCTTTTGCATAGGTTTGAATTCACATCATGTAGAGTTAGTCTGATTTTAAAACAAACAAAAACCAAAAAACAACCAACCAAAAATGCTCACAGAACAAAACAACAAAAGAATAAAAAAACCCCTTCTGCTACTTTGCTTCAGGTTTACTTGTCTGTGAAATGGGAGAGATTATTCAAACTACCCTATGTCTCATTTATTTTGAAAGGAAAACAGTGT
This sequence comes from Tetrax tetrax, assembly GCA_009806455.1. Taxonomy (NCBI): domain Eukaryota; kingdom Metazoa; phylum Chordata; class Aves; order Otidiformes; family Otididae; genus Tetrax; species Tetrax tetrax. The sequence goes on from WHYT01016187.1 coordinate 5,008, forward strand.
ATGTGGGGAGCTATTTGCCAGCTTGAAAGGTGGAACCTTATATCTGTTGTACAAAGGGTGAGAGGAAGCTCAGCACAGCACCTAGATTTTACCCTTACATTTCATTAAGGTTTTGGAAATAAAAAAAAGTCACTGGCTTCTGCTGTATTTACTGTGATGAAGATGTTGTATCAGTTACAGAAGTTCAGTGGAGCACAGAACTGGCCTCCATAGAGTTGTATAAGTGCCTGCTTAAAATATATTGTGTGGGATTGTAAAGCTTTTACAGATCTATTAATACTTGAGAATGAAGAACATTCTTCAAAAATTCTTCAGGATACATGCTGTGTTAAAAGGGTCTGTGTCTGACTACCCAGTCAGTGTGTTTGGCATCATTTGTTGTTGGACTTTAGATAATACATTATTATCAGCAGAGGATGCAAATAAACTATTACTCAATTTAAGGTATCACAGTTGCTGACTAAGGGACCTGGAAAATGCTTGACTAGTTAAATTATGCACAAAATGTTCCCATATAACCTTGCTTTTGGAAATGTTAAACATATATCTAAAGCATATGGCATACTGTTTGTAGAGTTCCTGAAACAAAATTGACAGAAATAGAACTGAAACCATGTGGAGAAAGGAGAGGCAAGTGGGATAAGGGGTTTTGATTTAGGTCTCCAAAGGAGCAAGTATACAATTTTCTTCTATTTTGATTTTAGCCACTGCATGGTGAAGTAGTATTGCAGCTTGGACTAGAGCTACTGTGGGCAGTTAAAATAAAAATAGAAGGTGAGGAGTACTATTTTTACAGGCTTTAGGAGAGGAAAGAAACGGCATCTTTGTGGTTTTTTTTCGTTTTATACAGCATCCACAGCTCTTGTAGAAGGCAAGCTCAGCAAGAACTTGAAGAAAATTCTCAAGAAGATAGTGGCAAAAGATGCCCACGAACAGTTGGCTGTAGCAGATGCCAAACTTGGAGGTGTCATAAAGGTGATAACTGATTTTTGACATTCTTCCTTTTGTCTCGCGCTACTGAAATCTTATAGTCAGGTTCCAGAGATTTTACAATTGGCAGCAATGGAATATGCTGCCAATGCTGTGTTTGCAGTGTGGAAGATACCCACTCCTTATGACCAAATGTGTACTGCTTGTATACTGTGAAGATGTCATCTTGAGTACACAAGCGAATCATATCATCAAAGTGCACTGAGGTGTTGTGGTTTGCTTGATTTCTTTCTTAAACATTGGCTAGAAACCCAGCAGATTAAAAAATAAATTTCCCTAATGATCCCATCCAAAAAAAAAGGAGGGGAAGAGAAACTAAACAAAAAAACAGCCAGGCAGACACGCTTATTCCTCACTAACAGATGGGGTGATGACTTATTACCTTGTCGGGAGTACGCATTGTTTTGACTTCCTCAGTCTAGAAGCGGCTGTGCACATCCTTCAGTCCTTGGCCTACCACAGGAAGGAAGAAGTACAGTATAGGTGGACTGCTTTCTCCAATGTCTCCTAGGTGTCAAACACCAGGTTCCCATCTCCTGTCTGAATCATGCATGTTCCAGTGAGTTTTGTTCTGATCACCTCCTCATTCTGTCTTAGGAGGCTGGTGTAGGCTGCAAAATAAGGAGAATTTAGTTTTAATGTGAGTAATACTAAGGACTCAACTAATTATTCAGTTTTGTTCTCTGAAAAAGACTCAAAGCCCCCAGCCCTCTACCTCTGAATTTCCTCTGTCGCCAAACTGTTTCTAGTAAACTGCAAAATCTTGAATCTTCAGTTCCAGTGTCTACAAAGCAGACAGGTGGAGCGTTAGTTATAAATCTCTTCAACCTGGAATTGTTACTCTGGGGGGAACTGGGGTTGTCACTACTTGAGCATCAAAGATGACTTAACTGTTGCATGATTAGAGGATTGCAGAGGGAAATCCACGTATAGTGAGATAAGGCTACTGGAAAAGGGACTTTAGAGGAATGTCATTGTGCCTGACTTGAACCATCGATTTCCATCCTGCAGGACAAGCTGAATTTGAGTTGTATACACAGCCCAATGGTTACAGAGCTGATGAGAGGAATTCGCTCACAGATTGAAGGGCTTATTACAGGCCTCCCTTCTCGAGAGATGGCGGCTATGTGTCTGGGTCTGGCACACAGGTGAGTTTGTAGAACAGCTGTTTCATCGTTACCTGCCCTCTCCTGTGTCCTTGGCTGTGCTGTGTTGTTTGAAGTGTCTCTGAGTATGTGACGTGGTCTCATACTCACGCTGGAAGTGAAGACATATTTGTATCTGAAATCTTGTTTTATAAAGTTCCAGTTCGCAGCCATCCTTTACGGAAAGGTTTCATCTTCACCTGAAGTTGAAGTTGATGGCTTTCCTTTGCATGTTACATACTTTAGGACTTGGTTTGAAATGTGTCTGTAGCAGTCACATGGGTTACTTAAAACTTCATTGCCACTGAGAGACAAGGTGGAGTCCGTGATTGGCTGATTTGTGCCAGAATAAATACACTTATAACACATAATGTAAATGTTAAAGGCAGAGTTGTCTTTCCCCACTTGCCTTTCGTAGTGCAGTAGTTAAATACAAAGTTGTTGGATCAGCATGGAGTCAAACGTTCATTCAATGAGTAACTTTTAATCCATATTCTGACATGAGCTTGTCCTGTAGCCATCAGCAAGTTAGATAACTGCTTTGCTGTAGCTAATTCCTTAAAAATAGATGCGTGTTTTTGCTGTTACAATGTATAGAAAATGGGCATTAATATTGAAAAAGGACTTTGAAGATGCAAGTCCTCATTAATATCAAGTGTCTTTTACTGCAGCATACTGAGAAATTTTAAACATACATTAAAGCTAGGTGGCAATGAGTTTTCTCAGACAGTGAGAAACTGTTCCAGGAAGTTTCTTCTGTTGTTTCACATTAGTGTTGCTGATATTGCTACTGGGTAGGTACTGTTTTCTGGATTACCTCCAGCCTCTGCAGAACTGAAAGTGCTGTTGACAAATACTTTCTGTGGGGAACCATGCAGAGAGGAACCAACAGCCAGTTTCCTGCCACAGCACTTACGTTCAGCCTACTGCAGGTGGTACAGATAGCCTTAACTTTCCCTTTCACAACAGCTCTGACACATGTACATACACGTACCCTGTGACCAGTGTGACACCTGGCCACAGCTGAGAGCAGTCAGTGGCATAAAACTGAACTGGTATGAATGAATGTATGGACAGCTGTATTCATGTAAAATAGGGACATGCTCTGTAGTGGGATGCCAGGATGCTGATGAAACTGTATTTCTGTCTCCTCAGCCTTTCTCGATACAAGTTGAAATTCAGCCCAGACAAAGTAGATACCATGATTATCCAGGCAATTTGTAAGTATATTTGGAGTTTAAATTATTAATAGCTTCAGCTTAGGATAGCTTCTTTACACTGGTTACAGAAAAGCATTGCTATCAGTTTCCTCCTAGCATGTTTCAGTAAATTGGGCATTAGTGTTCAGCTAGGCATAAGGTGTGTTTTCTTAACAGGGTTTTCCACAAGCAGGAACATTTTTAGGGTGATATAGTAAACTGGCGCCTGCTTTTTCTTAGCATAGAGATCAGCTGAAAATGCAGGCAGTGTTAGTTGAGTCCTCCGAGGATTTCATTTCCCGGCATATCTCCCTTCCAAGTAGTGTTTGGAGAATGAGCCCACAGGACAGGAATTTCTGACCCTTTGTTTTGGTGGTTTCTTGCATAGAGGGCAATGCAGAAATGGACTCTTATGTTAGGCATGTAAAACCCACTGTGGTGTGTAGTGCTGCATTTCTTGATGGAAAACAGATTGAAATTGTAAAGGTAGCTAGAAACCCCATTCCTTATTTTTCCTTGAAGTCATCTGCATCGTAATTAGCTTGCTTGCTGCAGAGTGGTGAGGAATCCTGTTTGGAATATTAATTCCCAGGCTGTTGTCAATGATGAAACATAGCTAAACTGAAATTAATGATTTGATTCAGTTGCTTCGTCACTACCACTGAGACAACATATTGGGAACGTTGGTATTGCGTTAGAGGGAAATATTTCAGCCTCAGGACTCTGTAGCAATATATGCTGTGGGTTTTATACTTCTATGTTGTAAATCCAATTATTGGTCCTATCTGATAAATAGTGAGCTTGTTGGATTTGTCTTGGGTATATTTATATTATAAAGGCAGCTAAAGGGCTTAATATGGTATTTTAAATCAAGTAATTGAATACAAGATCAGTTTCTTACCATTAAAACATTTTTCCTTAAAGTTTATTAGGTGGATAGGTTTTACATTAATCTTGTGTGTAGCACTTTGGCTGGCTGAGAGGAAGAATACTGGCTGCTGCTCCCCTTCCAGGGGAATGTGCATTACAGCTGTTAAAGGAGTCTGTCCAAGACAGTCCTAGTAACGAAGCTTTCAGGCCACACTCATGGGAATTCTAGTATTTCTATAATGTTGTTCCTGGGATTATGCAGTTCTCTAAAGAGTAGAGACTTCTAATGTACTGCAGCTTATGTTTCATTCCAGTCTTTATGGGATAAAATACTTCAGTTTATTGACCTTTACACTATTTAAATTTGCTGATTTGAGAGTTTTCAATTTTTAGATTACCTTTTTAGAAAAAGAAGTCCCTTTTTCTCTCTCTTAGCACTTCTTGATGACTTGGACAAAGAACTGAATAACTACATCATGCGCTGTAGGGAATGGTATGGTTGGCACTTCCCTGAACTGGGCAAAATCATCACAGATAACCTAATGTATTGTAAATGTGTGCGGAAAGTTGGTGAGTAATAAGGAGGCATGAGCCTGGAGAATGTTGCATGTTAATATGCAATGCATTAATGGCACTGATTTGTAGACCAGCCACTTACTCATCCAGCTAGTCCTGACCTTGTATAAAATCCTGCCTTCAGCAGCAGTGTGATTAGGGCCAGTAGAAGAGTGCATGCTTGCGTCTCTATGTTGATGCAATTTAACATTTTGAAGCTTAAAAGCAAGCTAATACCGTATCACCAGTCAGTTTTCATGGAGCACCAGCATATCTTCTTAGAATCACAATTAGTCAGACTAGTTTGGAACTCAGCTGCCAAAAACTGATGTAAAGAGAATTCCTGCCTGTTTGCAGGTGTTCTTGGAGACTCAACTGCTACAATTATTCATAAGAGCAGAAAGAAAAGAATGACCACTGTAATATTCTGGACATTTGCTTCACCTCTTATGCATGTGTTTAGTATTGATGATTATTTATATATATTTTTTTTTTTAAATAATGAAGTTTGCAGTCCAGACTTGTGGTTTTAAGGGAACTTTTATCCCAATTGTAGGAAGAATTACATAGGTTTGGTTAGTGGTAAATGACGGCTCACTTCCTGGAATTCTTCCTTTGTAATCTTGTGCCTGAAAATTTTGCAGCAAGCATCTACTGAAAAGGTGAAGTATGCAGCGTTCAGAATAAGACTCTGCTTTTTTTTTTCCCTTTAGTTTCAAATTTAGTATTTCCAGCCGTTCTCAGCTAGTATAAACATGAAGTCAGAACACTGACATATATTTTAGGAGTTTGGAATAGGATGACAGCAAACTTGACTAAGGTTGTTATTTTGGCCTTTTATCTTCCCCTTTTTCTGTGCTTCTTTTTACTAGTTCATCTTGCTCCCAGCACAAACATGCTTTCATCCGTTCCCCACAGGAGACAGAAGCAATTTTGCCTCCTCTGATGTATCTGACATCCTACCTGAGGAAATCGAAGAGGATGTGAAGGCTGCCGCCGAGATTTCCATGGGGACAGAAGTATCAGAAGAAGATATAAACAACATAATCCATCTCTGTGATCAGGTATGTACACATGGGTGAATAGCAGTGGGAACTCCACTTTAGTTAGCCTTATCAGAGCCTCTTCTATCAAGGAGAGGTTTTCCCAGGGTTTTGCTAACACACTTGTAATGGCAATGATGATTCCTGTATTATTGCTCTCCTGATATATAGATATGAGGGTGCACAGTCACTACCTCATCTGAGCCATCTCATACTGTTGATGTCTGCACAGAGTCTTCCAAAAGTGGCAGGTTTACTTTTGATTGGAATTCTGGAATCATTGTGCTTTTAAGTCCTTAAGATAATGCTACTGTATAGCCTATCTTTAATCTGTCACTTTTGAAGCTTGGTGTTAAATCCTGGATTAAAAGTGGAGCACTGAGGCCCCAGAAGAGTTAGGAGCCCTATCCTGCTTTCATCTAGGTTGTATGTGAACGCCCTTTGACTTTAGTGGTGCCAGTTGGATCCCTTTGTGACTTTACCAGGGAGTGGCAGGGTTAGGAGTAGTGAGTTCCTGTTCTTGGTCTAGACTGGGCTGCTTTTTTATGTGCATTCTAATTGTGTGTATTTCTATGGAACAAGTAAAGAGCATTTATGTCATTTCAAGAGAATGGTGGCAAAGATTTATGTGAAAACTGAATGTTCCAGGGTTTTGTCCTAAAGAAAATGTCCTTACTAAGTATTTTCGTTCTACTTCACTGTCTTTGGCATGTTGTCAGCTCCTTTATCAGGAGCTTTGCTGAGAAAGTAAGTTGCATAAGGGAATGAGCAATACAGATCCAGTATACTTTGTGGATGGAGCTCTGCTCTGGGGATATGCCCTAATAAAGCTTTCTATAACTCTGGCTCATGGTTGTCTGTACTTTTGCATTTTGTTAGTTGGAATTCTCAGCACTTCCTCATTTCAATGTATTTAGATTGTAATATTTGTTGGTCAGCTAATACTGATTCCTGTAACCAAACTCTGTGCCAGGTGATTGAAATCTCTGAGTATCGGACACAGCTGTATGACTACCTGAAGAACAGAATGATGGCCATTGCTCCTAATCTCACTGTCATGGTGGGTGAACTGGTTGGAGCAAGGCTGATTGCTCATGCAGGTGGGTTACACTGATCAGTGTAAATAAAGCTTAGATGATCTCATCAGAGGTTTTCTCTGAGGATCTGGTCAGCTAAAAGCATTATCCAAGGCCCTGATGAATATCTCATGGTAAAGGGGGGGGAAGGTGGCTCTTGAGGAATCTGAGAATACCAGCATGAGCTTGGTAGTAGTCTGTGATGACAACATATTCAGTTGGCCTGAATTCTTTTTGGAATATGAGGGCAACTTAAGTCACTACCTCTTCTGAGACATTCACTGAGCCTCATGCTGATAGTCCAGTCACTTCTGATGTAAAATGCTGGCAAACTGGCATTATGCTTTTATAATCAGACTGCCCGAAAGGTAGTAGCCTCATTTCGGTTATCTGTGCTGCAGTTCTGTGATGACACATTCTTGCTGCCAGACTTTGTCAGGAGTAGGCGTTACTCCAGTGGAATATGTTTTATTGAGTCAACCTTCTTTCCTTTTGCTGAAATGAAACCAAGACACAGTTAGTTGAAGCATGAAAGACTGAAATGGCTTACCTGTTCTTCAGGAGGTGAACATGAAGCAGCTCTTGCAGAAATAGATGGCTCTGAGCTTCCTGCTTTTGAATAGCATAGAAGTCTAGCCTCCTGCTTCTCTCTCTGCTCCTCTTACAAATAACTATTGCTGTGTCACCTCCTTCTAGGTTCCCTATTGAATCTAGCAAAACATCCAGCTTCAACAGTTCAGTTACTGGGTGCTGAGAAGGCACTCTTCAGAGCTCTGAAGACTAAACGGGACACACCTAAATTTGGCCTTATCTACCATGCCTCCCTAGTGGGACAAACCAATACCAAAAACAAAGGGAAGGTGAGTTGCAGAGTAGTTTACCAGCTTGGCTTTTTTTCCAGAGCATGAGTATCTGTCAATGAGATGGCTTGAGCTTCACAGTGAGGCTTTTTCCATGGCTTGCTTTACTGTATTGTTTCACGGTTATGTGGAAGATGCCACTGTCCCATGAATCTTTGCATGTCATTCATTCCTGTTCAAAAAAGTGAAGGGGGTTATCTGTTCAACGCATCCGAGTAATAACAGATGCGTTCCTGCTGAGTCGTGATGTAACACTGGCTTTCTCAAGGTGTATGTTACTACATTCTTCTATGTGATAGTAAACTAAGCTGTTAGTCTTTAGTCTTCCTTGAAAATTGAACTCTTCTTGCTGTGCTAAAGCTAGTAACTTTTGTGCCTTGCTTTTAAAGACCTTAGGCTTTTAGAATGCGGGTGGATGAATATGTGTTTGAATTGCGGAGAAAGCTATCTAGCTGGAAATTATACATCAAACTAACCTGATCTAAAGGTTAGGGTTGTGAATTATGTATAACTAACTTGCTGCCTCAGATGTTTCCCTCTATTTATCAAGAAAATAAGGTGTTCCATTAAGAGTATTTCAATGTTAAAAAAAATGTACTTTTTTTTTTTCCCAGACTAAAGACTGCTAGTAAATGGTTACTTTGTTTTTGTTTGTGGGTATGCTTTCCAGATCAGAGTGAATCATTGCCTTATGTTAAGTCTTAGTGTTTAATATTCTTTTTGGCTTTTCCAGATTTCTCGAATGCTGGCAGCAAAGACTGCCTTGACTATTCGTTATGATGCCCTTGGAGAGGATACCAGTGCTGAAATGGGAGCTGAGAACAGACTAAAAGTGGAGACAAGACTGAGGCTTTTGGAAGAGAGAGGGGTAAGTCTAGCAGAGGGCTGCATGAAGCTGATACTCCTGTTTATGGCATGATTTTCTGATGCACTGCTTTCTGAGTCTTTTCCCTTCTCTGTTGTGTGATCTAAAGTCGCTCTTATTCTGTAGTTTCTCCCAACCTTGACTGGAGCAGTAGGGTTTGTAAGCTGGCTGCGTCCATTTGTTTGTATGTCAGTTTTTCTTGTTTACATGCTTGTCTGCATTTACATTATACTGAAAAAAATCTTGATTCTGAACAAGATTAATAAGATCCTACCTTTACGTTCTACTACATCTCTGTATTTATTGCAAAGATATGCTTATTACTTCATAGCTTCTTTCTCTTCGCCTTACAAGGAAGCGCATTTGGGTTTTCTCCATGATGACATTTTCCACCATGGTTCCCCAAAATCTGAACACAAGTGATGCTTAGTCTTAAGCAGCTTGCTCTGTAGCTAACACAAGAAGTTATTCCGCAAATTGGTGCAGTGCCTTCCCGTCACCTAATGCACGTTCTGCCTCTCTATACCTGCTGTTCCATCTGTTACCATCGGCATCGCGTGCCAGGAGAATGTAGGGCTTGCTTTCCACTCTTACATAGCATGCCTGCTGTGTGTGATCTTGTATATGATGACTAGGTTCAATCTTCCAAGCTAGAAGATCTCATGCTAATGCTGTAGTAGTGGCATCACTAGAACAAAAAAAAAGAAAAATCCAGAAAAACCTGCCTGTTCTTCCTTGGGCTTTTCATGGGAGGCGATACTTCCCATCGAAACAAAGGCAAAGAGAAATGTTAATACCAAACCACAAACTAATCACCTGACAAGTACAAATTTAATTCAAATTCAGTTTGAGGTGTGTGTTGTGGTTTTAAGGATGGCTTTATGCCAGGCATAGGGTGATACCTGCCCTGACATGCAATTATCCTTGCAAAAAAAAAAAAAAGTGTGCACAAATTTGAGCTGGTCTTGGGGAATTTAAGGGTATGATATTGTATGTCATGTGGCTGTGGTATGTTTGATCCAGTACTAGATGCCCTTTAAATGAATTGGGACCCTGAAGAGCAATAGTAGCAAGGCACGTGCCTTTCTCATCCCGCTTACTTCCCTGTCACTGTTCTGCTCCCAGGTGTAAGACTCATACAGGTACACAACAGCCTGACCAATAATATATGTCTATCTTTCAATTTTTAATTCCTTTCAAGAGCTATGGAACTTGTGAATTTTTTTCATTCTGAGTAATTTGTTTTTTCACTTTTAAATTTTTCTTGTAGATAAGAAGAATAAGTGGCACTGGAAAAGCCTTGGCCAGGACAGACAAGTATCAAAACAAGAGGTGAATAGTTTTTTCCTTTCAGCTTGGCTGAGTATAAATAACTCTCCATGTTTTTATTTCTGAGCAGCTTTTTGGTTGTGAGCTGAGTTGACTTATGATCCAGAAAACATTTTCTGTGCTCTTAAACACTGACAAGTCCCATTGCTAGTGGGAATTTCCATTTTCCTGCATGTTACAGTTGTGGTAAAACCAGTGAACTGGAGAAACAGTCCTGACTTTCTAGCAGTAAATTACTGACATAATGGGATAACAGATGTATTTCAATCCTATTAGCATCAGCCCAAAAAGCTGAATAGTTTGGGGAGTTAATATGTAGCAGCCTTATTTAATGCAAGTCTGAATAAATTAAATTTGAGAAAATCAGAGTTTGAATGAGTTTATTTGACATGGAAGCTGTCCTAGAGACCTACTTAATCTTATTCTTCAAAAAGAAAAAAACATCACTTGGTTTAAGCAAATCTTCATTTCCTTGTTTAGTTTCCTTATGTAATAAGTAATACATATCTTAAGCAATAGATAGGTCTGTCCTCTGGACACTGTTAGAGTAGTTTCTCCTACCCAAAGTGACACCGTAAATTGCAACTGGGACAGCTGAACATCTAAGGATTGGAGCAGGTTATTATTAGTCTGAGCTGTGACACGTGGGTTTTTCACTTTATTTGGTTTCAGGCTTCTTGCTTAGCTTGGCCTGCTTATTTTGCTGAACCTTCAGTGTAGAGAGGGCAAGTGCTCAGCAAAACCAGGGCTGAGTGCTAGTTCTGTGAGGAAAAAATAGTACTGTTGCACCCATCTGCAGTCTCCAAACATCTTTCTCAAGCCTAACTGTAACTCTGATTTCCATATGCTAGGCATTTCAAAGTGTAGTGATGACTGTGATTTCTGGAGCAGGTTTTGAAAAGACAGCGTCAGTGAATGAAGCAGGGTGTTGAGGAGACAACGTGTGCAGGTTTTTGACCTCTTGAAATGAGGAGTCATGAATTCCTGCCAGGACATGTGTCTACTGTTAGACATGCTCTGCAAATGTGTCTAGGCATGGGGGAGAGACTGAAGATAATTCCTGGTTGTTTGGCTTAATCTGGCTGCTTAAAAGGGAAACTGACTCAGTCCCTGTCAAACTGTCCTTGTTGTACACAAATGGTGGTACTGCTGCCTTATGGAGATTATTTGAAGGGCTAAACTAGTGTTTTAAGGAGATTAGCAAGAATCTTAGTCTTGTATGGAACCATGGATGTCGTATGAATTAGCTACATCAAAGTAATGTTTCAGAAGTTAATTGTGAGGTAGTTTTTTAGATGTGAGGTTCAAGTGATGCATTTCAGTATGCTTTCCAAAAAAGATGTGAGGTTGTGCATTACCCACCTTTGTCATGTTTATTTGCTGGTTGTTTTTAATTATTTTTTTATTTATTAGTAGCATTTTGACAATGACAAGAAGCCAGTGAGCTCTTGCTTGGGCTTAACTGAAGCAGAGTCCACTGTTTGCAAAAGGCTGCATAATCAATTTCTGTAAAGCAATATGCAGTGTTCATACTGTTAAGAATAATTTCTAGTGCTTAGAGGATGAATTGATGGTACTGTCTGCTAGCATTACCGCATGCTTCCCAGACTAGTCACTAGTCTCAGTTGCTTTTGTAACCTGTGTGAGGTAGCTACTTCAGATTCCTGTTTTAGAGAAGTTTGGATACTCAGGATGTGGCTGGAGGGGGAATAGTTTAGACTTACTGTTTTAAAACTCCTTTCTTCTTCAGTAGGAATTCTGTTCTGAATAAGTAAGAAAAAAATGGCTTCATTGCTGTTAGACAATTCAGCTGCCCCTGAAAAGGTCCAACTAAAGAGCAGTGGGTTTCAGGGTGGCTAGTTCTCTGCAGCCTGTAGAGGAGTTTGGGACTGAACAAAGGAGAATGCGATATTCAAGAAGAGGCAGTTTCAGACAAAGATTAGGTATTCACATGTCCCATAAAGTCGGTGATAGAAGTGATACAGAAATGAGCCACAGCATTACCCTGCCTTGAGAGTTGTGCCCTGTGAATGTAATGGTGGAAAGGCAGTGCAGAAAGAAACAAAAGTAAAGCTACTTCTAATCCCGTATATATATTACCCTTAGGATGCACTTATACGTACTTGCCAGAGTGTGGGGAGCTCTGTGCTTGTGACCATACACAGCTGTGATAGAAAGGCTTTCAGTGGCAGAGAGATCAGCCTAATGGGAAATGTTAAGTGCTCTGTAGAGCCTTGAACAGATATAAACCAGAACCAAACTGTTACTTAACTGATATCTTCTGATCAGACAGTTGTACTTTGTGGGGTATCTCCTGTAGTTATGATTACTGATGAACCGTTCATGTATTTGAGAAGGGGCCTCACTACCTGTAGATGCTTCGCTAGCTGAGCAAGATTGATTTGCGAATATTCTCGGGGGGTGGTGTTGGAACGTTTATGTTCAACTGCAGGATCTTACCTGGGAGCTAGCTCTTCTTTTTGTTGCTTAAACTGAGTTGTGTTCTTCGTTGCAGTGAAGTAAAAATATTTGACCCATCTGGTGACTCTACGCTTCCTGCTGTTTCAAAGAAACGCAAAATTCAGGAGGTGGAAGAACAAGACACAGAGATTGCTGTGAAAGCAAAGAAGTTCAAAGCAGAGATGAAAGGTTAGTTGCTGCATCTGTGCTGCTGGCATGTTGCTGTGTGCATTGTGCAGTGAGGCTTAATGTTTACAGCCAGCAAGAATACCTGGTTATTCTCCTTGGGTATGACAGTGTATTTAAAAAAAAAAAATTAAAAATTCTTTTATGGACTGACACCAGAATGCAGTGAATTTACTTTAAATGTCTGCTTTTAAACAGTTGTAAGCATATAAGAACATTAAAAACAAAACTCTACTTATATTTTTGCAGAATTTCTTGCTCAGCAGGTTCCTATTTAGTGGGCCTCAGTATCTTGAAGACAAAAATACCTCTTCTCTGTAAAACCAGAACTTGCCCAATTTTCTTTAAAGAATACTTTTTTATTCTGTATATAAATGTTTTCTGGCATGTTTCAACGTATAAACATTGAATGTCAGAAATAAATGTGACATGACACTTGGAAATTTCAGTCTGAATTTCTGTAATAAATGAACAATTGTTATTCTCTGGAGAGCTAAAACTGAACTATAGCCACCATTGTTCTTTCCTTCTCTGATAATTACTGTGTGAAGGAAGATTTTGGACTGCAACTTCAGAATAATCTAGTTATATATTACGGTTCATTTTAAGAAACAATCTCTCTTCTCTCCAATGTGCACTTCAGCACCTCTAAATGGCTGGCCTAGTACTTGCTATGATAGTGGAGTACCCAGGGTGTAACTTGGGAAGGGGAAAAAAAGGAAAAGGAAGATGGCTTTAAGTCACTTCTGTGAGATAGCACAAGCTATTCCCATGTTTTGTCAACTACCTGTGCCTGCAGCAGGTGAGGGCTGTCAGAGCCTTCCCTTTCTGCCCTTCTCTGTGTTGCTGTGTTCTAGAGTATCAGACTGCAGTTATGTTGGTTCTGTACCTCTTTGTGCTCAGCTGGTGTTGAGGTGCGATCTTTCCACACGCCAGTTGGTTCATGGTGTCTGTGTACATGGGTGGAGCAACTTGTAGGAACATAAACTTAGCTGGGAATTAAAGTTACACTGGAGGGAGAATCCTTAGTGCTCTAAAGCTGAGATCTGTGCCCCAGCTTTTTCTCTTGTGCTTATCATGGAACAAGGACACGAGTACTTCGGAGGCTGGAACTTTGCCCATTTGCTTTTTGGAGAATGTGAGTCTTTTTGATAAACTTTTGAGCTAACTTCCCTTACTGTAGTCTCAGAATTGTTCCCTTGGGCTTCCCTTGCATTATCAAAGTAAGTGTTGACATCTCACAGGCAGGTTAAGTATTACATTCATTTCCAGCCTGGTCTCTTCCAGTATGAGGAGGATGTTTCTGTTTATAACTGTATTATTCAATGGTTCGTGCTTTTATACACAAAACCTACTTGTTTTTTGTTTGCTTCCTTTGTTTTATTGAGTATGGATAGCTCCTAGTTTAGGGGTTGGGTGCAACTTAGCAGGTATCCTTGAGCTACCAAGAGTTATTTGAGCAGTAAATGATGTTCAGAATAATTGTGAACTACTGAAATAGGTGCTGGCTGTTTCAGTTTGTTTTTTTTGTTTGTTTGTTTGTTTTTAAACTTCCCAAAACATAAGTACAGGATTTGGATGTGTTGTGTGTGTTTTTTTCTTCCTGAAAAGATAGGGCATCCTTCAGATGTGTGGTTCATAGCTCCTGCTTTTTCCCAGTTCTTCGTATCAGCTGGGTCATTTTATTTGGGCGCTTGGGCATTAGAGCTAACTGTATCAGTTGCTTCAGACTATGGAAGAAGTGTTTTCAGAGAGCTTATTTATCTCATATCACCTATATGCAGAACTAATCCCTTCAGCCTGTCCTATTGTACCCTTTAAAACAGCACGGCCCTTATGTTTGTAAATTCTTCTATTTGACTACCCAGATAAATACATGGATTTCCCTGACGCAGGCTAGAAAGAGCCTGACCTTGCTCTTTTCCAGTGTAGTTGGTATGACTGCCTAGTGTGCTGGAGGGGTGGTGATGGTGATCTGAGAAGTTTGAGTAATTGAGAAAGTGCAGAGGAGGTCTCGGCATTAAGATTGATGTTACGTGTCCACTTGAATATGCATGAGCCTTTAATTTCTGCTGTTCTTGGCTCTATTCTTTTTGATACAGTGCTCTATTAAGCTTTTCCCTGGTCAGAGATTACACATTGAAACAGTGTTGTGAAAGAAGTCTCTGCCCCCTCCTTCCTCATGCTGTTTTTGCAGCTGCACAATAAATGGAGATGCTGGAAAAATAGTCCAGGAAAAAATGGAATTCTTCAGCCAGATCAGTTTTGATCCAGTTTGTATTACAAGAGGAAGATAAGGGACAGGAATAAGCTGGGAAGCTGCCACTGAAAAGTGATTAATCAAACTATTGCTTTAATATTTGTTGTAAAGGAGGGACAGTATTTTGAATTGTGCTAGCTTGAAATGTAAATGTTACTGAAAGATGAGATGTGTAGTGCTTTCTCTTTCCCTGTTTGGGGTGCAGGTATGGCAGTACGTGGGACAGGAACGGGCAGGGGGCTTTGGGATGAGGCATCACTTCAAACAGCCTTCACCTTTTACACCTAAAAAGAAACAAAGCAAAAGGATAGTTGCTGAAACAAGTTATAATCCACTTAAGGAGTTGTCTGTTAAAATCTGATTATTGGTGGGAGAAGGGAAATAGAGCAGGTATTTTTGTGAGTAGTCTTTGAAATTGAGCGTGGCTAGATAGAATGCATACCACCACCAGGGCTAGCCACTGCCCCCAGTGAAGAGCTCAGCCTGCATTTGAGTGTGTGGATGTAGTAGCAGCTGGTCGCTTGGAAAGGTCTCTTGAAAAGAGAAATATCAAATTAATAGTGAACTCTGCAAGACATAAAGCCTTAAATGACAGGAACATCATAATGTGGCGTCTTTACTGATAGGCAATGTGACTTGATTCTGTACATGCAGAGCATCACGCGGAGGAGGGAGAGTACATCAGGCTGGTGTGTAAAAGCTTAGAGAAAAGCAGTGGAAAATGGGTGAGTGGAACTACTGCTGGTGATCTCCAGCACTGCACAGGGGCCACCAATCAAACTGCTCTTCTGGGTGCTGTTTTCTGTGCCTCAGTGCCTGATAGTAAGAGCTGTTGGCTTTCTTGTCAGCTGCTGTGTATCACAAAAAATCCCTTCTGGGCTTGAGTGACTTAGTAGTGTTGCACCCAGAGGGAAAAGACCAGCATCCCTGGAGCCTTTATCCTCATTCTGCCTAGGTACAAATATGTGAAGTCTTGTGAAGAGCTTTGCTAGAAAGCAGCAACTAAAATCTTCAGGAAGGCATCTGCTGCTAGCTGTGAGAAGTGACAGTGCCTATGAGTGCACAGTGCATCATCATCTGCAGTTGTAAATTGTGACAGGTTCCACTGCCTGCTGTGTCAGACTTGATGACAAATAGGGTAATAGCAAGAAGCTATTTTTCCAAGGTTACCACCCTACGTTTTGATTGAAAATGCATAGCTTACCAATCCAGCTGAGTGAAAATGTGTTGCATAGCAAAATGTGATGCATATGCTCCTGTTGTACTGTACAGCTTTAATGTAGTTTATGCTTATTTTTCAGCTACTTCTTATTTCCCTATGTCATACACAGGGAGGTGAGGATACTTAGTTTTATATGTTTTGAGTGCTTCGTGCTTGCACACTTTTCACTGTGAATGATGTGTACGGCCGAATCCACTTACAATTACATTTACCAGTTCTTTTATCTGAAATCCTTTACCGCTTTGCTTCTGGCATTCTTGAATGTCAGAAAACTGCATATGTTAGCTGTCTGTATTTTCCTGTAGACATGCCTAGAGATTTTTTTATCCTGAAGTCAATCTTTTTTGTCTGAGGCTTATGTTAGAGGCAAAGATTGAGTGTATTTTTGACTCATAGAGTTCTGCTGCTGCCTCAAGGAACTAAACTTGTGACAAAGTTCAATCAAGGTGTTAGGACGTTGTGTGTGTTCAGCTTTTAAAATTGCACTGGTTTTCTTTCTATTATTTTTGCAAGTGGTAAGTGAGTGTGCTTCAAAATGAAATTGATTCATGTTTGGGGGAGCGTACAGTGAGAAAATTACTTCCAGTCACACCACCAGTAGCAGCTGTACACACCACAAACACCGCTAGTTTCAGCATCTCAGTTTTGTAGCTACTGAAGGACAGTGGTTACTACATCATGAGCTTACTCATGAGTACTATGTACTGAGAAACTTAGTATGCAGCACTGACTTAGTTGTGCAAATAAATTTAACTTGGGTGTGCTCCAGTAACAGCCTGGCTACTACATAGGCTGTTAGCTTGGTAATGATTTTTGCTTGGTTTCTTTACCTAAGATTCCTAAGACTGTGGTATGTATTCTAGAAAATGAGTGGTAAATCATAGTGCCTTTACCACTGTGATTAGATAGGCCAACTGTTGACAAATAGCTCTGAAAAATAAATGTAAGAGGGCATTAGTAAATCCTTCCTTGGGTTAACATTCCTCTCAGCTTATATAAATAATTCAATTCCTGTCTTCCAAGACAGGAAAGAATTTCTGCTTTTGCATTAAATGCTTTATGTTAGCTCAGCATTAAGAGATCTTTGTGTTTTGCCAGTCCAAATGGTTAAGAACACTGGTCTGCTTCTTAGCAGATTTCCATCATCAAGATAGAGAATTCAGTTGTGAACACGTTTCTCATGTGGGTTTTAGAGTCCTTCCACTGCTCTTGTGATGATGGTGAAAATATATGCCAAACTGTGGACAGCCTGTTTTCTGAAAGAGTACTTGAAGATAATTTGGCGGACAAATGAAACATACAAGCTTTCTAAACTTTGGGAGCAGCATATAGGAGTGGTGTTTGTGCTGGGAGATGTGATTAGTGCTGCTTGAACAGTGTCATTTGTGTCTTAGGTAGTTGTATATTTTGATTATAGCAGGGACTAGTCGTGCAGGTAAGGGCAAAGTGGAAAGAAAAAGGATGTGGAGAGATGTGAAGGGGCAGTGTAATATTCAGTATTTTGCATTCTTTCTATCATCATTGCATCCTCTCACATCTCGTAGAAAGCTTTTCCTTTTGCCTTTTACACTCTTAACTGACAACCCGCCTTTCATTTTTCTTCCTTCTGTGGTACAGAAGAAACCACTGTAGAAAATGATGAACCTGTCAAAAAGAAGAAAAAGAAAAAGGATAAGGAAAAGCAAGCTGAAGAAGAGGAGATACTGAATGAGGAACCTCCCACCAGCCCCACAGTTGAGGTGAGACAGAATTGCACAGCTACCTAATCCTTTATGGGAATGGATTCTTTCCAAAACATGACGGGGGGATGGGGATAGTCTTACCTGTATAACCCGTGGTATGCAAGGCAGTTTTATTCCAGTAACTTTATTTTGTTATATCCATCACTGTAATGTCCAAGATTTCCATTACAAAATAAGGTCTGTGAAATTTGTGACTAATGCCTCCACGTACCAGGAGTGTTTCCCCTCCTTTCTTCGGCTCACCCCCAGCTTTAGTCTTCTCTCTTTCTACTATTTTCTAGTGGGGAGGGTGTACCTTCCTGCAGATCCACAGGCATCTGTCTAGTGTTTAGGACTCGTAGGGAGCAGAGGCTGTACCTGCTGAGCTGATGAAGCATCATTTGATGTCTCCAAGCAACTCGGAGTGAATGAGACCAAATCAAACTAGTTGCTTAGTTTTGAAATCCTGTTGTTAACACAGAATTTCATTTTCTCCTCTCTGTTTAGGGCAGCTATGCTGCCTGAAGCAGTCTGACTGCAGTGCTGAGTGTCCAGCGGTGTGGCAGACAGCACAGCTTCCCAGGCACTGGCCGCACTGTGCTGTAAACATCAAATGCATTTAGCAGTAGAGGAAGGGGACATCTGCTGGCTTGTGCTTTGCTGAGTATGGCAGTTGCTGTGATGCTTTGAGTGTGAGCTTGGTTGCCTAGCTACATGTGTTGCTTTGCTTTTACATTATGGTTTGGTTCATAGCAACATTTGTTTGTTTCCAGAATACAGAGAAAAAGAAGAAGAAAAAGAAGAAAATAAAAAATCAGGATGAAGACTGAGGACCGGGGGAAACGTTGGCTCTTGGACAGCTGCTTCAGAGTAGCATTTCTTGACTTAATTTCTTTAGCCTCTTGCTGAAAACTGTAACTTCCTTGTGTTGCAAGCAGGCGAGGAGATGGATTTGATAGCTGTCTTCTGCCCTGGAACAGGATACCCCAGTGCCTCTGCCACTTAGGAGGATTGCTGGTTTGCAGTTTGTTCTGTTGAAAAGCTCACAATAGATCCTCTTTCAATATGCAGTCTCCACTGATAAGGAATAAAAACATTTTTATGGAGACTCTGTGCCTCTGTCTTTTAATTTGTTTGCCTGTTTTCTAACCATTGTCAGGACTACTAAGATTTATTGTTTAAATTAATGGTTAGCAAATAAACTTAGTGTTCTGCTGCAGTTTATTCTCTAAATAATTCAAAGATTATAATATTCTTAAGTTCTCCATAAAATTGATAAAATATTTCTGCATAATATCAAAGATGCTTTGAACAGCTGAGGTGCATTATTGAGTCTGTGCTGGAGTTCTCCTGAGAAACCCTTTTTTAATGAACTTTCAAACGCTTCGGTTTTGCTGCACTGACTGACAGGATTCAGAAGCTTGTTTGGAACTAACATGAGTTAGCTTCCAAATTGCTCCTGTAGTGATTGTGCCAACTTTCTTCACTTGATTAAAAAAAAAAAAAAAAACACAAAACAAAACAGGGCAAAACTACTTCTTCAGCTATCTGATAATGAAGCTGAAAAGAAGTGTTTTTATTAGCAGCAGAAATCAGCCATTTGACAATTCTGCCATTCTCTGTAAGGGATACAGATGCACTGAAGTAGCATCGTATGATCAAGACACTAAAGCTCTTGAAGCTTTGTAGTGGAAAAGGAAACAATTTTTATTTGACTATGCTTATCACTCAGTTTATTAATTAATATGAAAAAGTGGGTTTTTTTCTATGTGTAGCAGTAGACTATTACCTAAACAAAATAGCAATGTCTTTAACTGTAAAACATTTGGTAACTGCAGCCAGCGTAGCTGGTGCTTTTCTGTATAATACAGCTTACTGACCAGCTCTTGGTATCTAACTGCCTGTGACTTATCTGTTAGTGTAAGTGGATATCCAAATCCCTTACAAACTCAGTTACATATTTATTAATGCAATTCTACCAGTATCAAGAATGTGAACTGCATTTTTTTTCTCCCTCAGGAAGGTTGCAGTCAGTTTAACTGCTCTAATTGAGAGGCTGGTCAAGGAGTATCCTGAAACAGCGTATTGGGACTGTGCTACTGTATCGCAACCATCTCTTCTAGGTGTTACATGTGGATCCTTCTGTTGTGCTGTCTGTAGTCACTGGTGTTTTACTACGCAGAGCTCTGGATTGCCTGGGAATACTGAGACTCTTCCAGTTCATCTGCTTTTTGCTAGACAAGTAAGCAGAATTTAAGCTGAAATGTTTGAGTGGGCAGCAAAGGTATTAAAAGTTATTCATAATGGAATGGAAGACTTGGCTATTAGTGCCTTTAGTTCTTTATAGTAAATGCATTTTCAAACATAAATCTTTACAGACATGAGAATTGAGTTTCTTCTGAACTATTAATGTAGTCACTTCCTCAAAAGTATCTGATAAATTATGTATGTGCTGCTCAGAAACTGTCCTATATAATTTACCCTAACCAGAAAATTTGTATGAACATCAGTTGCTTAGTAAGTCTAATCTGTGGGATCCAAATGGAGAGAAGTTATTTTTGCACGGCCACTTTTTCCTCCCTTTTGCTTATTCCTTTGATAACAAGGGAATGAGATTCACCTCTTTCTTAGGTAGCACACTTGAGTGATTTATGATTGCAAACCAACATCCAGTGCAGGCCAGCTTCCATCTCACAAGGCAGCCCATTGGAGCCTAGTCATGAAGCAGCATGTCTTTGCCTTTCCTCCTGCTCCAGTGTTGGAAGTGTTGATTTCAATGTCAAATTAAGTAGAGCTTCTACTTTATTCTCTTTCAAAATTTCTGAAATGGTTTTGCTGAATGAAACTCCTTTGAAGAAAAAAAGGACTGTGTAACCCAGTGTGTGTAACCTAGAAATACTGGGTGGAGGAAAGGAAGCAAGTTTATAAGCTTTTCAGTCCTGGATAGACCAGGCACTTACCTGCCACCACCTCTTTTAAGCAGGTAAGGAAGTAAGTACTCTGGATTCTGGTTTGAACTGTTAAACTCCTACTCTTAAGAACAATAAGCTGCATATCCCAAAGGGCTGCTGCTGAAACATTGATAAGTGTATTCAACGCAAGTGCTAAATTTGATCAGTGAAAATAAACAGTGGTGATGGACTGCCGTCTTTGTAAGCCAGGATCACCACATTTCAAGTTGCTTATCAGTTTGAGCAGATAAGACTGGTTTGCTTGCGCATGGTTTTCCACACACAAAGATCTAGGCATTTGTGTACAGTCTTGCACCTTGAAATAATAATAAAACCTACAAGTATAGTTGGGAAATACTATAACCTCTTTGCCAGAGCTTTGGTTCTTCTTACCCAAGAAGTAGGACAGGCCTTTAATTGGGACTTGAGCCTTTTGATCTTTTTACAGTAGAAATTTTAAGCCTGAGGCTTGTACAGTCTCTCTTGTAAAAAACAATTGTGCAAGGGGCATTTACGTAGACCTTACACTATCGTTCACTAAGGTTTGTGCGGAAGTTGATCCATCAAAAAACTTATTTTGTTTATTGATAAAGCAAAAACAAACAAACCCCCCAAACTAACATTAAATTAAGGATAGATGCTTTGAGTTGCTTGTATGCAGAAAGGACAGCTAGCCAAACTCATGATGGCACTTCAAGCGAAACATCTGAAACAGAAGAATCTAGAATGTTTTAATATGATCTTTAGAGCATTTTATCAGTATGGGTTACTCTAAAACAAAGGTAACAGTGAAAAAAGGCTGATAAACTAGGGCTAAGCCTAGAACAGGGTGAATGAAGGTGTTCCAAAGGGATAGTTGACAATTTGAAAGCATCTTGCATAGGTTCCTTGAGTGATTAAATCACCTCTCAAACCCTCTGTCCCAGGTCCTGCCATCCAGGGATTCAGTGTTGGGCTGTGCTCATTCTGCTTTTAAAAATCTAGTTCCATGTTGATTGAGAGCTGGAAGGGTTCCTTCCTTCCTTCACAGCTAATTCTTAGTCAGTAGCCAACAGTCCCCTTGATGCTGTGGTTACAGACCCAACGAGATGAAGGCTGTCCCTCCCAGGAAAGGGCTTACGTGCAGCCTCCGAGCTGCAGGGGACACAACCACCAACCCAGCCTTCTGGGAGCTGCCAGGTGTTCATCTAGTGACTGTGCTGTGGCTCTTCTGTTTGGGCTGGTGACAACTTTGTGTTCCCTCTGAGGGGACCAGTTTTGTGAAGTACGTGGGTTTGACAGGCTTCTGGGCTTGAGGTCCTGGGGGTCTCCTACCTGCTCCTCTCCGCATTGTTCACGCTGATCCCAAATGAAAGCTGTGCTGACTTTGGGCTTTTAGCTGCAGAATCCAAGTGGCAGAGTGCCTGGCCAGGTTAACATTGTTTTGGTTTTGTTTTGAGGGGTTTTTTTGTGGAGCTTTCTGCTATTTTTTTGACTCTTTGGAAGCAGGGAGCTGTGCACTGTGCCCCCTTCCCTGCTCTGCAGGAGAGGCATCAGCATGCCCAGGAGTTGCTCACTGCTCCTGCTGTGGCACAATTTCTCCAGAGACACATCATCTGGCTTTTTCAGTAGCTAGTTTGCACTATGAAAGCCATTGTCAGGAAAGTGAGTGTTTCCTTCAGGCTAAGATTGTAGTCTTTTTGGAA
Organism: Tetrax tetrax; assembly: GCA_009806455.1. Lineage (NCBI taxonomy): Eukaryota > Metazoa > Chordata > Aves > Otidiformes > Otididae > Tetrax > Tetrax tetrax. The sequence continues at coordinate 27,425 of WHYT01016187.1, forward strand.
AACAGATGTTTGGGTTGGTTTTTTTTTTTTTCTTTGCTACTTGAGAATTTGCCTGTTAGTGTTCCCTGTGCATGAGGATTTGTTTGCATGGGACCGTTGGGGGAATGTGGCCACAGCCCTGCCCTGACCTGCAGCAGTCTCTCACCCCAGTGCCTACTAGCCATGGATGTGCGCTTTCTTCCAGGTGTCTCCTGCTGCCTGCGGGCATCCTGCTTACTCCAGCTATCCACAAATTGTTCCTCCCACCCACAGACACACGCTCTGTGCACCTCTGCCCTGTATCCAATTCCTCTGTGCCACAGCTCTTGTTGAGCACCAGAAGCCAAGTGAAGGGACTCTGGTTTTGCCCGCTACAGGGAGTGGGATGGGCAGGTGCCCTGCACCGCTTTGGGCACTGACCCTTCTGCTCTGGAGATGAGGAGCTCCTCGGAGCCATCCTGGGATTTTGTGTGCTGCTGCAGTGAGATGTGTCTGCTCAGCATGAAGTGGAGACATGGGAGGTAACTTCTGAGAGGTTACAAAGCCTGCCTGCTGAGGAGGGGCACAATCATTGCTGGTTTTCAGGTGAAACCTCCTGCTCGCCCGTCCTTCTAGAGCTGTTTCTGCACGTGGAAAATTCTGCGAGTCAGCTTCCTGCCGCATCCTGCTGCCGATGTGCCCCTACAGTGAGGCTTTGCTTTCTCAGGAAAAAATAATAATTTAATTAAAAATGATAGACATCTTAGCAGTAGCTTCCTGTCTTCCCCAGGGAGAAGAATGGCAGCATGTTGTCTTTTGGAGTAGCTTAAAATTTGGAATAGAAATCTCACTTTCTTGCTGGGCCCCTGTGCTCCTCCAGCTGCAGGGTGTGATGTGCAGCCCTCAGCATCCATCAACCTTGCTGCCGTGGGGCTGGCATGTGCTGTGCTGGAGCTGCCTCCTTGGGCTAGCGTGGAGTTCTGCCAAACACTTCATCCACACTTGCACTTGCTTATGCTTACTAGCCCATGTTAGAAATCCAGCAGCTTCTGCAGCAAGCACCCATCCTACACAGGTGAGCCCTAGCTCTGGGCTTTCATTTTGTTTTCACATCTTTTGCCCCCTGCCTTATGTTTTCAGCAAAAGGTTATTCCTCTGATAGCAGTGAGCTTCTCTATATTCAATGATTCTGTGCTTTCAGTAGTATTAATCTATGATAGAAAGATTTTCTGATCTTCAATTTCTTGTCCCAGTTATGGCTAACAGAAACAGCAACTTTGTCTCTACAGACATCAAGAAAAATACAATGAGGGAATGGTGGTGATGTGCAAGTGCGAACTTTCTAAGCTACCCTGGAGAGAAAAGACAGGATAGAACTGAAGTGCTGAGATGGAGAAGTGGGAGAGCTGGGCCAATGGCGAGGAAGCCAAGAACAGTTCCAGATCCAAGGAAAATGAGGTAGAAAAACTCCTGTCATTTGGATCACAGCCCGCTGGGTTTGCCACCTTTAATCTTGATCTTTGTATTCCACCTCTTAAAAACTGAGATAATGCCTCCCAAATCCCATAAGTGTACAGGGCTTTCATTATCACATTATTTATGAAGCACTGTAAGAGCTCTAAATAGGATGTGATGTAGAAGTGTTGTGAAGATGAGGAAGGAAACCTGTTTGACAGTACAATGGCTGCAAGCGAGGTTGTCTAAGTCCACGATGAAATCTCTCTTGATAAAGCTGCAGTCAGTCTCAGGGCAGCCGCGTTAAATCTGTTCTTCTCAAAGAAGGAATTAAAACTAGCTGTGCCAAAACACAAAACACTTCCTTTTGCACGGTAGCAAAAAAAAGATGTTTGCTTTTGTAGTGGTGTAGAAGGACATTTAAAAATTATTTTTGTAAAACTGGCATGGCACTGGGTGGGTGGGGGACAGCACTGAAAGCCGAGCTCAGGCTTTATTTCTGCTTTCTGCTGCAGGATCAGCAAGGCCATGCAAAATGGAGGCTGCTGGGATGGGAGACAGGCTGTTATTTATACAGCTGTGAATGTAACACACCATAACACTGGAGATAAAGATAAATGCAATATAACTGCCAATCACTCAATCGGTGTATTGTGACATGCTGAAGCAATAATGGGCAGTGCTGTGGCAAGGGAGCATGCTTCCCGCAGCCAGCCGGCCCGCACCCACCTGGGAATGGCAGGACAAGGTAAAAACCATACTTGCCCTTCAGTGCTGTTCTCCACGTTTCTGTTTGGTTGATAGCAGGCAGGTGTGGGAAAGGAGGTGCCAAGACTCCCATGCCTGGACCCAGCCATGCCGCTTGCAGCACGAGAGGGCTGCTTTGAAGCTTTGTACCAGGGTGTTGGGCGCTTTCCTGTGCGACCCCTGTGCAGGGGCCTCTTGTGCTCCTGAAATCCAACTGAGGTTTCTGAAGCAGGACTGACATGGGCCCTAAACCAGCTGTGGCAGTTTCAGCGACGGGGATCGGTGCAGCCAGCCCCCATTTCCTATTGTTGCTTGACAGCACATACAGGCAAATGGTGATATCCATCCAAATAGTGATTTCCATCCATTTTAACTCCTGGAGTACGGTACCTTTAGGCTGCGGTAGACAAATAAAATAACCAAAGATGCGTAAACCATCCCCAGTATATCCTGGACATGTGAATCTGTCATAGGTAGAAAGAGTGTAAAAATAGAAATCCAAGTTCTAGGATCTGTACTGTAGCATCTTTTAAAACTGTCATCGACAACAAACAAAAAAAAAGAAGCCTTTGTCTAGACGCTTGTTTCCTACTGCCAAACACCAGGAGTTATTGCTCCTGTACCTTTCTGGAGACTTTCTGGCTGGGGAATGTTCTCTTTCCAGAGGAAATCCTTTTAACTTTCAGCAGTTCAAGACTCTAATTGGGTGAAATAATAGCTTGGCAGTCCCCTAAGCAATATGATTTTTATCTTTTTTGTTGTCTGCAAAAGTCTGGCTTGTTCCAATCCTATGAGTCACACAGGGAATATGGATGTCGGACCGCCCTGATATCCAGGGCATGGGCTCCTCGGTCACAGGTGACCATGGGGGTCTGAGACATCCTCCACAGCGCTGGGGTACTGCTGCCTGCCTCTCTCCTGCCTTCCCCAGCGCTGATGTTGTCTTGTGGCTGTTGTGTCCGTTTCTAGGCATCTTCATTTTCATCGAGTTATTCAATGGGTTTTTTTGTTGGCTACTGCTCTGGTTTCTCCAGGTGACTCATCTTACAATAATTATGGATTCATGATTTGTCTTTGCCAAATGCTAACTATTCATCAGCTTCAACTAGCATGTTTTAATGTTTTCAGTGGAGACTTAGATTTTGATGGTTTATTTAGCCCAGAAATAAGCCTGATAGAGTAAACACTGGAGCTTTGAACCTCTTGGGATTTTGTTTCTGTACGGTGGAGTAAACAAACTGAGTTATTTAGCAGAAGTCTCTCTACCTTGTCCTGGAAAAAAAGACCTCAAGCCTCAGTACACAAAACAGCAGCCATGGCTTTTGCTGCAAGTACCCTGCCTTCCTTCTGTCCCTGGGATTGCACAGCCGCCGGCACGTGGCTCTGGTGCAGGAGGGGACCCTCTGGCCGGGCCCTGCTGCTCCTGTGCTCAAGGTTAGGTGCGTGCCAGGGACCACGGCTCACCCATGTGAGGACGAAATGCTGGTTTTATTTGTGAGATGCTTCAAGCAAACGAAGCGCAGCAGGAAGCTGCTGAATGATCTTGTCTTGGGTCTCATCTGGCTCATTTGAGTTGATCACCAGCTCGTTGAATACAAACAGGACTGTGCTGGTCCTGACCCCACAGCTCCTCCCTGTGCTCTCAGCAGGGCTCCTGTGGGGCTAGAGGTGCTGGTTTTAGCCTCCAGACTGTGGAGAACCAAAATGACACATTGTGGGTTGCTGTTTTCCATCTCCACATGGAAAATCCAGCTGCCCCTGGGCTCCCCACCTCACACTATCCGCACTGTCCAGCTGGGGACTTCATCCTCCTTTTGTGGTGGCTTGGAGCAATGGGGAAAGGGCCAGAAGCAAGTGGAGATGTGCAATCCAGAAAATTATGCATAAATACCCCTAGGAGAGGGGGATGTGCAAGGCTGGGCTGTGCAGGACTAGCTTAAGCTAAACTGAAACCAGGATTTTCCCCCTGAATCCTTGCCTTGCTTGAAGCAAGACGGCCAAGCAGCAAAACCTCTGTTGAGAAGGAAGCGGTGGGCCTCTGTGGACCCTCGTGGAACCCTCTGTGAAGGTCCTTGTTCTCTCTCTACATCCATGGGACAGACTGAATGCAGGGCATGAACAGAGGCAATAGGAGGCTAAATCTGGAAAAACAACCAAACCAAGCTAACGGGGCAGGAGTGCAGATATGTCCATGTTGCGCTCGGTTTATGAGCAGTAGGGCCAGGTTGGCTGTGCCATCCTTCACTTGCTGCCTCTCTTGCAGGAGCAGCATTTAATTGTCATCCAAACTGCGCCACCAGATGTGTTTCCTTCTGCTGCCACGGTGAAATACCTGCCAGGTCAGCAGCTTGAACCCGCCTGGGAAGCACCAGCCCCACGGTTTGTTTCCTAGGTAAGTTTTTATCACCGTGAGCAAAGCAGCCTCTGATGCAGGTGGCCTTGCAGCCAGTGTCCCGGCTGCTGCTCGGGACAGTTTGCAGGCGAGGTGGGCTAGAGCAGCTCAGGATGTGGGTGGGCTGTCCCACCTTGTGCTGAGGTCCCTGGCACCCCGTCCCAGCACTGGCTGCCCAGGGCCGTGGAGAACAGCGCAAGCGAGTCAGGCAGGGGGGCTTCCTAGTGCGGGACGTGACGCTGTTTGACTTTTGCTGTTCATGCTCGTCTGTGTTACTGTGCCCTTTGCTGACTAGGATCTCTTGGTCTCCTGCGCCAGCGCTGCTTCCCTTGAGGCATTTTTTTCCTTCTCCTTTTACCATTTTTACAGCTTGTTTTCCTTCCTACATCTGCAAGGCTGCCTGCAACAAAGCCCTGGCAGACAATCTTATCTTGCGGCACAACCAGTCCCACTCCTTTCACTGCAATATCTCGTGTGCTCAAAGCTTGGCTGGAGCAAGGCCTCTGTTGGGGAGTGTGGCCACTCTGTACACACCCCTGCCCGCTGACACCAGCAGCTTTGCCCTCTGGCAGGGGCACTGGCAGAGCTGCATCCTAGCAGGGAGGGCAGGAGAGGGGCAGCTGCAGGAGTTCGGCTATAAGATAGCATTTGGAGAGGTTCACGCTGTGCTTACTGCTTCTGGAGAGGAATGCTATTAACAGATGCTACATGTTAATGCTAGATGGGTAGGAGAAATGACTATTTTTTTTTTTCCTCCCTTGGCTTATTCACTTGATTTGAAAGGCCTTTTATCTTTCTTTTTCTTTTTTTTTCTTGTCTCCCTTGAGTTTGTGGTTTTATTTTGGTGATCAAAATAGTTCTGCTCCAGAGCATCTGTGGGAAAGGGCCTCACACCTATTTCAGGAGAAGAGGTTTTAAAACCATGCAAGGGAAGACAGATCGAGGGCTTTCATTGCTTATGCCTTGAACCAGTTATTTCTTGTAACTAATGCATCTGAAATTATTAAAAAAAGTGCAGATACAAATAGCACCAAAATTAATTAAAGAAAATGAACCATTTCTTTTGCTTGACCACACCCTGCAAACCAGGAAATATTGTATCTTATGCAAAAAGTGGAAAGCAAGGCAGTCTGCAAGTCTCACAGTATTTGCTCTGTTTACATTGCTGGGGCAGGATGGTGAATTTAGTGGAGCTGTGAGTGAAAGTCTTTGTTTTCCAAAGGCCTACAAAAGTTTTAAGTCTCCTGAAAAGTCTGTAGGAAATGCAGTGTTTCTGGGTGCAGCATTTCAGACTGATCTGACTCTCATTACGATCAGTGGTGATCTTTCTGTTTACTTTTAAAGGCACTTACTTTAAAGGACTTCATGGAGACTGTGTTGATAGGCAAATGCTCAGGATGACTTGTTTTGTAGTGGAGGTTAGAGCCTTGTTCAGTAACCAGCCATCTGTTTTATCAGATTGTTTACCTTTTGTTTCCGAAGTCCAACTGACATGCATCACTTTACCAATGAAAGCGGCTGAGAAACTGCTATAGGAGACCACTTCCATCAAACCCTGTACTTAAACACAGAGTAGAACCACAAATATTCCTTTTTACTCAGTATCTTCTGATGTGCTAGGTTTGGATTTATTTTTGGCCCTGTCTAACTGGCATTTCCTGGAGCCTCCTGCTGATTTCCAACCACAGGCAGCGAGAGCACGCACGTCCCCCCACCCAGGAAAAGCTGCGCCTTTCGCAGGAGTTTGCAGAAGGCTTCCCTGAAAGCCAAAGCTGATGGGTGCAGGACCCCAGTGGAGGTGGATCCTGCAACACTATGGTGAGTCACAAGCGCAGGCACCACAGGCGCTGAAGGCTGTGACAATACAACAGCACAGCTCAAATGTACCTGTGCAATCTGCAAGTACAATCTAAAAGTAGCTCCAGGCATTAAGGAAAAATTGAGTGTTATGTCCCACACTGTATGATCAACTAAAAAAATGACAGTGATTTTACAAGTAGCAGCTTCTGGAGTTTGGCTGGCTCATGATACATACCTTTCTAGGGTTTATTTTTCCTTTATTTTAGCATAAATCTTAGAAACTTATGCTGATAAAAGCTGAAACATTGATTAATTGTGTGAGTCTACAAGCTGTCAAAAATATCCACTAGCACAAAGTTTGCAATAAATCCTTGGAGCTCGCAACTCTGATACTGACAGGTGAACAACTCCCATTTGCTGAGGTCAAAACTACAAAAAAAAAAGAGCTCTGAGTGCATTTTTAACCTAAAAAAAAAAAAGATCTGAATGTAGAAAAGCAGAATATGTGCTTATTATGTTTCTCTCAGTCAAATTTGCTCAATATACAACTTAAACATCTAGGTTTCCTTTGGCTATCAGCTGCTGATCACCATTTCCTTGTGAAACCCTGACCTTTAGAAATCGCTGCAACAAGCCATTTTGCCTGCCCATAGTTGTGTTTCATGCCTGCAAAAGATGCAGGCTTTGCTTCATTCTTTCATCTGTGTGTCTCATTTCTGGTCTCTGTGCACAACAGCAGAAAGCACAGGGAATGCTGCTGTGCTGGGGCGAGTCCCTTGAAACAGCAATTCCCTGCCACCAGCTTCCTCTAAGTTAATGAAGTTGGGTGAAGAGTGGTGCCTTTACAGAAGGCGGATGAGATCCTGCCAGTTGGATTTTAAATGCAGCGCCACTCTGAGCAACCAAAACCACCACAGTTTCCCCACCAAGAGTGGCCTTTAAGGCTGAGGGTATGGCTTGGAAGAAATGAGGAGGAAGAGAAGGTGCAAGTGTGGACCTGAGTGTGGCCTTTCCCCTCGCCAGCAACCCACCAGCGTCCCAGGGGTTTCTGCAGCTGCAGAGCAGGCGGGGGCCCACACTGACCCCTGTGGGGGCCAACCTCAGCCACCCATGCTCTCTGCTGGGGAAGGGTTTGGGCCAACTTCACATATGCTTTTGGCTAAACTGGTTCTGCAAAGCAAAAGTGAACGTCCTTACTCTGAAAAGGAGCACTCGGGTGTCAGATTTGACACCGCTCCATTGTTGCATCATATAGACATGCTTTAGAAATGCCCTTCAGCCGAGTGGTGTGAATCATCACAAGATGATGCCTACAGGAAAGAGAAGTGCGCTTGGTGATGTCTTCTTCTGACAACTACTTCTCTAAGATGGACGAAGAAGTCTGGATGCTCTTGAAGGTACTTTTGGCTCTGCAGTTTACGCAGAGAAGGCAGCTTTGCTTGTCTTTCAAAGGCCACAGGTATGATGATATGCCATATGCAAGGGAGGATTTTTCCCCCCTGTTTATGAAAGCAAATAAACAAAGAACTCAGTATTCCTGCTGAGAATAATTCCCTTACTGTGAGCCACGCTGCTCTGATGGGGGGGGGGGGCATTGTGAGGTGAACCCTCCTGTGCCCACAGGACCTGCTCCACCGTCCCTACGAAGGGACACGAGGAAGAGGGTGCTGGAGCCCCTCACCCACCCCAGGCTGTTCCCATGTGGAGAGGACGTGCTTCCCACACGCCCACGGGCTGAAGGAGGCCATCTGGCTCTGCACCTACCCACTGCACAGACTGTTCATCTTGGTCTTTCCCATTTACGTGGAGATTAGTCACGCCAGGGCTCGGATGTTGTAACTTTGATGGCGTAATCCTGCCATGTCTTTAGTAACTTAGAGTCTTCCTGGACAAGACAGGAAAGAGTTTAATGTCTGATGTGAAAAGCAGAAACATCTATAAAGGTTAGTATTAAAGTCATTCAGGATGAACTCATGTGTCATAAAGAAACTAAAAGAAGTGGTGCAGAGGTGATTTTTGATCTGTCATTGCAGACCACTTTCAACTGTGAATTTCTTGATAAATATTTAATATTCATTATACAATTCCATTTTGACACGAAATCTCCAGGGACAAACAGTCCTAATACAGCAAAAAGCCCAGATGTCTAAAAGAAAGTTAAACTACTCTTGGTCCTGCTCAATGTACTTATTTCGATCTTTCCAGACTTCCATAATCTCTTTGCACCAGATGAGATGCGACAAAAACCCCGGGTTTGCATTGGCTGATGATCCAGCAGAGCCAGGGTGTCACACTGGCAGCGGCCCACTCTCTGGAGGGAGCCTGCAGGGATCGTGGCCCTTGTGATTTGTGACAAACATCACATGAAATGAGCCAGCACTGGGGACATCCCAACCCCCCACCATAGTCATCTTAGACGAAAAGCAAGTAAGTGGTGAGGAACGAGTGTCTGGCTGTAAGCAGACTGCAAGGGTTCACACAAACTTGTGTCTCAGACCGATCCCCATCAATCAGTGCGTAATTCTTGTCCTGAGGTGACTCATTCTGGCCTCTTTTGATTCAATCACCAGAATCACAGCTGAAACAAAACATCACCTTTCATATGCTGTGCAGGCTACCAAAAATACAGCGGGCTTAGCCCTGGTTTGTTTTGTTTGCATCACGTCCTGCTTTCAGTAAGTTTCTATTAAAGCATATCAAACACTGTTTTGGGCGGATTTCCCTTCAGCCTTCACAGCATCCTTCATTCCTCACTGTCTGCAGTCACCCTGCTGCTGTTGCGTTAAGGGGGGAAAAAGTGTTTTGCCTAAATATTTGTGAAACTCCCTATGCCATAACAAACCCTCTCGAGTTCTGACAGAGGCTGGACTGCTGAACTGAGGCAGAGGAGAAACCTGAGGGGTAAAGATGAATGCCAGTGCTGAGCCAGCCTAGGGACTGCTGAAGGTGCTGCTGGGCAGTGGGGGAGGATGCTGAGAGTCCTGCCAGGCCGAGAGATGCTTTTGAATGCAGCAGTTTCATCTGATGTGACTTCATAAAGCTAACATTTAAGGGTCAGATGATGTGATATGATGCCTTCAGATGTTGCGTACACAAGCCTAGCCCACTGTTGAGACAAAAGTGGCTTTAAGCCCCATCTACCCATGTATCTGATCCATCTGTTTGCCTTTTGCCAGCTGGCATGAAAGGTTCTTTTATCTGAAACTATTTCCAGCTATTTCTCCTTTCAGAAACTCCAAAGTATTTGCATGACTTGAAAGAGCTATTTCCAGCATTTTTGGCTGGGGAGCATTCTAGCTTCACGTTATACAACAGGTATTTGAGCATGTTCCCTTGCTTTTGGAAGGGCTATTACAGCAGGTCATCTTTCATAGGAAAGGTATGTTTCTTGCTCAAAATATTAATCATTTTTTCTTATTATTTTCAATACCTCTTTAGAAATTGCAGGTTGGCAGCATATTGCTTACAGCGAGCCAAGCCCAAAGCACAAGCAGGGGAAGGTTCATGTGCTCAATAGGTCTCAGACCAGAATGGGGAAAGATGCTGGGAAGCAAGCAGTGTCTCACTGCAGCTGCAGGGCAGTTGCTCTGCTGGCAGTGGCTGCATCTCACTGGGGCCTGGGATTTGCAGATGCTCCATCTGAAACTGCACAGAGGCCTCCAGGTGTGAAGCCTAGAGCTGCTGCTGGGCTTAGCCTGGGAAATAGGGTGAAGCTCCTGCTGTGGGAGAGAGGATCCTTATGCTGTTCTTGTGTGCCTGCCACTAGGACGCTGGCTGTTTTAAATCCCGATCAGTTATTTTGAAAAGACATTTTTTTTTCCGTTCAGCCCAGACATACCAAAGAACATGGCAGCTCTGCAAAAAAAAAGAAAAAAAAAAAAAAAGGTGTCAGCAGTGATGATTACTACGTTTCATTATGGTGATACCCAACTACTGTGCATTCAGTAGCTTTGATAGGTCTCAGTGGAAGGAACTGTGATACAAATCATATCTGACTTGTTTCAGGGAGCTTTGACTAATGTATGCTTCACTTCATACCAAACAGCCCAGTGTTCCCACTTCCTCGAATAGCAACCACATAAGGGAGCAAATCCTGAAAATCATGCCGTGCCCCACAGTTACACTGCGTGGATAAACGGTGGCATAAAGCGGAGAACTTGAGCTGCCTCCTGGAGAAGCCTCTGATGCGCAGCCGAGGCTGTTGCCTGCAGTGTAGTAATCAGCTAGCTTAAAAAGAAAGTATCTGTTTTGTTTTCTTTCTTTTCTTTTTTTTTTTTTAAATGTAGCAATTTGTGGCCAAATCCCAGGGTCTCAAGGGAGCATTCTGGCTGAAAAAAATTATTTCAGAATTTGACCGAACATAACTTTAAGATAAAAGCTTTTATGTAATCTCTAATTCACAGTCGCAGTTACTTTGGTTTCTCTCGTTATCATTCTTAAGTTATTTTTTTCATGCTGGGAGTTGGATTTTCCTGGCACTGCATCTGTTTTCAGCAATGTATACACCACAACTGCTGACAACTAGGAGTTGGATCCCATGTTCCTTGACCCTGGCTGTAGCTTGTTTTTTCTGGCACCGCTTTAAAGTCTCCCATCTGCACTTGTCTCCTGATGACCAGCGGCGGTCCTTCAGCTGCGTGAGAAATGCCTGATGTTATCCTGTTGTTCTCGCACTCCTCCGGACCCGTTTCTGGGGCTGGGCCGTGAGCGCAGTCCTGTGCCGGCTGTGCGGCCCTGGCTTGTTCCTAGATAGAGCCTTATCGGGGCCAGCCGTGGCAGCACTCCCGTCCCCTTCCAGTCCTCCCCCGTGGTTACTGGAAGGGCCTGTGAGCTTTGTGCATTTTAACATGGCAGAAACAGCACTCTACTGCTTCTCTGGCTTTTCAGTCCTCTTTGGTTTTCTGTAAGATACTCCCCTCTCCCCCGACCGCCAGCTAGGGTCTGTAGCAGATCACCTCTGCACCCTTCAGCTGCTGAGAGATGTAGGGAGAGCGCTCTCTCCCTGCCTCTCCTCTCCACTGATCGGGCTGCTTTTTCCCGAGCCTGTTTCTGGAACACGCGTATCTCCACGGCTGCCCCACATCCCGCTTACTCATGAGGTGCCGCTGTTCCTCTTAGCAGCATTTTGAATGAGTACAGCTGTCTTATGCTCAGATTCCTCCTGACTTGGCTTACCAAGACTATGACTTTTTAAGGGATGCGCACCGCTTGGTAACAAGCAGGTGTCCTTGCTCAGTTGGGAGGCTGGATATTTCTCCAAGCTTACTCTATAGTTTAATGGGTGCATGGTGTACTTGAGTAGATTAACAGTATGTTCATTCCTCCCCCACTGCTTGTCTGAGTTTGTTTATTTTTGTTATTCCTGTTATATTCAGTTCCGTTTGTTATTTTTGGGTTTGTTTTCCAGGCCTCTTTCCTTTTCTTACTTTTGCTTAGCTTAAAGGAATCCTTTTGTGAGCTTTCTTGGTGTTTGGGGGGAAAACTATATTACTGTTGACTGTTTCGTGCCTCCTTATCGTGTCTCACCAGACAGGGCATGCAGGAGCTTGCGTGTGCATGTTCCTTCCCTGTCCTCCTTCAGGTGTCAACTTACTTTCATCTTCCTACACCTCCCAGCACGTGTTGAAGCTTTACCTGGCAGACAGCGTTTCCATTACCTCCGTGCCACAGCTGACATGATACAGCAGTCTTCAGCCATCCCACTTTGCTGTTACCCACCAGCTGCCACTGGGAAAGCAACATTTTCACAGGCTGGGAAAAAACTCCTCCTGGAGCCCTGCTCCCACGGGCAGCAGCACTGGTGTCTGGGCACGTACTCCTCCCTCAGCCAGGAGAGCAGGAGCGTTCCAGCCCGGCTGCGTTTCGTGGAAAGCCATTTTTCAGCCGATCTCCTTTCCTGCCTGCCGGTGCCCCACTGGTTTCCATGGTATTCGTGGTTGTGTAGGGGTGGCAATTTCAGCATCCTGGCAGCCTTCCAGGCTGCCTCTCTACAATATCCTGTACAGTTTCAAACGGATATATATTTTTCTTATTTTTCCTTCATCCCACAGAGCTGCTGTGTGCTTTTAAGCAGTTGATCTATTCCATACTTTGCTTATCTCACAGGCACAGTGCGAAGTTGTGCCCATTCTTGCTGGCAATTTGCTTTGAGATCCTCTGATGAACGGTTTGCTGTAAATGCAAAGAATTATCACAGCCTTGTAATCGCTCTGATTTCCAGGGGACAACACAGAGCATCCTACTGAAACAATAATAGAATGTCCCAACAACGACAAGCTGATTCTTGGAGCTGAACTTAAATGGGACAGCATCCCCATTCATGTCCATCCTATTATATAAGGGCTCCTTCCATGTTTCCATCCACCCTGTGAGAGCTGTTCTGCCCTGGCAGGAGACCGGCAGCTGCTGCAGCACTGTTGATGGGTGTGTACTCCCAGCCTAGCTACACACGTGTAATGGCAGTGCAAACACATCAGAAAAATCTTTCTTGTTACAGATGAGGCCTAATTCCTGTCAATGCTCTGTTTTGTTTAGTTCAAAAAACAAAACAAACCAGGGCTTTGCTTTAAGCAACAGTTGGAGTGAGCAGAGAACACATCTGGTCTCAGCTTCACACAGGCTTTCATAATAGTCTCCAGCCATAATAGTCTCATTTTTTTGGAAGTGAGTCAACTGCTGCTCTTCAAGTTGAATGAACTCTGATCAGGCTTGGACCTCTATGTGTCAGGGTGAGAAAATACCTCATGTCTGAGCTGCAGGAGGCTGGAGAAGCTGGAGAGAGGGGGTGCTATGTTTGGATATGCACAGAGCAGCCTCTGTTTCATTTAATTTGGGAAGGGTGATTAAATGGTGACCTTCTCGGCTAAAGATGTCAGTTCTCTGATCTGTGGCTTTGGCTGTTTTGAGCTCTGTTTCATCTGAGGGTAGGATACATTTGGCAATGCAGGCTAATACCAGATTGAAGGCCCTCGTTGTTGAGATGGGTTTAACGGCCCCGAGTTGAAGGATGCTCCTTGGTGTGCTAAAGGGAAAGGGGCTGTGAACTGCAACATGTATTAACTATTTGTATCTGTAGAAACCACAGAAGGAGATAATACAGTAGTAACATCTGCCCCTGGAATTATTTGTGCACATGTTTGGCTCCAAAGCTTTCTGCCTATCTGGCTGGAGGTCACTGCAAGCACTGATAAGTGTTTGCCAAACACCAGGAAGAAGACAGGACAAGGTCAGAAGCTCTTCTGGTAGCAAGGCAGAGCATGTTTAGCAAACACTGCTATCTCCCGAATTGGGGTGAGAGATTTCATCAACAAAACATGCAGGGGAGGTCTGAACGCTAGCGGAGGGCAGCAGAAAATCTGCTTTACAGCTTTTGGCTAAGCTGAAAAAAACACAGGACTTGATGCTTCCTTCTGAGCAGAGTAATATCTGATGGCCTGCCCCAGGGACCTGCTCCTCTGGGCCCGCGCAGAGAAACTTTTGAGCCTTTTCCAGTTGCATCTGAGTGCAGCAGTGTCAGCGCAGCTGGCCATGGAAGTTCTGTTCCCTACAAAATGTCACCCCCCTGTACCATCATTGTGCCTGTATCTGTTGTGGCTGGGCCAAAGGATCAGGGCAGCTGTGGGACGGAGATGAGCAGTGAAGTCCAGCTCTGGCTCAGCAACAGTTGTGTGTGCCTGTACTTGATTATCCAAATTCAGGGGCGTTTGGAGTGAGGCTTCGTTGCTCGGCTCTGCCAGGGAGCTCTGGCCCAGCAGAGTGCCATTCAGGGGTGCAACCAAAAGGCTCGTGTCTTCTGCATGCCGGGGTGGTGAGGGGAGTGTGTGCCCTGTGTGCCCACACCTCGCACAGGGACCACACACATGGATGTGACCCTGGGGGGGAAGCTGAGGAAGAGCCGAGGGCAGGTCTGGAAATGGCCTCTGGAGATTTTTTAGACCTCTGCCATGTCAAATGACAGAAGATAGTGTGGGGTGAAGGGAGCAACAGTGCCTTCAGTGCTAGCTGTGTGCCTGAGCGACTCTGGACCAGTGCCGGTGGCTGGAGTCTGTGGTCTGGCCTGTATCACTTCAACAAGGAGATTTCCTGATGGATGTTTCAGGGAAACATTTAGTTCAGTGTATTTTTCCAAATCAATCTTTGAGAGGCAAGCAGGCCATACAGAGATACTGACTCATTTATTGATCTGAAAGAACATTCTTCACAGATAAAAATAAGTTTCAAAATTCTCAAGCAACAGATGCCATTTTACAGGCAGAAGCATAAGGGATAGAAATCTCCTGTTTGGTGTAGGAGAAGGTAATAATTTTACTTTTTCTCCAGGTGACATCCCTGGAGCTGGCCACATGCAGGAGAGGAATGCTGAGCAGGCACACTGGAAGCAGCACCTTCCCCTGGAAGCCATGGCTCCCTCTGCCATCGTGCTTGTGGTGGCAGGAAGCCCCAAGTTAAAAAATACTTCATTTCTAACTCTGTTTCTACTGTTTTTCACCTTTGCAAGAGAAGACAGAACCTGAAGAAACTCTGCTGTTAGGTTTATGGTTGATGTATCAATTCTTATTGCAAAGGGGAACTGTTTTAAGAAGCCTGAGCAAAAGCTGTTCCCTCAACACTGCTGCTGACTCCTTGAGAAGGAAATAGGGAGAGACCAAGGAGCCAAGTAACAGCAGAGGCCGAAGGGTGCACTGCAAGCTGCTGAAAAACAGTGATAAGGGGAGAGAAGGGGACATGTGCCCTGTTATGCTAAAACAGCAGCCTCAGAGGAGAACCACAGCTGCAAAGGAGCTGCCTAAGGATAAAAAAAGGTAGGGGACAAATGTAATCCTGACTGTGCCACCATCCCCACCAGCCATCCAGGCTCGGCAGGCAGCAAGGAATATGTTGGAGTCATTCAAGGGTACGATGTGTCCTTTGGGGAGTGGAGTAACACTGAGGCTTTACACCTCAAACACCTGGCATCATCCAGGGGAAAATGCTGCCACCACCACCACCACTCAGGATGTTTGGGGAGCGATTACATGCATGGCTGGTTTGCCATTAAAATACGTAATTGAAAATAACAAGTAACAACTCTGTTTTGTAGACACTGCTTCCCTCCTTTAGATGAACGTCTGACACTTGTTAAGCTAGCATGGAGTTCAAGGATGCACACACACAGGCTGCTTCCTCTGGACATTGCTATGGCAAACTGTGCAGGTCCACCAAGGCTTTATTGGAGGGCTTCATTTTGTTCTCAAAGGGCATTTTTATTAGCTTTCTGCTAGAAGCATTGTGCTAAGAGGAGAAACATTTTTAGGTCTAATCGTGGCTTTTAAAAACCAAGCTGGCTTGCACTGACAAACAGCTCATGTAGTGGGTGATTAAAAAAAACCCCAAACAACAACAGCAAAAAAACCCAACCCCACAACCAGAAGAAAAATGGAAGGTAGCAGTAGGAGGAGTATGCTGGGGATACCGGGAGCTCTGATCCCAGCTGCCTATCATGAGTGTGAGAAGGCTCAAGTAGCTCTGAGGAATGAAACCCTGCAGGTCTGTGGTGATGACATACCCCTCTGCGACAGAGCAGAAGATGATTCCAACACAACTCATTACATCTCTATTTCTGACTAAGTCCATTGTTGGATTTAATGAATAAGTCATGTTTTGAACTGATAAACACCCTGCAGCAGATTTCCCATTTTATGTTGTGAAGAACAAGCCAAGAGATTGAGGCAAGCTGGAAAGGGCCTTTAACATACAATTTCTTTCAGGCTTAATTCAAAGTGGGAGGTGCCTCTCAGAGCCAGCTTGAAAGTTTCTCTCACCTCCACCCCCAAAATAGAGATAAAAGTTTCCACAGACTAAGCAGTGTTATCTCTAAAACAAGACAGCAACTGCTGCGAACATTGTTGGTAGTTCGTTATCACAGGGAAATATCATGTATTATGAAATGTAAAAATGTCTATTAACTATTTCACTGCCAATCCTTTTAAATACAAAATATTCCTTTTGTGTGTTTAACCCACAGTGTGCACCTTCCTCTTCCTTCTCCTTGAGTACCAAAGGCTTACCTGTCCCACACCCACTGCCGTCCTTTTCCAGGCTGGACCCTCGCGTCTTCAATCACGCAATTATGGGCTCCCCAAAGGAAACCACTCGCTATACCAAAACCAGGGAATGTAAGACTAGCATAAAAGAAGTTTAACATCAAAATAAATCTTTCCAGGGACTGCCACAAAAGTAGGGCAATTAATTTTTTTATTCAATTAATTAATTAATTAATTTCCTGCTGAAAGGTAAACAAGCTGGCACAAAATTTCACTTCTGATACAGGATGATGATGATGTCAGACTGTCGTGACTTTGTTGCAGAGTATGGTTCATCTTGCAGTAGATTACACAGCAACATGGTAGAGTTAGAAAAACCCAAGTCTGAAAATACTTACTAGTTCATATTCACAAATATTTTTTTCCAAAGGCTCAAAAGTTGGTGCTCTTTTCTGTGCTTCAGAGACAAAGAAAAATGAAGTCATAATAGCCTTCAGACACACTCGTCTAAGTCTAAAGGCCAAAAGTAATGTCTGGCACAGATTATTTAACTGGACTAAAGGGGAAATGATTTCCCTCTGAGGCAGGGATTTTGATTTACCATTTCCTTGAGGCTGTTGATAGAACTGTGAACGTGAGAGCCTGCTCTGGTATGTGATGCCACAGGAGGTTTTGCTAGTCTTGCCTCTTGGCAGGGCAGGCCGATTGTTGTGGATGGTGCTTTTCCTGCTGTCAGAAAGAACAGAAAGGAATTGACTTTCCCCCACAAAGGACTTTTCCAGGGCTTCAGTCACAGCTTGATGTCTCTCTGTCCCTCTTTTGTGGAATCTGTTTTCCCACAATGAAGCTGAGCTCTGGAAAAGGAGTAGAAACTGACAATAATTCAGACGAGTGAAAGTGATGCTGGTAAGTTGCAGGAAAGCTCTGAAGGGCAGAGTGCCTTTCCCTTTTCCCAGGGAAACGTGTCCATGCTGAAGAAAGGTGCTTCTGGGTCCTGCTTGCTTATAGAGTCCCTGGACGATTTGCCATTTTTCTTTCTGCATATCATGTGCCCACTTCCCTGTAACTATGGTCTTCCCGCCACCACCCTCGCTATCCTGACCTGTAACTGCAAGGGGACTTACAGGAGTGCGCTAATGTCTCTGTGTGACACCCCGGATCCGACACTGACACTAAATAAGTAACTGAATACTTCCAAGGGTAGTGACGTCTGCATGTGATTACTTGTTTGGCTGCATTGGCTGAAGGTGTAGCTGCTAACTCAGCAGACTGTAAGTAGACAGTATTGTCTTTTCAGTTCGTTCTGGCTGCAATTCAGGATGTTAATAATAATCTAGAGAGCTATATAAGGCTTGGATCCTAGCTATCAGAAACCGTTTCTCTCTCTGCATACTGTTACAGGAGGTGAGACTGGGAGATGATCTTGCCGACAGATGCCTAATTTAGCAATGAGTGGCAGGCTTTCCTGGTTGAGACCTGTACCAAATCCATTATTTATTAAGCTGATGCTTAGGATCCAGAATGGGGTGTTTATTTGTAGGAAAGTCTGTGAACGACTTGATTGTTGTTTTAACATATGTTTATGCATCAGAGTCAATGCTACAGGGATGCTTTGTTTTCAAATCAGGAACAAAATATCCCCTAAAAGCTAAATATTGGGCCATGTTATTACCCTCTTTCCCCAATACTTATGACAGCACTGAGAGAACACTCTGCCCAAGCTGATGGGCAGCCAAATATAATTTATGGCTTGTTCTGATTTGTTGACGTCATGAAAGGCCCTCTCAAAAAGAACAGTCCCTTGAGTCCTAACAATGATAACAGTTATGTTGTGTCAGCTCTGAAAAACTCTGGGATAACGGTGAATCTATCCTGAGAAATCTTTAAGAAGTGCCTGAAAATTGCACTTTCTAAAAAGAAACAGAGCTCAAGGTATTGTTTGGTAGTTCATTTTGGTTTTCTTCTTGCTTTGTTCATTTTATTTTCCATGGATTTTTCATGCTTTCAAGAGAGTATTCCATAGTTTTTAATATTTCAGGTAATTAAAAGTAAACATGTTATTTAAAGGAGATGCTGCTAACAAGGACATGTTTAATTTCACTTATGTACAGCGTTGAATTGGCAAGTGATATCAACATGTTTGTGTCTGCAACAGCGTGACCGACAGCGGGAAACATTTGAGATGCACGTCAGCCTTATTTCTCATCTCGGTGCCCTGCTCAAGCACATGGACAGCCCCAGCGTGCTGCATGTGGCTGTGTCATTCAGAGCTCCCGTGCCCAAGGGCAAGACACATGCGCCCTGCCGTGGCCTTGGTGCACGTCAGACTGACATCTCGGGGAGCCTGCAGCCACCACGCCCCGGCTCCTCCCTACGTCCTCCTTGCGCCCCACGACTGCCCTCCAGGTGCAGCCTTGCCCCTGCCTGACTGTGAGAACAGTGAACACAGCTGCAAAAGAGCATCACCTTTGTAAAGGCTTTTATCCTCCTTCTCGTTTTTAAGTCTTGTCTCTGTTAAGTTCAATATTGTTGTTTCATTGGGTGAAGATCTTCCTAGTGCAAATACAGTGCTTCAGTCAGAATATTTTCTTTTAAATCTTGGTAAGTTTGACAGGTTTTCTCTTGTCTCCCGCCTACCTTTACCTGAACCCACACTATGGATTTACTGTGCTGCAGCTCCGCAAGTTTTCAGCCTGAGTATTTTTCTGTGGGTCTTACTTGACACCGTTGAATATTAGGCTAGCAAAATCCTAGCTTACAGATAAAACAGTATCACAGAAAGAATATGTTCTTATCCAAGCATATAACAATGAGTGAGTCTGAATGTGACGGTTTAGATCTCTGGTTTCCTCCCGCCACCGTGGGAAAAGGAAGCTGCTTCTGTGCTTAGACAGCAGTGATTACTTCCTACATCTGTGTGGTGAAGCAAGGGTCAGCCCCTCCTCGGCCCTGCCAGCTCCAAAGAAACAGGAGTGTGGCAGCTCCAGCTCTGCAGTCTGGCATTGGAGTGTGCCCTTCGCAGCCTCCACAGTCGCACCGGGGCAGGAGGGACCCGGCCCTTGAGGAGAAAGTCTTTTGCAAAATTCAGAATAGGGTAGGGAAGGAGGAGAAAGTCTTGCAAACTGCTGGGATTGCAAGTCTGGGAGATTAGCCCAAGGACCCAATATAAGCTCAGGCGAAGCAGATCCACAGCCCCATGGCCTTCACAAGGGTGTTTTCTTGATCAGGATCTGAGTTTTTGTGAAACTCAGAGGAAATAATTGCATTAAAAATGGCATGTCTTGTTCCTTCTTTCTAGGAAAACAGAACAAAAATCCAATCCATTTTGTGGAGACAAAAAAAGAAAAGTATTTTAGGGTAGAATATCTGTTTGGTAACATTTCTTGTGGAGAGGAACCCTCTATTAATTAATGAGCCAAAACCGGAACCACTAAAGCAAACAAGACTTCTGTCATTTACTTCAGGCTAAGCAGGTTTTGATACGCGTCATAAACCATTACAGTAATTTTCTTTTACCATCTATACAGTGAAAGTGGTGTGCAACCCGCACAATTACATTCTTGTTTTCTGTGAAGAAAGTAGATTTCACTTCTTTTATTGGTAGGTACAGCTGCACTGTTGCATAGTTTGGTGGCTTTGCTGAACCAGAAAAGAACACGGGATTTTGGGCCCACAAAAAATACTCTGTGTTTGAGTTTTTTTTTGACTCTCTTGGAAGTAAAACTATTCTGTTTGTTGTTGGGCTTGTTTTTTTTTTTTTTTTTTTTTTTTTTTCCTTCTTTTAAAGGTTATTTCTTGACAGTTCACATTCCACAAATAACAGGAAGGATAGTGTGGTTAACATGTGGTTGCCATTCTGGAAAGTAGCAATAGAAATTACAGTCTGGGATTCTATATTTTATTGTCTCTCACCAATATCCATGTTAGATCTGCATAGATTGGAAGATATTGTAACAAACTTTTAAAACATTTTTATAACTATCAGCCACATAAACTCAGCTTGACCCTAGGAATGTCAAACTATGTCTCTGGCTGAAGCCTCATGATAAAAATCCTACTAGAACTTATTTAATAATTCTCTTGATGATACAAAAATTGGATTACATCTCTTTCACCTGTTATGGCTTGTAAAGAGGCACAGAGTTATGCAGAAGCGTTTTATTATCATTAAAAATGTAACTGATTTGCAACTACACCATTTTATGTAGTAGCATTTAATAGTTTGAGGTGTGGAATTGGATTTTTAAATATGTATTTCTTGTACCCCATTCTTGAAACTGGTGTAGGAATTTAGGCACAGGGAAGCATTTCCCACAGTCGACCCTTTGGACAAGCCCAGAGATGAAGACACCTTCTGTGGGCATGATGTTTTTAAAAACCTTCTTCTATGCTACACCCAGTAAAACTTGTTTGAAAGAGCCTTGCTAGGCCAGAACATCAGACATTACATTCCAGTCACAGTTCTCCCATCAGCTGCTGTCCTCAGTTATCTCTTTGGTCCCGTGCAATACAGCAAATGTTAAAGCATACAAACAGCTCAGTGGGCTGACTTTATCTTTGTTTTGAAATCATAAAATCTCTTTAATTTAAGAGGCAGATAATGGTTTTGCTTGAGAGTCAGGTGGTTGAAGCTGGGTGAACTTGCCTGGAAAGCTCCTGTAATGCAGGGGTGGTTCACTAAGGGGGCGAGGAAGTAGGTACTATCGCCAGGGCTTGTAGTGGAGCTCTGCAGGGACCGTGACAACAGGGGCTCGAAGGAGAGAAGCAGACACAAGCATCGGGGTTTTTGGAAGGAAGGCCATGGAGTTCAAAGCTGATGCAATCTCAGAGCCTGCAAAAGATTCTTTTTTTTTTTTTTTTCCGTTTAAGCGCGGTTTTGTGATCCTGGAGCGGACGCTTCCCTGCTGACGGGCTCTCAGACGTTTCTCCCGCAGGCTGCCCGGGGGTGGCCGCCCGCGGCCTTCACCCGTGCCAGGCGGGGCGAGGCCTGGGCCCGGCTCACACAGCCATCGCTCGCCTCCAGCGCTCCTACTCCTAACGCTGCCCTTGGCCTTACCGGCCCAGCCGACACCGCGGCTGCCCGGCTGCCCACCGCCCCCCTCCCGCAACATGGCGGTGCGGGGCCCCTCTCTACCTACCTGGAGGCCCACCTCTATGGTCAGGGGCGCGGCGGCGCCCGGCCCCGCCGCTGACGGCGGGCGCGGGGCGTGGCCTGGGCGGCGGGCCGGGCGCCCAGACTGGCAGTTGGAGCGACTCCCCTTTGTGTCTGGAGCCGGGAGAGCCGTTGGTGCCGGCGGGCGGGAGGGGGCGCGAGCCGCGGCGGGGGAGCTCCGGCCCTCGGCTCCCGCCCCGCAGCCGGCGGCGGGCACGGGAAAGGGAAGGAGGCGGAGCGGCGCGGCGCGGCCCCTCGCCGGCGAGCCCGGCGCGGGGGGGTGCGGGGGCGCGGGGGAAGGCGCTGGTAGCGCGGAGGGGCTGAGCTGTTCCCCGGCGGAGACCAGAGGGAGGAGGCCGGGCCGGGGGGGCTGCCCGGCGCTGTGAAAACTCGGGAAGGGAGGCAGAGCAGGGGGGAGCGCCTTCCCCCGGCGCGGGGAAGGGCCTCCGTCGCGCTCCCGCCCCGCCGAGAGGAGCCGAGCGCCTTCGCCGCTGGAGCCGCCGAGGAGGGGCCTCGCCTCCCGCCGCCCCGCGCTCCGGGCCCCACCTTTGTCGGGGTGGCCGGGGGTGGTGTCGCTTCCGTGACGGGGGGCCGGGGGTACGCGGTGGAGCCCGCCCGGCGGGAGAGGCAGATGGGCCGAGATGCGGCCGCAGCCCCGGCCGTGAGAGCGGAGGGGGCCGCGCCTCACCGCGAAGGGACTGAGGGGATCGCCGCCGCCTTCCCGGGCGCCTGAGGCGGCGTGGAGAAGACCGAGCGCCTTGGCGGGATGGGACGCGGCTCTGCCGTGAGCCCGTAGAGCTCGTTATCCGCGCCCCGGTCGGGTACGGGGGCTGCTCTGACTGACGCTGCTGCAGGCGCGGGCTCGCGTCCGGATATGTCCTTCGCCGCCGGGCTGTTTCTTCGGTGCCGTGAAGCCGCCTAGGAAACGAGCTCGGTTCCCGGCGCGGCGGGGGGAGATGCCCCGGGGCGGGCAGGCAGGAGCAGGCGCTTCCCCGGGGTCCGCGAAGCGGTGCTGGCTCCCGAGACATGAAGGCAGGCGGGTGTAATGGAGTGAGAGCGGAGACGGCTCCTCTCATCTGCCATTTGCCCTTCCAGACGGGATCGTAAACCGAGAGAGCTGAGGAAGGCTGTGCGGAAGAAGGAGGAAATTCCTCTCGTCGGGGTTTTTTCCCCTCTTTTTTTGGGTTTTTTTTTTTTTTTTTTTTTTTTTTTTTCCTCCTCCTGCCTCGATCCTTGGCTTCCCCAGGTATGACTGCCTCACTGCAGCACCTTGTGCTGGTGCTCCTGCTCTCCAGTGCCACCCTGCTGCTCAGCACTGCGGCTGGTGAGTAGCCAGTGGGTGTAACGAACTAGCCATTTTGGCGGGGGGAAGGGGGGTGGGGTCCGCTGGTATTTGGGCACATCTGTGTCTCCTTAAAAAGTGGTGTGTGCACCTATTCCAGCAGCGAAGCCCGATGAAGTTTTGAAATCCCGATACGTTAAGCGTCTCGGAGAATAAAATCTGCTTTATTGTGCAAATGAACTCGGCCTGCATTCAAGATGCGTGCTTCGCCTAGATCTGCTTCTCTTGTCTAATAACTTATTTCAATTTTGGAAAAATATATAATCTTTCTGTTTTGCATACCTCGCCCTTTGTAAGGTAATGCAGGAATTTTTAATATATATTTTAATCGCCAGCAGAGCTGTGCCTGTTTCGCTGTGGGATCTTTGGGCACAGCCATTTTTAATTTTATCAGCATTGGTGCTTTTAGGGGCCTTAAACATGTGCTGCAGTTTTATCACAGACTTACTGTAGTGTACATTTTTTTCTTGGAGGAGAGATATGAAGCAAAAATGTAGGGATTTCTGTTGTTGCTTGATTATAGATTGGGATTGTAGAACAGTAACACAAAATACTGTTGAGGAATGCTGAAAGATCTTGAAGAGTACTCTTTATTTTTGACAAGTTGGGAGCCTATATGCTGAAAGGATCCTTGTTCATATTTTTGGAAACTGGAGACCTATTTTTAATTTTGCTCGGAAGCTCGTTGTCAGATATGTAGGATGTTTGGCTGTGATATTGGAAGAGAGATGTGTATTGGTCTGGCATCCTTTGGTTTTCTGTCATGGTGACAGATTAGCGTGTTGGAGCCTTCTGAGTGTTACCCAGCATTGTTAGGCACTAATAGCAGTTCTTCCTGCTGTATGCATTTTCCAGCAGTTTTGGAAGACTCCTAGGACTTTGGTGTCTTTTGACTAATTGGGATCCAATTTGTAGTACTTGCTTTTTTTAGTGTTATTTTGTAATCTGATGTGTATAATTCATAAATTAATCCTTGTAAGAAAATTTCTATATCTTGCTGAGATGACCCAACAAGCTGATGGTAGTTTCCATATTACATTTCAGTGAGGTCTTAAAATTGAATTATTTGTCAAAGTTGAAGATACCTAGTGTCACCTTTAGGAAAATCCTGTAAATTATACATGTTTAGGCAGTTTCTGTGTAGTTTCTGATTTTCTCACTTATGCTTTTTAAGAGGTCTCTTTCAGGAAGATATTTAAATGAAAAGATTGATGCCTATATCATCCCGACCTTTGACTGACATTATTTTAGACTGATGTCTGCAGCGTCTCTCTGTGGTAGTTTCTGAGGGGTATTTTTCTTTTTTTTTTTTTTTTTTTTTTCCCTGGAAGAAGGGACTTCTGAAGGTCAAAAGTCTTGGTATTAAAGCATGTATGAATCAAGAATGCCCAGCATCTCAACTTCTCTTTTAAATATATTTTTTTAAAAGAGTAGGCTTTTTTTTCCCCCTTTGTGAAAACTTCAAGTTGGTAATTTATCTGCCATGTTGAGGGAGAAGAGTTACTGAAGGAGCAAGTACAGATTTGAACCAGGCCAAGGGCTGGGCAGGTGCGGTACGAGCCCATTTGCACGGTTTTGCCAATTCACCTTAATCCTGACCTGGCAACAGCATTCCCAGTATTTCAGTTCTGATTTTGCATTGTTAAAAGGATATTAACAATGCCAGCTTGTTTGATTGTTTTGTGAATAGAAACCTATTTTCCCATTGTGATTTATTTGTTAATTGTGAAATTTTAACAATCCACATTTTTAAAAACCTTAGTTATAATCCTCTGTAGAAGTAATTACATGGCTGATTTGAGCTTTAGTTGAAGTAACTAACGGTTGATTTTAAGTTTACACTGCATTTCAGAAAAAAAATGTCTGTACATGGGGAAGCTACACTAATGTGTAATTCTGTCCTTTTATGTTCATGAAAGAGCCAACACTCTTTCTTCTCTTCCCCTCCCCCAAAGTACGAAGTGTACGCTCCCATCAGAGTGAAAATGCTGCCTTTGTAGCTTTGAAAACACCTATTAATTCTTACTTCTGATTAGTGAATGGATACTATATCTCAGCAGTGTAGAGAATTGAGTGTTTACAAATGCAAAATCATGACACCAGAGGGAAAGTATCTTCAGAACAGGTTTGTAAATGTCTGTTTGGAGGAGAATATCTGGACCTTCTTGGGGAGGGCTCCACAAAGACCTGGGCTTACTATGGGCAGGAAAGGAAAGATGTAAACGTGCATAAAGAAGATGACAAAACAAATCTTACACTGGGGCTGTAGATGACAGTTTCACTCATAATCTGGAGTATGAATGAAGAAGGTAGTTCTTCTTTCACCTTTGTAATTGAAGATATAGTAAAGAACTAGCTCTAGATTCAGAATTATTTGCTGATTATTAGAGGGAAAATATTACTAGCTTCTTCCATAAGATCCAGATCTTAACAAGTATCTGGTAAGTCTGTATTTAAATAATATATTAGTCCTTGTAGAGAGAAATACTACAGTAAGGACATTTTACCCATACTAGTCTTTGATAAAAATTTGAGTGGTTTTAAAAGTTATGTTTGAAAAAAATGGTTTGTGATACTTTATTCTTTATTTCTCAAATGACTTGAAATACCTCTTAGTAATTTTTTTGTTTAGAACTTTGAGACATATTTATACACCTGTATATTTTAATGGATTCGAATGCGTTAGTTGTGAGGGTTGTGCCTGAAGAGGTGGTTGGTGAACCTTTGAGCTGTTACCCAATATTGCTAAAGAATTTTGTTTGGGTGTTTGTATGGACCTGGTATTAAAGATGTAATCTTTCCTTGTTTCACTTGCTTGCCTTCTGTGATATGCAATAGTAAACCACTTTTCCTTCTTTATACATGTCCAAGGTAGGCAGCATTCCATAGTCTAATGTGTAAATTATTTGCTGAAAGTACAAAGGGAAAATTACAGCAAACGGAATGTCCTTTTATCTTTGGGAATCTTTCATAAGTCTGTATCTATGTGGTTCAACAGGGCCGCAAAATTTTTAGTGTGAATGGAATTGGATAGGGATTGAAGTATTTTTTTTTAATGATCGTTTAAATTATTAATTAAAATGAGTGAACTGAAGCATCTTTATCTAATTGTATCTTGCCATTTAAAGTTACTTTAGTGTCTCAACATAATTAGTTTTAAATATGAATTGTATGACATGAGAAATAGCCTCCTTTGCCTATTCAGCTCAGTTCCTCAAATTCAGTATTTTGAATTAGTAACTGACTCCATGTATCTTGCATAATAAACAGCTTTAAAAAAAAACAATCTGTACCTCAGTTTCTATTTCTTTACTAGAGCTATACCCGTTGTTTATGGTTCATTCAGATGTAATCTAAAGATTAAATTTATTTTTCTACTTGACTTGGGAGCTGTCTCAGAAATATTAACCTACAGATGGAAGCAGACTTGTTTGCTTGAGGGGCATGACTGGTATGTTTGATGGATAACCACATGTACAAGTGCAGCCTGTATGCCAGGCTAGGGCTTCATTAACTGTCTAGTTGTGTAAAGAAATAGTGTAACTGTGAAAGCACAGGATTCTGCACAGAGCCGTCCACCCCGCTGAGAAAAGCCTTTTTTCCATTAGGTAAATCAACCTGGATGAACCTCTGTGAAACTTCAGCTAAGCTGCTCCCAGTTCCCAAGCAAACTTCAGTACTTCTGTGCTGTGCAGTGTAGGCATACCCTGTGAGGAAATGGAAGCTGCGTTCATCTCATTGTCAAGGAGCCCAAATCAAGGAGCCCAAATTTCAAGCCCTGCGACTTACATAGATACTTCGTGTCAGTATGAATGGCTTTACCCTCAAAGGAACCATGTGTAAAATGCTGGCTAAATTGTCTGCCTGTCTTTCTCTCATGAAGGAAGGCAAACTTCACTTCACCCTGGACAAAGAGGGAAACGTAACTGTTTCTTGCAATTATTCTTCTGGTTAACGTTGTATAGTTGTTTTGATGACATCTCTCTAGCACATATTACATACCTCTCTAAAAAATCCTTCGTTGACTTTTACATCTTTGTCTCCCCTGCCTTTTTATATTTAATGAAGTATTTGTCAGTAGTCTCTATAGTCAGTGGCCTTGTTTCCTTGGGAGATACCACCTTCCTCTGCTTTGCTCACCAGAGGGAAGAGAAAGTCAGTATATTACGTTCTTCAGAAATGTTTTATTCCTGATGATGGAGTGCATGGCTTTCTGTCACTGGAGCTATATTGTGTTTGGACTCAGTCTGGCTGTGCCATGAACATGCTGTAATTTTCTGAGCAGAATCTAACTTTCCCAGCCAGGGCTGCGTGCAAGCAGTGTGTAAAGTTTCATTTGGAACAAAATGTTTATGCCCTGAATAAAACAGTCTTGGTGATGCTTTGTGTTGGGTAAGACAGGAATCTGTGCCTAGCTTGCATGCAGTTTTCCGTATTAATTTTATTAAGCTTGTAGACTTAGTGGAACTGCTCACTGCTTGAATTTGAATTTAAAAATAAGTGAAGTAGAACTGTTCACCAAAACAGAAAATCAGTTTGAATACTGAAATGTTTGGATTTTTTTTTTTTCTCTGAAATGTAAGTTCACAGAAATGTAAGCCTAGAAGTGACTTCTCTTCTGTTTCCTTCATGGTCTGGTTGCATAAGTACAGATAACAATGTTTGTCTAAAATCTCCGGTGAAGAGTGATTTCACAGCCTGTCTAGGTAGTTTGTCCTGTTACAGTGCTTAATTGTCAGATTTTTCATAATGCAACAGAAGTAGTTTTTATTTTTTTTTCCCCTTTTATTCTAAGGCAGGATTGTTTAAGACATGCCTTAATTAATATGTGGTAACCACCTGAACATGTAGCATGGAGTACTCATGCGGACAATTGCCAGGGAACATCAATCTTGAGAAGTTCATACGTTGAAGCCTAATGTCTCAAACTTGGCTACAGTAATTTGTGATAGGAAGCTGGAGTTGACTATCAATGTTTTAAAATGAAATTTTTGCTATTTAAAAAACCCCAAACTATTGTTGAAAGCTCATGCTCTTCCTGAAATTCAGATTTCTGATGGTGCCCTCTTGACTCAAGGGGTCTGTTCATTGCAGAGCTGGAAGCTGGGCTGAGCTGCAGGCATGGAATCTGATAGGAGAGGTCAGTCTGGGTGTGTGACCAAGAGGAGGCTGTCTGGACAGGAGAGATTTGAAAGGATGAAGAATTCAGTCTGGTTTGCAGTGGGATGAGAACCATTAGAGAGACAGTATATTAGAGAGCCGGAGATGGTGTCTTACATTTGTCAGACTTGTTTGGAGAATGAGTGCCTGCAGTTGTGTGATAGAGTTAAGTTTTTCCACTGGCGTAGACAAAGAAAGGGTAGTTGTAGGTAGCAGTTTTGAAGGTTTCTGTTCTCTTGTGAGAATGAATGAAAGACCTAGTAATTTAGATAGTACCTTTACCCTCCTCCCCTTCCCTCAGTCTTCTGAGTTTGGAAACCTCAAGGTTTTTGGGTGGTGATGGCATTTTTTTCCAAGTGGTTGGAGTGTGTCAATTTTGTTGATTGCCATCTTGTGTTTGCATCAAATCACATTTTTGTTTTGAACTCTAAAGGCGTCTACCTTCTGCAGATCTCTGTACTTTGTATTTCCTCTTTAGTTTCTTATCTCTGTGAGAAAGGGAGGGGAAAAATAAGTACTATGGACACAGAAGACTGTCATGGCCATCTCTGAACCCTTCCATCTCCATCATTAATTTAATAATCTGCTGACTGATTTAAACCATATGTGAAAGACACTAAAAGTCTCAAGAGATTCATTTGCTACTGTTTTCATGAAAACTCAAAAGGGAGTAGGGGAGACAATTCCAAGGTAGAGGTCTCGCAGGGGGAACGCGGAGCAAAACTCAGCCCTGGTTAAAGCTGGCTGCCCAGTCAGTGCGGGGGTGCGGGCAAGCCTGTTGGTGCGTACACCGTTCTGGTGGAAGCACAGTGTGTTTTGTCTTCTGTTCACTCGGCATGCCGTAGGAGATCTAGAGGAGAACTGGGGATCCCTTTTGTGGGAGGGATGGGAGTTGAGTAAGAAGTGTGGGAGAAAGGGCATGTTTACAGGCAATTAGTCTGCAGCTTGTGGAACAACTTGTGTTTCTGAGACAGTGTAGTAGGCAATTTTTTAAACAAAACTTTAAAAACAATGCCCAGATCAGTTTACTGAATGGCTGTCATCCATTTATGACTTCATAGTGTGTGTGAGTAAGTTGCAGTTTATGGTATGCATTGTTTTTCATGTTTTTAAAGCTGGATTTAACTGACTATCCTGCATATAAGCTTAGCTTTAGTTCAGATATCCCACACCCTGAACTTTTTTATACTCTTTTTGCAACGGTGCTGTAACTTACTTGAACCTGTAAAGTGCATGAAAAATACTTTTATTATTTGTGTTAAGCAGGAGTAATGGAAAGGCACAGGCTGTCACCTGTTGGGTTGGAGTAAATGGCAGACAATGGCACAGGTAGCGATACAGTGAACCCCTGAGTTGCTGTACTGGCTGTTATTGGCAAGCAGGATAGGTAATGCTTGCATTAGTGCACAGCAGCTCTTACTGTTACGTTTAGCCAAAAGCTGATACTACATTTATGCTCCTTGTTCCACTATATATACACTTCTATTTTGAGTTGTGAGCAGGATGGCTGTAAGAAAATATGGGTAAGAGGTGGGGTTTTTTTTGTGGTTTTTTTTTTTTTGGTTGGTTGTTTTTTTTTTTGGGGGGGGGGG
>WHYT01016187.1:57064-127230 GCA_009806455.1 Tetrax tetrax
GGTTGGTTTGTTGGGTTTTTTTGTGAGATGACTGCAAGTATAATCGTAGGTCATGTGTGTTAATTGGGCTCCTTAATTTATACATTGGAGAATGCAGCACTTAATCAATAAAAGTATTGGGTGTTGGCAATGTCATTTCCCAGGCTCATCGTTCTTGGTGTGAAGTACATTTCCCTGTGTATAAGTCACGAAGGTCAGGCTCACCTGGTGGGAGAAGCTTTAATGTAGTTCAGTGATGAAAACGACTGACTAAACATACTCTACTGCTCTTGCTTTTATACAATAAGTACTTGCCTTGTCAGACTTACTCGGTTTGGCTTGGTTTGTTAAAAATAAAATGTTTTATTTCTGCAACCAAAGCGGCATGAGTACAGATACTTTGAACAAAATGCGTAGCCCGTCCATATTAGAGAACCTTAATTAGGTTTTCTAAGGATTTAACCTAATCCACAATCCTTTGCTATTCTGGAATTTGGTAGACTTGACAAACATACATCAGGAAAAGTAATGGATTGTGTTACTGTTCAAGCTATTTTCTATAGTATTGTTTTTATTAAATAAAGGATCTTACTGGAGTATATTTAGTTGTCCGCTGCTAAAAGATGTTTGCTTTTGTTAGTGATGGAGTGGTTTTGTGTTGTAGTTGGTTTGTTGCTGAACCTATTTGAAAATTAGTCCTTCCTTTTGATGCTATCCTTCAGAGGGAAATCAGTAAAGCTGATTTAGTTGAGGTGCTTTGTGTTCCTGTACCTTCTAAGTTGCAAAAATCTTAGTGCAGCCGTACTTTACACTGTGAGTATGTGCTATGTGCTGTGAACTTTGCCAGTCCTTTTATTTGTTTGAAAGCTAAACTCTAGAAATTATTTTATTATATTTGTTTGTGGACCTTCTTAGCTGAAGATTGTTTTTTATGATTACTGGTTCTTAAGTATAAATATTCATTATACTTAGCTGTCTGAGATATGAATGGTAAGTAGAGCCAATACAGTAAGCTGAGAAAAAGCTAAGATTGTAGTAGGAAAATTGTAGGACCTGCCTTTTTAGTTACACTGTGGGACTGCCATGTGTGTACAAAGCAGGCACTTAGCCCAAGAACAGTCTTTCTGTATTAAAATAATTTTGGTTGCAATCGGAGAAGGATAAAAGGAACCCTGTAGTGAAGTTTGTCTGGATGCCACCACGGTGTCGGTTTCTTATGTTTGCATGTTTGAAGTTCTTTTCTTTTATTTCTAGCTGTAATGGCCCAGGCCGGGGAGCTGTAGCCGGAGCAGCTGCCATGATTGAAATAGCCACAGAGGCCTGGGCTCTGCCAGCTGTAACGGGAGACAAGCGCTGGGTCGGGGCGCACGCTCCTATCTCGCAGGGCTTCCTCCTGGTATTTGAGTAGCACTCCGCTGGGAAGTGGAAGAACTTGTTCCAGCCTCCTGTGCTATTCTTACTCTGTTCTGCAGGCTGGGATGAATGACTCTGTGAATCTAAATGAGTGGGGGGGAAAATGTGGAAACAGTTTATTTCCACTTAAATTAGGATAAATAATTTCTCATGGCCACTGCAGCAGTATTTGGATCACTCTGCAAACTTTTTTTATGTAGAACATATGCAAATCTCCGATTCTAGTGTATATTGCATAGATACTGTGAAGATGACTTGTAATACATATATCTATATGTATGTGTGTGTGTGTGTGTCCCTGTATGTGGATATATCCTTATGTACGCGGTATGTTACCAAAATTCGAGCGTATCATCTGCTTCACTGCTAAAACCTAATCTTTTAAAACTAGCAAATTAGCTGTTTGCTTGGTATTCTTAATTTCCAAAAAGTCCTTATAAACAGCTTATTTTGTGTGACTGGTAAACTTTATACTTAATTAATTACATCCGGATTCTACCAGGACCTGTTAAATAATTCTCTTTCAGTTATACCAATGTGAATCTAGCCTAAGTAAATTTTAGTTAAATTTAATCTGCAGTAGTTAATGCTGTTGCAGCAGAACACAGTTATTTGGCCACAGGTGTTTAACATTGTTTTAGCTAAGAATTTAAAATCTAGTAAATATTTTTTCCCGAGTTTTTCAGTGCAAACTTAGAAATATCTTAAACGGCAAATATAGAGACTTTTTTTTGCTTTTATTGTTTCCTGTCAGAGAAGTGGTACCATTAATGAAGCTGTCAGCAAATTTAGCTTCCCTTATTTTAAGAAGTAGTGGAATAGAGTGTTTGTGTCCAAAACAAATAAACTCCTAATTATTATTTTACTAATCTGTATGCAGACTATATAAGGCTGCCTAAAATTGAAGATATGATCCTTGGGCACAGGAATATGCGGTCCAGATGTCGCACAGCATAGTAAATAAATAAATTGAAAAAATTAGGAGAGGATGTGTAAAATCAGGAAGACTAGTGATATAATTATAATATAATAAACAACTTGATGGTTTCACTTTGAGAATGCAAGAATATTTTTTTCTCCCTTTCCCATGTGCATGGAAAAAATAAAAAGCACTGAGGTCCTAAGACACTTGAATAATAAGTAGTGCCATAATATATGAGACTGGCAAGCATATTCAGAGCAGAAGTCACTTCACTGAGGAAATCTAGAGGTGTTGAAGAGGGAATGTAGTGAAAGGGATGTTGAATTGGGTCCTGCTGAGGAATGGAAGAGTTAAATGTGAAAGCAACTAGTTGGATGTCATTAGGAAGTTTTTCATCTTGAAGAAGTGCAGGTCTGCAAAAGGATGCAGATATTGTCAAAGTAGCATCATGGACAACAACTTGATTTTCTTGACTGGTTTTGGAAGGGTGGGAGAAGGGTTAGTAAAAAAAGAGCTGAGCTGAGAACATAATAAGGCATGCAGAGAAATAAAGAATGGGCTTTTAACGTGGTGTAAACAAAACTGTGAACAAAGTTTGTGATCCAGTAATGAGGGAGAACTGGAAAAGTAAAAAAGCTCCACAGTTAATTAAGATTCTTATTAAAAATTTCAGACCAATTGGTAAGAATGGTGAACTGTGTGTAGCATACAGGGCAACGTGTGTTACACTTGTGTTCCTTCTGTATGTCCCGTTACAGAAAGAAGCTGCAGTAGTGGAGTGAGAAAGCATCTGGAATTGCCAGTAAATCCAGAATATGTCCCCCAGAATTGTGTCCGAACTGCTCTGTGCATAGATAGTACTCATGAAAATAGCAACAACAGGTTTTTGTTTGAACTGCTGGGAGTATAAAGAAACATTAAAACTTTTAACTTTGAAAAATTTTAACTTTGAAAAAATGTTTTTATGTGGCAAATAATGCAAAACTTTACTGAGCATATTTTTATACGAACAACCTGAATAATCCACAGTTGTACTAAGTGAAGTAAGAACTTGTATAGAATCTCAATGCTTTTTATGACTCTACCACCTTGCATTTGGTTAGGATTAATCTTTCATTAAATTGTTGTTAAATACTTGTGAAAACCAGTGCAGTGTCTTAGGTAATGCTTAATTTAAGTGACTGAATTGCTATGGAGTTCTACAAATACTACCTATGTTTTATTGTTGCTTTACTACTAGCAAGAAAAGATATGGCTCCTCTTTGGTGGCAGGTTTTGTGTATTTGTTGTGCATATGGCATCTTTTCTGCCAACTTCAAATTTTAAAATGTAGTTAAATCCATAGATTTCAAACACCAGGATTCGATGTACATTTACGATGGTGTTACATATCACTTCCAGTCTTCCTGCAATATGTTAATGTATGTGCCCCAACATAAGAAGGACATGGACCTGTTGGAGAAGGCCCAGAGGAGGGCCATGAAGATGATCAGAGGGCTGGAGCACCTCTCCTATGAGGACAGGCTGAGAGAGTTGGGGCTGTTCAGCCTGGAGAAGAGAAGGCTCCAGGGAGACCTTATAGTGGCCTTCCAGTGCCTAAAGGGGGCTCATAAGAAAGTCGGAGAGAAACTCTCTAGCAAGGCCTGTTGTGACAGGATGAGGGGTAATGGTTTTGAAATAGAAGGAGGTAGATTTAGGCCATATATAAGGAATAAATTTTTTACACTGAGGACGGTGAAGCACTGGCAGAGGTTGCCCAGAGAGGTGGTGGATGCCCCATCCCTGGAAACGTTCAAGGCCAGGTTGGACGGGGCTCTGAGCAACCTGATCTGGTTGGAGATGTCCCTGCTCCTTGCAGGGGGGTTGGACTGGATGACCTTTAAAGGTCCCTATGATTCTATAATCGAAAGTAAAAACCACACAAAAGACATCAACAGCCTTTAGCCAGGCTTCTAACTGAAGTTAATCAAGATAGTTCTAAGTGCTGAACTTTATAATCTATCAGCTAACTTGTTTTCTCTGTCTGATTACTGAGGGGAAAATAAGAAATTATGTGAATGGCCTGTATTTAAATGGAAATTTAAGTGAGTCACTTTTCCCTTTTTGAGCTGAAGTTATGCCAGTTATGAGCCTCTCAATGTTGCTTTTTTTTCACGTATTTTTGTGTTCCTGCTATAAGCTTAAGACTAAAATCACTCTGGGACAATGGAGTTCAGTACAGTTATATCCTATTTTCAAATACTTATTATATGAGATGCTGGTGTAATCCCCCAGCCTTTTTAGTATTCCAGTGTTCTAAATACTTTATTAATTTATACAAATTTACAGTTAGTTCTTTGAACATGACACAGATCTTGAAGATCAGGCATTTTAGTGAGACTGTCAGGAAACACTGAAAAGTAAGCCTATTGCAATATCCTTCCTTCTCCAGATAAAACTAGACATCCTGGCTGGGTGTTTACCAATGTTATTACAGGACGAGGTATTTGTGTCTTGATTTGTTTCCTAG
Source organism: Tetrax tetrax (assembly GCA_009806455.1). Taxonomy (NCBI): domain Eukaryota; kingdom Metazoa; phylum Chordata; class Aves; order Otidiformes; family Otididae; genus Tetrax; species Tetrax tetrax. The sequence continues at coordinate 61,888 of WHYT01016187.1, forward strand.
ATTTGCCCACCCTTCTCCACCCTTGGTTTTGTTATTCTTTTTAGGATGGTTAGAATAAGCGTGTAATGAATTTACCTTTATGTTACTGACATGTGCTTTCAACATATACTTGCAACTAAATAGTTTCAAATAATCTAGGAATGCCACATACAAACAGTTATTACTTTTAGCTGAAATATATAATAACAAATGAGGGTGACGTATGTGATGGAATCTGATAGTAAATTCCTTTGTGGCAATTACATGAAGCAGTTAGTTTCAGTGCTTAATTGATAACACTGGGGCTTGCTTCACTTCCGTGAGGTGTGGGAATCCAAGGTGCAGAGGTAACTGCATTCCATCAGGTTTCAGTCTAGACAGGCGCGAGAGCATCATTCATCCCGTACCAAACAAGGAAAGCTAATCACCTTCTTAAAAGTGACCTTGCAGCTCAAGAATGTGCTGTGGTGGGCACACGGAAAGGCCAGTCAAGAGCACAGTGCGTTCACCAGCAATACTCTTCCTAGAGTTAAGGGTCTTGACTTGAAAGGATACTATCTGGATTGCAGAATGTTTGTTCCTTCTCATGTCATAGGAGTGATGGTTTTTGAAAGGAATAGTTTAATGAAGTGCTGTTCGGTAATTATATTTGATTGAAGGAAAAGCTTGTTCCCAAGTTGAGGTGGGAGAAAGTTTAAAGTACACTTCTATAGCAAAAAATATTAGGAAACGCTATTAGAGACTCCACTCCCTATTTTAATTGATGAGTAGTAGGGTGAGCTTTGACTTTTTCAAAGTTTGCAATAAAAGGTATGAAATTTTTTTTTTTTTGTTTTTTTTTTTTTCTCTTAAAAAAGAACAAACAGTGAGTAGCAGGTGCCCCTGATAGCATAGGAGGCACAAGCAGTGAGATGCACCTTGTCAGGGTGGGGATAAATGTTCAGAACTCATTAACAAAGAGATATAAAGGAACAGGATTAGCTCAGATGGAAATGAAATAGTTTGTCAACTGCTTTGCTGTAATTACCTGTGTGCATGCTGCTAACCTGCAGTAAGTCTAAGATAGCTCTTGGAAAGAGTTGTGAGCATGAATATGCAAAGTTGCTGCAGAATAGTTGTAAATTTCCACTGTAACTTCATATTTTATCTTCTCAGGCTTTGTGGACGTCATTCCTTCTCCCTTGTAAATGGCTCTGCTTGAGCAGGAGGTGATAACCCCTCTGCAGTTTGAGATCCAAGTGGAGCACTTAAAGAAGGGAAGCTGCAAATGTATTTAGCAGAGGATGAGCGGAATTCTATAGTTCTGTCTTTACTAGCAAAACCAGAATTGCCTAAAAGCAGAGCATTAAGAACAAACCTGGAATCAGTCAATATAACCAAAAAATGCCATTATTATAACTATCTGTCTGACCTTAATTCAGCTACTTTGTGCATAATTGTGACAGTTCTTACAGAGTAATTTCCTCTATAGGGTCTCTGCCTCATTTGGTGGAAAAAGGGATAATTTCATGTTCTTGCAGAGAATAGACTTTCACAGTTGCAGACCTTCCTGCTTCCTTCTTCCCCTTGGATGCCATGTCCTCCAATTTGGAGGTGGTTCTTCATGTGTGCTTCTTCATTTTCACTTATTCCCCTTATTCCCATTAATGTAAAAAGACATTTTTATTTAAACTTGAACATTGCTGTTTTATGCATTTCTTTGCTTTAATGAAAAGAAACAAGTTGTATCATGTTACTAAAAAGAGATCTTTGATAAGTGCTCAGATCAACTGGGATGCATAAAGGAAGTACAAAAGACTGAAGTTTATTCTTCCCTAAAGGAATGCTTAGCTTCCCTGACTCTTCTGGTATGCTTTCTAAAAGTGCGGCTCATTTATTTTTCTACTTTTATTGTCTTGCAGAACACAAACTCTGAGAATCTTGATAGACTTCATCCTTTGTGAATGTATAATTTGTTCTGGGGAAATGCAATGGGGCGAGATTAGAGGCAGTACAGGACAGTTAATGCCTGCATAAACTTGGCTCAATATAGCCCACGAGAGGTGGCTCATCTACAGAACTTCTTTTAAACATGCATGAGCTTGAGTAATTAAGGAAGCAATTTTGGATATATATTTAAATAATGCTTTCAAAAGAATCTTATGAAGCTTTGGTAAGGATTTGGGGAGGGGGACAGTTAGGGTAAAATTGTATGAAGGGGCTACTCCAGTCCCTGGGGAATAGACAGGTTCCATGCCACAGATTTCCAAACTGTTTTTGCTATAGCACATTTTATTAGAAGCTTTGAGGACTTCTGAAAGGCAAGCTGGTAATAGATTTTTTTTTTTTTTTTTCACCATGTGTAGAAAAAAAATTATTCTCAGTATTGTCAACTGCTATATCGAGGGGAGTGAGGGTGTGACAATTAAAAAAGAAAATAATTGTGCTCTCTTGGAGAGCACTAATGACTGTATCTAGTAAGTAGTGTGACAGCGGATGCCTTTCCTGGTAGTTCTGCTAGAATTATTTTGAATTTTCATCTTTGTGTTTAAGGTTGTATTGTGCAAGACTGATGAGATCAGGATTTGGAAGTTAGCTTAGAACCGCTGTAGCCATTGCTTGCTCTGCCCTTCCTATCCTTCCGGTTTTTATTAACAAAATGTATACAAATGTGAATACAAAGACTGTCCTCGTCTCCAGTGTCTCTGTTTCAGGAAGAAGACAGAGTTCCTTTCCCCTGTCCCATACCTAGTGTGTGCTAGCATTTATCCAATTCTGTTAAGGAGTGCAGAAGACTTGTTCTAGCATATGATAATAAACCTCTTGGGGCTTTAAAATAAGCAGAATTAAACTAGAGTCAGAGTTAACCAGGTCTTTAGCAATGGTACTACGAGAGAGAAGCTCTCGAATTCCTCTTTAATGATCCACCAAATATTTGCTTTTGGTTATCAGGAGCTGACAAATCATACAGTGCTTCCTGTCTCTACAGATTCCTGCGCTTGGTTAAAATTGTCTCAAGTGCAAACGATCACACCAAGTAGCAGCGGTTAAGCAACACAATCAAAATATGTTTGTGTGAGAGCTGCATCTCCTTAGGAGCACTTAGGAGCACCAGCAGCACGGAACACCGGCAGCCTAAATCTGCATCCCCTGACTGGCCTGCTGGTTCTTGTTCAGGCCCTTACCTAATTCAAGCCTGCTATTTCTGTGTGGAACAGAAATAGATGCATTCAAAGGTAAAGTTGCCTGCTGCCCTGCAGGGCAGAGGTTGGTTTGGAAAACGTGTTCAGCTTTTGCTTTGAACCTGTGACGGACTGAAGGCAGTGCGTTGTTGGAAGCTGCTGGCCCAGATATTTTGTGAAAGCAGCTGAGAGAAAAGGAAATGGTAGTTACGGCTGCTACATAAGATGAAGAAAGGAAATGGGAGCCTCCCTCAAGCGCACCACTAAGCAAGATAGTTTAAAATAGCTGCTTTTCCCCTCTAAGTGATTGTCTAAGTTGCCATAAATGTTTTTGGTTTTTGGGAGCTGGAAGACAAGTCTCATTCCCTGGATTTTCTGTTCTGAGACACCAGTTGTGTTTTGAGAACTTGCGCTGCACACACCACTGATTATTGCAGTACGGATGTTTCAAAGGAGAAAAAAAAAAGAAAAAAGAAAAAAGCATTGAGGCCTAACTGTGATTATAATGAGGAAAAGCGTCGGAGTACTTACAAACTATATAGACGATGGATCGAAGGAGGACCATAGTGAGATGAAGTATCTTGCTGTTGCTTAGCATGCCATCAGCAAAGAGGAACAGATCTCTGGTTTGCTGGTTCCCAGTCTGTTGTTGTCCACTTCACCATTTTGGATTTCTTTAATTATGATCAAAACTGATGGGTTTTTGAGACATCTCATAGCTGAAAGCTGGTTGTGGAGACATAATACTTAGTAAAACTACATTTACAGAGGAAAGTTGTGAAAAGTGATGATTTTATTGCAAAACATAACTATTAGAGATACAAATTTTTAAATGAAATTCTGTTTTCAAAAGGTTTAGAAATGTGTTTATTAATTTCTTACCACTGTTAACCGTTTCAATTCTATACAAATAGCTCAAAAGAAAAATAATTTTAATTTGAAATATATTTTGAAGTGTTTTACCTTGCGTTTTACTTTACTGTTGTTTGAGTTCTGCTTAGTTACACTGAATTTTTTATAATAATTCCTGACCTCTCAGTTTCTTTGACTTGTTACCCCAAGCAGGCCACAGATTCCAAATATCTTGCCACTCATCCTCTTTGGTTGGTTGAGCTGCTCCTTTGAAGTTTAATAAACAGCTAAACAGAACAAATGACTAAATAGTTTTTTTTGGTAGTGTGTACAATTGCCCGGCTACCTGAATATATTTGAATGATTCAGCAAAAATGTAGTGCTTATTGGTAGGTGTTCCTTATTTTAGATGAAAATGAATTTCTATTCTTAAGCTGTTTCTATATCTAAATGAGCAAATCAAATGTCTGTGCTCTGACATGCTTTCACTGCGTTTCTTGGAAGCAGCAGTAAATGAGAACATTTGTATGTAACTTTTTTTTTTCCTTTCAACAGTGTGTATCTTTAGTTTCTTATTGCAAGAAAAAAACAAGTGTAGGGACTTGAGCACATTGCTGAAATTTGTGTATTTTCTATTTGTGTTTTCACTTTTTTTCTTTTCTTTCTTCTGTCAAATGTTCTCCAAGTGCCCGTTCTGGCAGTGTAGGAGAGAAGAGGTAATTTGAGCCTTAGCATTTTCCAATTATGTTGCTGGAATGTTTTGGTGTCTAATACTAGTATACATAAAATAACTCTGAGCCCTGCCTCCCCTGGAGATTTTAAGAAACTCTTAGACAGAAAGGACGTTAAAACAAGCATATGGAACCCTAAGAATATTTTCTGTTAACCTTTTCTGAAGCTATTCATTTTTCACATCTCAAGTAGTGAGTTCAGTGTGAGGGAATCCAGTGGGCTACTATCTGAGAATGAATAAAAGTGGATTATACGGATTTACTCTGATATTGTCAGTTTCTCAGCACAGTTGGGTGAATTTTAAGCTACATATACTGTGACAGAACTTTAAGGTAGTTGGGGCTATTTTTTTTTTTTCTTGCAACCAACTGATTTCTGTTCCCTTCCTTTTTGTAACAGCAATTATTTTTTTTCTAACAGTGAGCTTTGTAAGTTTTCTTAAGGCTCATTGTGTGTGAGAGAGAGAACAGGATGATTATGGTCTTAAAGTTAGTGACTTTGGAATTAGGAGACAATATTTTAAGTCACCTTTGGGCAGTTGGAATTTTTTTAGCATCCAAGTTCCAAAAAGGAAGATGTAGTGTTACTAAATTCCTGAATTAAAATACACTAGTTGCCAAACCTTACACCGTTGCTGTATTAAAACCATTATGAATGGACCATGGACACTGAACTATAGTTTCTTTACTGTAGGAGAAACATGCTGACTAGGTACAGATTCCAAACTGTATTAATGAAAAAGTACAGTAAAATTAAAAGGATTGAAATCTGTTGTGGCATACAGATGAATGGTGGATGGAAATAGAAGAATGTGTAGTATATTCTTGGTTCATACATGAAAAGATAAGAGATCTGTAACAGAAAAGGTTATTTCAATAATTTACTGCTTGGAAGCACAAGGGATGCTAATGAGGTACAAGGATGCTGATAACATTCAGAGGTAAACTTTTTTTCCTTCCTAATTGTCCTCTGTGGCTGAATGGTTGAAGCTCTAGGCACTAGGCTGGTGTGAAGAATGCATTCTCCTCACAAGAGCGGTGTAAAAGACCTCTTTAAGCATACGGAAAAAAAGAGTTAGTTGCTGGAAATGGTTGGACAGAGAGGAATTGTTTTCTGCTTGAAGTCTTTGTAGATTTCTTAGTAGTTGACTTTTGATGTTAGCCTGACACATGCACACAGTTTGTGCATAATTCCCTGTCTCTGCCATAGTATGAACGTCTTCCTTTCCTTGGCTGTTTCCCTCCTATGCAGTTTTGTTTGGTACAAAACACAGAAGAATCTGCAGAGAACCGATTTATTAAATAAAAATACATTGTATCTTTCCTTTTTTGTTTGTCGAGGTCGTTCTCTACATACTACTGAATACAAATACAAGTTAGCTATTGAAGAAGCTGAATTGTCTCTTAAAACCAGATGTTTGAATCATTGGAATCTGTCTGCTCAGTTAAATATGAGAACTGGATGTAGTCCTTTCTCATGTGAAAGATTAAGCCTTGCCAGAGATGGGCACTTTATTTAACAAAACATCTGTAAGATTTTTGTTTGTTTGTTTTTTTTCAAACAAATACTCCCTGCTAGTGCTATCCTCACAAATGCTAAAGAATAGGAGAATTCTTTGTATTTTTCTGAGTGCCAGATAACAAGCAGGGAATATATCCTGGTGAGGTAGGGCTGTGTTATCTACTTATTTTTCTGATGAGGCGTCGAGACACAAAATAAGAGTGGCTTGTGTCAAATTGGTTTTGGTTGTCTTTGGTGGAATACTGGTTGAGTTCTGGTTCTGCACTTCTAGGCTCATCCTATAGCCACAGGATAATTCTTATATCTACAGTTCTGCCCAAATGATTTCATCCTATGGATGAGAATTTATTTTAGTTCCAATGTTGAAATTGTTGCTCATCTTGTTTGGTTCCATGAATGTGCATAGCTAGAAAATTCAGAGTAATATATATTTACAAAGACTTTCTCCCTAGAAGCATTGCACCTTCTTGTGTAATGCTGATTCTTCTTATACAACATTTCATATCTTATCAGTATCTTTGGATGAATTAGAGGAGCATTTAATGATGTTCTTAAAATTTTGAGATGTGAGTCTGCTGATTACCAGGAAAAAGACTACAAGACGTCCTAAGGAAGAAGAGAGAAAAGATTGAAAAATCAGTCTTAGAGGCTGTCTTGCATCCAGATACCCTGGTGAGAGCTGCCTACCATAAGGATGTGGAAGCAATTAATTAAAAAAAACCCAACAAACCAACAAAAACAAACAAACCCCAACCCCCAAACTTTATATATTGATAACAAAATGTCATTAAAAAGACAAAAATCTCTTGCTTGTAGGCTTTGAACCTAGCAGTTTATTTCCTACTGTTTCTTACAACAATAGTATTTTTTTCCTAAGCACAACATTGTGACCAGAATCAAAGAATAAATGCCAGGTACCTAGAGGGTGATTTAAAAAAAGCAGGGAGGCGAGAATAGAAAAATGAAAAAAGAAGAAGAAGAAGAAAAAAAAGTGCTACTTTTTACAAAGCAGAGGTGCTGTTTATTGGAGAATACAAGCATTTCCACTCTCTCTTTTCTCAGTTTCTGTTGTATCTTCTCCCTGGCTTTTGATCTTTTCATTTGGTTTTGACCTCTGGTTTTTTTCTTTGTCTCCGAGCAGTGTCAGCACTGCTTCTTTCTGCACTGGCCTGTGTTCTGTCTTCTCTCTGCTCTTCACATACTAGCGTTCTTAGTATTTTGGTTTCTATTTTGTGTCCTTCCCTGGCAAGAGCAGGGAGCTTAGGAGAGAGTCATGCTTTTAGTTCCAGTTTTACCAGAGTAGGTGCTTGGCTGCTGGAGGAAGAACTGAAGGTAAGTTCACCTCAGCTATTCATAAAGCAGCTGAGCACATTTTTGCCTGCCTGTGGAAGCAGCATGTGCAATGATCCAATGTCCTAGAGAGACTGCAGAGCATGTCCAGTGCTGCTGGTCTGTGAAAAATTGAGTTTCCAAACTAACAACCTCTTCTGAAGTTTTTCAGAGGCCTATAATTTTGGTACTTTGTCAAGAAAATGAGCAATCTTCCCTCTATTCCCCTTCCACTTTCCCAAAAGAAAAAAAGAGCTAGCCGCAAACCAACCAAAAGCCACACCCTTGGTATGAGGCAGCCCGTCTGCCACATCTTAAATTCAGCTTCTTCCACTTTTAGAATTTGTCAACAGAATACTTTCAAAAAGTGTTTTAATATGGACTTCACAAGCTATTTTTTCTAGTCTTACTGTCAGGCATGACAGTGTCATTTTAACAGAATCCTTTTTTCACTTTAAGCAAAATAGTAGAAAAACACTTGCTGTATGAAATCTGTGACCACACAGATAGTTTGGCAAATGTCTTTAAGCAACTGAAAATAGAGTTCTTCTAAGATGTGTCAGATCCTTAATTACAGGCAGAGTTCCAGGCTTGGCTATAATAAATGTAATTACTCCCTACTCTCTCAATTTAAATTAAAAGTAAGTAAATATAAATAATGTCAACCCAACTGTCCCTAAATGCTGTCCTTAATTGGCTAACATTGAAAAGATGTTTAGCAATGCAATTAGTTTAGAAGAGGTCCTAAAACTTGAATTTCAGGTTATGTATATGAACCTACTGAGCTGAAATAATGTGAACATATACTAGAACAGGAATACTTGTGGTGGTGGTCAGTTTAACAAAACCAAATAATGATAAAAAGCCAAGGACAAATCAGCCCTACTGTGTTGATTCAAACATTTATAACCCATTTGACTTGAATTGCCGTCATGACTTCCACTGTTTTGTGATTTTGATTAAAACTTTCCTTCTGCTTGAATTTGTTTTGTAAGATTATTAATAAAATAAAAAAAAATTAAATGCAATATTCAGTAAAATAATTTAATGGAGTTTGCAGGGAGAAATCTATAACTCCTGACAGAATTTTTTTGAAGAAGAGAGCACTCCATTATCTAATGATGGAGAATTCACATCGCTGCTATTCTGCAGCTTCTCCCCACTCCTGATGCTTCTCAAAGAAGTTGCTGGCTGTGGAGGACAGTATTCTGGTGACTGTTCCGTCTTGCTTTCTGCTCTGCAAGCAGAAGGACTTGTATTCAGATGAGTAATGGATCTGTTCACAAGTTACATGTCTTCATGCAAAGCATAAACATCTTCAGAGCTATACCTGCTCTGAGTTTTACAATCAGGTTTTCAAATCACAAAACCTTACATCCCTGTGGAGAGAGATTTTTGCATTCTCTCTCTGGGACTGCCCCGGTGACATAAACTGTGTGTTTGACAACTAGTTTTACATATGAAAGATTGTTCTGAAGGCCTTTACAGAAGGACTAAAAGTTTTCTTGTCATTGTGCCTTTTCTGAAGACAATGTACAGTTTTTAATGGTTTATGCAGGTGAAGGGGTGCAGCTGGCTGGCGTGGATGAGGGACCTCCTTGCCCCCTCAATATTTTTAAGAGCCTGCATGAGGCAGTTTAGTTTATCAAGGGAGCTAGCAAGAGGTTTGATGTTTCTTAATTGACTTGAGACTGTTTTCTCTGGGCATGAGACATGATGAATCTTAAAAGGAATATGAGAAACTGGCTCAAAGACACGGAGGCAGAATTGGTGTAAGAGTGCCCCCTCCCCTTGCTTTATCAGTGTACTCCGTTTGAAGCTTACAGTGGCTGTGTTGAAGTAGTTACCCTTCTCGGAGGGAAGTTTCATCCCCATCTTGATGAAACACATTTGGTGGTTCCTGCAGCAAGCAGAGACTTGCTCCAGGTCTGCCAGACATTGCCGAAGGGGCGCTGATAGGGCTCTGGCTGTTGGGGGCGATTCTGGTAAGTGGATGTTTTGACACTCGTGTTTTAAATTTCTGATGCAGTTCCAGTCACTGCTTATGATGAAATCATGTAACCAGTAAATTATTTACAGAGGCAGGCTTAGGTTGGCAGAGGTGCCCTCATTGTGAAGTGAAAGCTCCCTAAAGCAATGAAACAATAGAGGGTAGAATTGGAGCAGAATTTAAATGAAGTAAAGATTTTGTGGCAGCCAGCCAGAAGGCCAGATTGGATTTTCTGAAGTACGGGCTGGGTTTGTCTTCATAATCTGATACTGCAGCCCCGGAAGCTTGTAAAGCTTTCTGATTTTGTCTGTAAGGTGACTGAAATGTGTGACTGTCGTACTGTCTCCTAGTAATTGCTTCTGTGGTTTTGCTTATCAAGAACTTGGAAGAGATTCACAGATCCTCTTCTTAAGTAGTATTAGGAAGGCTAGGGCAGCAAGGCCACTTAGTTCAAGTCAAGCTTGTTTATAGACTGGTAAGCTAGGCGGCTAACTGGAATCAAAGGTTCATTTCACTTGTCATTAATTTGATGCAGCATGGTCCTTGCCAGGGTCGATGCTCACATCGTGATTTGCAAATGATGTTACACCTTCACTATTCATACCAAGTTTTGTTTTAGTGACCAGTTTGTGTTGTTGAAACAGGTTCATTGTTACCTTGAAAGTCAGGTAGCCCATGAGATAATCTGTTCTTCTATTCCAAAAGATTTAATATAGAATTCTAGCTGCACTTCCTTTAGGTAGATCAGTTTTATGCAGAAATACATTTATCTCTACCTCCCTTTTTTTTTTTTTTTATATTTTTCTTCCCCCACCCCTTTTTTTTTTCATTTCAGGGCAAATAGAAATAGTTTCTCTATGGAGATGGTATTTAATGTGGTTTTTAAGGATGCCATATAAATATGTAACTGTGAATACAGAATTTGATTTTTCTACAGAGTTGCTTTTTAGGAAATGTCTGCAAGTAACGATAGCTAAGGTTTGGTCAGTAGGTCCCCTTTGAGGTAGGGAGAGGCAGAGGAGTTCTTTTCTTACTTGTTCCAGTTATTTGTCACATTCTCGCAAGGTCCTCAGGAGCTAGGCGGGGGAGACTGCCGTTCCTGGAGCTGATGATTTAGTTGTCCTTCTACAGCAGCAATCCATTAGGAGATCTCTCTTGTCCAGCTTCTTTCCTGCTCCTGGCTGTGTATTCCTTCCTCTCCCTTGTACTCATCTGGAACCCCTCATTAAGCTGCTTTAAGTCACTAACCTGGCAGAAATTTAAGTAGTGTGTTTGTGGGGCTACTGACCTAGTTTTCTGCCAGAGTGATGAGTTCCAGCAGCTCGTGGGGGCTCCTGCTGTGGGTCAGCTCCAGCCCTTGTTAAATAGTGGAAGTGTGCTGTGCTTTTTTACCACGCTTTGAGATTTTCAATGTTACTGGCAATTACTCTGAGAAGGAAGTTTTGCTCTGCCTGCTCCCTGTATTTGTTCAGGTACTTCAGGGCTATTAGATGTTGAAACAGTATCTGTGTATGTACTTAGATTCTGTGAGTGGCTGGGTTCCTTAATAATACACATCTATATCAGATTTTAAATTTAAAGAACTTGTGATGCTTAACTCATTCTGCAGAATGGGTTATATTTCTTCTTTCGTGTTCTTGGACCAAAGTTTCCTAGATAGCTATCTAAACTCACCTCCTGAAACATGTATCAGACTGATGGACAGAGTTTGTCTGTTTGTAAAGCAGGATTCTTCTGAATATGAGAGGAACAATTGTAGCAACGTAGAATATTACAATGTTGTAACCAAACATTTCAAACTGTTGTAGTATTTATGTGATGTGCAAAATGCCTTACAAGGTGTAAGCAGATAAAAAATGCTGAGTAATGCAGGATCCAGCTGATGAACTAAGTTCATAAGATAAAAATTTTCAAGACTTGCACAAAAAAAAATGCATCAGTTGCTGTGTATTTTTTTCCTGTAACAGCTAATCCTCAAATCTGAATTTCCTTCATCTACAGATGTATTCATGTCTTCCAAGCTGAAATATTTGCCTGCTTATTTTTTCATATTTTAGGAACCATTTGCATTAAGTAGACTGAGAAGATGTTCTGAGCGATCAAACACCTTTTTATCTTTAATTATTGTCAAAGTTCATTCTTGTAAAACCTATTTAACGTCATTTTGTTATGGTACAGTGCAATTGTCTTGCTTTGTAATCTGTCTTCATAGATCAGCTCTGTTTGAAACTCTCCCTTTTCACAGTGCCTTTACCTTATCTTAGAGGAAGCCCTGAGATGTTTGCATTGGACTACAGCACAAGTAGTCTTGAGTTTCATGGATGCTTGTGTATATAAGGAAAAGAAAGTCTGATTATTTGCAACACTTGAAATTCCAAAGTCCACTGGTATTTGTCCACGTCATTAGGAGTGAAGTTACTCAGGGTCAGCACAAAGAAGGAAGTAACAGATTTACTGCTAAGGAATGGCTCGGAAATGTCTGGGTGAAGTAATTACACGCAGGAAGCTGTATGGGAATAGGAAGTCCAAAAAGGCCAAAACTGGCGAGTTATAAGATTTGAGGAGAATTCAGGCACCTGTGACTAGCAGGAGCATTGCTGATTTTTCTCTTCAGCTTGAGTAATGGTTGCCCAAAAATCCGGATCCAGTTTTTGGTTTTTTTTGGTGTGGGTTTGTTGGTTTTGTTTTTTTTTTGTTTTTTTTTTTTCTTCCTCCCACAAATAAATTTTTGTTTTCAAACACATAATTATGGTAAATGTCTCTACTTTTTGTTTGGCTTCTAGGGGTTTCTAGAGGCTTGTCAGAGATGAGTATAAAATCCTTCCTGAAAAGGAAGGAAATCACATGGCTAGTAAATAATCCAATTAAATTTTAATGCAGAGAGTGTATGGATGTCTTAATTTCTCTGGGACAGCTTCTATCATTCATAGTTACTGAAATAATGAATGTTTTCTCTGTAGTTTATTTTAAAGGGATCTTCAGAGAACCTCTTTGCATATTCTATCAAAATGTATGCAAATTGCCTACCCACAAGTCCATTCACTGAGTTATCAAAAATGTATTAAAGCACTTCAAAAGAATTGAACCAAGTGAAGATTTTGTGTCCTGAAGTGATATCAGGAACATAGCAGACTCTTCTTATTTCTCATTTCTTTGGGAGGAAACTTGTGATTTCTTCATCTATTGGTGGACGTACTTGGTAGTGGGTTGCTGTGAAATGGGTAGTGTTGCCTTTTGGCTCCACAGAGGTCAAAGAATGAAGTGCTGTGGAATTCACTCTGCGAAGGTTTAGTAGTTTACTCTTCTTCATACAATTCTATGCTGTAATTACTCAATACAGGACAAGCTTACAGCTTACATTTCTATTAAATTTCCATAAAACCACTGTGACAACCAAGTAAATGATTTTAAGAACAATTTCCCCATGAAAACGTTTTTGGTTTTAATTTTTGGAAGTGTGGATGGTATCACACAGTGGGATACTGAAGCAATCAGCTGATAATGACGATTCACTCTGTTTTCTAACACTCCTCCAGTCAGCATTTGGCGAGCACAAACTTCTATTTCAGGATCTGACCATTGACTTCTTTGGTTTCTTTGCATTTGCAGATTTCTTACATGTTTGTTTTGCTTTCGAAGGAATCAGTGAAGCCTAGGGTGCTGTTCTGTGACAGCTGAAGTTGATTTAAACCTTGAGCTGCTGGGGATGACCTTTCTTGACTTCCACCTGCCTCCCATCTGCCCTGCTAGCCAGTTGTCCTTGCCTTCTCTCCCCTGCCAGCACCAGAGCTTCAGCATGCGGTGAGACCCTTCGGGAGCTGACTTCTCAAAACCAGCCTCCCCCTTCTGCCCCAGTTTGTTTTTTCCCCAGACCGTCTCTCTAAATTGGTGTGCAGTTTCGTGAGTGTCAGCTCTGGCTCAAGAGAAACAGCAGTAAGCAGGGGAGGGGGAAAAGGCAAAATGGTGCTAATCCTACTTCAGTTTGGTTTAAGAGGCAGTGTAATGGCCCCGGGAGAGAAAGAGAGAATTATTCCTGGATTACTGAATAACAGGGTTGTCTAGAGTTATTGAGCAGCTGATTAGAAAAAAAATCTTTGTCTAACCACAAGTAGTCTGTGGAGCACGAGGGAGTCAGTAGTTCACAACTGATGTGTAAAAACCATATTAAACAATTAAAAACTGCATTGCCTCAATTAAAAGCTTGGCTTAAGGGTTCATGTTTTGGGAACTTCTTGTCTAAAGAGAGAGACATTTTCTTTCATCCTCTATTCCCATTGGGAGTTTCCTTGATTTATAGGAGAAGGAGGCTCGTTTAGGGCTTGACTGTATTGTGCTTTTTAGTGAGCTTTGGGACAGACCTTTTCTGCAAGGAAAAAGGAACTGAATGGGTTTGAGCTGGGTGTGTGTGGTACAGTGACTTTTTGTTATCATCTTTTGAATTTCTGCAGTGATTTTTTTTTTTTCTTTTTTTTTTAAACTCTGTTTCTGTCACTGGGTAAATGGCAAGCGGTGGGAATGCATAAGTGTTGTTTTTCTCTCTCTCTCTTTTTTTTTTTCTTCTTTTGTTTTATTTTAAAGGAGCCATTTCTACTTGAGAAGCATTACTTTGTGTTGCTTCCCAGCCCTTCTCTTTTGTTTCATGTGGGCCTCCCTAGAATGCTTAAATATGCTAATCCCTGGCAGAAGGAGGGTAAAGGCTTTAAAAACTTTTTGGTTTTGTGAGCCTTTGGTTACTTAAGATAATAAGAAAATGTAAATAATAAAGATATGTAAATGATGTGTATAATTATTTGCTAAGTAGTATACTGCAGACATAGATTGCTTTTGAAAGACTTCTAGAATAAAGTGGGAGAGGTAGAGAGGTAGAGATAGCAGGAGACATTGACACGGCAAACTTGCAGAGCTCTGATGATCTGTTTCTAGCTCTACTACTGAGTCATATTTGATGTCTTTTAAAGTGATAGGTGATGAAAAATCCTGGTATTGTTGCTGTTCTAAAAACCTACTTGTTTAAATCAAATGGTCGGTACAATTTTATGTAAGCTCATACTTAACCTATTTATAATTTAAAGGTTTCCAACTGAAGACTTGATTGTGACTACTGTTTTTGCCTTCCCCCCCATTTTGTCTGTTGCTCCTTTTTGGATTATTTGGTAGAGTGATAGCTGCCTTACGGACACAAGCTTTTGCTCTGTGGTTTTACATCATGTTTGGATAAGCTGTAAGCATTACATACAGAACAATGTGCAAGTAATATCTCAAGAACTTGAGATTTTAAGAAAGTAATTTGCATTTATGAAGAAACGAAGGGACTGGCAGAAACTTACTTGATGTTAGCTCTATGATTTTTAGATATATTAGTATTTAAAAAAAAGTGAAAGAAATAAAACTATTGGCTTTATAACTGTTTTTATGATCTATCACAAATTTGCTGAACATCAGGTTCAAAATCATAATTCCTTAGGGCACATGCAGTGGAAAATTAACGAATCCTTAATGTTAAGCACAAAGTTAAGGATATGCTTGTGTTCTGCTGAATGCTAGTCTTGAATGTTAAGCCAAACCAAGACATTTATCTTGTGTTCATAATAAGTGGCTTGGATTTGCATAAAGTCAGATTTTCTTGGCGCTTAATTGCTTCTGTGTAAAGTCATACTTTATAATGGACTTTTATGCAGTTGGATAATTTCTTTTTTTTAATGTGACCTGGTAAACAAATGTTTTGGTAGTGAATTATGGACATTTTTGAGAGTTTACATATACTAAGGCTATAATTGTCTGATCCAACCCTAGAGAAAGATGTCAGTCTTCTCAAGATTGAAGGAGGTCATTGCTGGCAAAATGTTTTGTTGTTGTTGTTTCTAATGCAAGCTATTTCATGCCATTATCTTCCTGAAAAGAATATTGATTAATGACGTTAAAGGGTGTTCAGTTGCATTGAAAATTTCCAGTTGCTTGAAATCCATATTTGCATTTTAGTTGAGTAAAGTCCATTGTTGCTTTTCTGTGAAACTTGTGATTTGATACAGTTGGTTTCTTTTTAAAGACTGTTGATACACACGTGCAGGATAGAATGGGATGATGAAAAGGAGAAATACTCACCACATATGTGGGGAAGAAAAATTTCTAATGTGGGTGGTTTGTTTGCTTGTTTATTTATTTACACAAAATGCTGTTATCTCTGACTTGGAGAGTCCTAAGCTGCTGATCCTTAGAAGCCAGAATATTCTGCTGGAAAATACTGTATGTTTGTGTGTCTAACATCTGAAACTGGTCAGTATTGGAAATCATCCAAAAAACATATACAATGTAAGTGTAGGGTTTCAAAAACATTCTACTCTGTTACTGGCACCAAGTGAATAGCTGGAGGGAAGCTAATATAACAGCCTGAAATCTTTCCATATCCTGAGCAGTCAGCTAGCTGAAATGCCTTTTAACCAGTGGGATAATCCTTGTAAGCGGTGTGCATTGGGTCCCTGGGAAAAATCTTTTGTCTCATACTGAAAATAAAGGTCTTCTGATCATTTTGCCTGTACATTAAGAATGTACGGCCGAGAGGTCAGTGTTGTGCGTTTTCCCTGTCTGCCTCATGTTAAACATTATGCAATGGACTTGTGCTACGAAAGAGCGGTGGTACAAATAAGTAAGGAGCGCCATTTTCAAAAGCGCACAGTTGCCCCGTGAAGAAGGAAGATGTGGAAGGTGGGCGGCCTTAACCCGCAGCCTCACCCGTACGGTGTGGTTTTTCCCCGGGTTGTCACATAGGCGCTGGGTGCCATCCTGCCCGCAGTGGGGGAGATCCAGCTTCCTCACAGCTCCTTTGCTCTTGCTGCTGATCCTGCTGCTTTTCTGCTTCATTACCCTGATGTGGGCATTGTTGATGCCTTTCGCTCTCAGTCCCTCTGTCTGATTGAAAGGCTACTTCAGTGTATCTAAAGGAAAAGGTCTTTCACCTCCTTCTCGCTCAAAATATAGCCTGCATAGCAAATACTCAGTGGTGTGATTATGGAACTGTGTTCAGCTGCACCGTTACAAAGGCAGATTTAAATGAAATGCAGACTAAAATTTTAGTCCAGTTTGGTGAGAAAATGATAAACTGAATAACAGGTTTTTCTTGATAGTGTCTTGCTAAATTACAGGTTGCTGGATATTGTTAAGAAGAGCAAACATTTCCGTCTCCTCCGTGCTGTTAATTATGCAGAATGAGTGTCGCTTCTCAAATATCCTTACGTATAAATCTTTATTTTTGCGTTTCACAGGTGTTAATTTGTATATATTTCATAGTCTGAAATTAACAAAGATGATGATGTTAGTGCAAACCTTATATTCAATACTGTACAGTGGGTTGTTAATTCAATTTAAAATTAGTTAAACCTAATACTCAAAATAATTATTTAAGTAGAAATGTGGTTTTACATTTCAGCTGATAGCAGTGTTATGCACAAATTTAAATACAATTTGTGATCAATGTGATATGTAGGAGTGGATTGTCACAGCAATGGTAACCTTGACAGTGCTTTACCACTTTGGGGCAGACGAACTTCTTATCTGCTGCCTTCCGGTGTCTTTTCTCTTGAACCCTTTGCCCTCCCTTCTTATACTCTTGTCCACGCTCCTTTGTTTGCTGTTCAGATTTCCCACACTCTGTTTGGGCTGTTAACTACTATATTTAATTAAATGTTTTGCCTTTGCAAAATTATTCAAATGCGGTCCTTCATTGAACAACATGCTATGAAATGCCTTTCATAGGAAGCAAAGTTTTCTTGCCCAGCGTCAGCTGCAGAGACCTGCACCCCGCTTCCGTCTCTCCCAGCAGTGGGGAGACATTAGATATTACCTGTAGCATTTATTACTACTCCACTTTGTGCTTGTTAAAGCTCATCCACATCTTTTATTAGGTACAGTCTCTTGCTGTTTTTTGTGTAAGAACAACGTGAAACACATGAAGCTGGTTCCCCTGTTCACTTGTACCTGATCAAGCAGTAACCTTCTCCCTTACCTTTGGGAAAAGCTTGCTGCATTTAAACAAAGCTCGTCTGGGTGGAGAGAGCAAGTGCCAGTCCTAACCTAGGATTTACTTGGTATGTTCATTAGATATTACAAACAGAATGTAGCCATGTCTTTTAATGTAAGCTTTGAAGAGTAAGTGCCTTTGCTAAATACTCTATACTTACTGTGTATATCTATAATTTGTGTGTGTAAAACAAAAGACTTGGGCTGAGAACTGCTTTCAACATGAGATGGTAAAGGGAAGTATCAGTGGCAAAGGGAGTAAACTTCCTATATGTTAGTTTTGAGCTCGTTCAGTGCTGGCATTGAGCCAGAGGCCGTGGGATTTTTCCGCCAGTTCATTGCAGATAATTTACTGAAGTTACACTTTTCAGATGGAACTTGGCTGCCAGTGGGATCTGAATGTATGGTTTCATGCAGGGTGTCTCCTGTGCATGAGCGATCTTTTTGAAAGGAAATGTTCTGGGCCTTGTTAGCAAGGATTTGGGTTATATCTTGTAATATGTTAGTAGGTCAGACTCAAATTATAATTTTAATAAAGTTTGCAAATTATTGTAGAGAAAAGTGATATTTCTTTCCAGATAAATAAACCCCTGACCCAAACAGGAAAATCCTGCTCCCTAAGAGAGCACTTTCTGTGCACAATGAATTATATTCTTGTTAATTTTTTTTTTTTCTTGAAGCTAAATGTAGAGTGGCTTGGAAGCAGAGAAACTGCTGTCTTTTATATAGTTAGGTTATACCTAACTTTTTTTTTTTTTTTTAAAAAAAAACTTGTCTGAATAAAAGGAAATTATCTAAAATACAGATATGAAGCATGAAAATTACTGTAATTAAAAAAATGTGGAAGTATGAGTGGACATTACTACTAAAAAGTTTACTCGAGAATGTGTCACTAATGTGTTATTGTGGTGTTTTCTTAGTTGAGAACATCGATACTTGTTTAAAGAAAGAACCTGCTTCTGTCTTGCAGAAATTTTTTTCTGTCATAGCGATTTGCCCTATCAATGGTGCTTAGAAAAGAAATCAGAAGTTGACTACTATGATTTCCACTCCTCAAATATTAAATAGATAGCTGGATTTCTAACAAGTTAAATGGGAAGGGTTTCTTTTGCATCACACGTTAGCTGACACGAGCAGCACTATATGTGAACTTTGTTAATTGTTATAATGTATTAGCTCTCATTTTTCTTGGAGAAGAGTCGAAGTGACATGAGATTAGATGAGATCAAGTCTGGGATATAGGATATTTTAGAATGCCTGTTTTTTTCTTTATTTTGGAAGTAAGAGGCCTGCTGTGAGGCCCAGCTCTGCCCGCCGGTCTCTGTTCGGGGCCGGGCAGCGGCTGTGGGGCCGGGGAGCTGCCAGGGCCTCGTTAAGCGGAGCCTGGAGCAGGGCCAGGTGTTCGGGGCAGGGGAGCCTCCACGTTCTCTCCCGGCGAAGAGAAGCCGTTCCAAAAGGGAGGGTAAGAAAGTAAGGACTGCTTTACCCATCAGCTGCTGTTTTATTGTTCAGGGGTTAGCCGAGTTCTTGGAAATAAACTTAGGCTGTAACTTCTGGTAGCTGTTGTAAAGGCTGAAAGTGTTCCCTCCCGTCCCTGCCCATTTCCTTTTAGTTAGCGAGACACAGTCACCGTAACAGGGCGTTCAAAGGTCTTCCCGTGCTCTTAGCAGAATCAGCTTCTCTTGCGCTATATTCTAAATCAAATGAGAAACAACATATGTTAAAGAAGTAAACATTGCCGCCTTAGAAGAATATGATCTAGTTTTCACATTTCCTATTCTTTACAAGCTGTAAACTATTTCCTAAAAATAAATATTTCAATCCATTCTTTTTCTTAAACTAGAAACGATGGAAGAAATAATTTCTCTAAGGCATAAAGCTATTTTTCCACTAATGTTTAAAAGCATATTCTCTATATCAGTTAAGGGGAAAAGTCAGGTAACTTTTAAGTCTTCTGAAATATTCAGTAGCTGAGGCAACTGTATATTAAAAGATCAAAAAAGAGCACTTTGTGAAATGAAGTTCTGCTATAGACAGAAGGATTTTCAACTTTGATGCCACTATTTTTTCTTCTGTATTTAACCTGTGATTTTGATCTGGTTGAGATTTAAGGCTTTCTTAAAAACACAGTAGCTCTAAGCAGCACCAATGTAAAGAGCTTTTCATTTAAGTGCTACTGTGCTGCGTGTTTTGAACAACTCAGATGCAAAACCGTGCCCTGGGATATCTGTGCAAAGACAACCCAGAGTAATTTAGTGTGGCTGAGCCATTGTAATGTGAATCGGTTGTAGGAATGGACTGCGTGAGCGTGTTACTTGGATGTGTCCGAGTCAGTCTCTTCTGTTTTGCTCTTGTCTTTTTTACCCAAAACTGCCCAAAAAATTGGCAGGGGGAAACACGAAAATCAGTTACAATCTGCTGCCAGCCAGGGCTGTCAGCTGTAAGAGGTACTGTTTGCTCGTGTTAGCTGACTTGTTTTGCAAATTTGCAAAACCAAGTCTTTTCCAGACTTTTCTTTAGAAATTAGTCTCCTCATCAGTTTGGTAGTTTATCTAGGCAAACGATGGCATTCTTAGCACAGCTGGGGAAAATGCTTCTACCTGAAGAAATAAATGGTGGCTTTTGTTGATGGCTGTACTGAGTATATGGCAAAATTTATACAGTGCTGTTTTCTGTTTTGAGAACAGAACCTGATAATGAGTCAGAATATTCATAAAACTAACACATTGGCCCCTCAGACTCTGCAGGACTTGCCATTTCAGCAAAATCCCTTTGTGGAGATGTGGTAGGCAGACTGTCCTGCAATTTGCTCTTTGAGACCTGTAGTTGTCTCTTTGTATATCAGGGAGTATGTCTTGAAGGTATTAGTTACTGTTTTTCAGATGCGGGCCTTACTTAATCTTGTGGAAGTGCTCTTGAATGAAATAAATCATAGTGAAGGAGACTGTATGCTGGTAAAACACTGCTGTTTGTACAGCTGTGGATCAGTTAATAGAGACCTAGAGAAGCAGGCCAGAATGGGGATCCTGTATTGTCTGAAAACCATACACACCCTAGGTTGGCCGCGTTGACTATGGAGGGAAGCAGCCTGTCCCACACTGCGGCATTGTTAATCCTTTTCTGGGAGCGGGCAATGCAAGGGCAGGACTGCGGAGTGCTTACAGTTGGCTTTTAAAACAACATTTGTTTTACAATGCAGATAAATTGTCTGTGTTGTCTGAAAGAAAATGTGCTGCTTGTTTGCTTTTTCCAAGGGATTTAGAATTACTGTAAGGATGCGACAAACTGTTATTGAGTCTGTGCACGAGTACTGTCTTGTGCTAGTAAGTCTTAGGAGTATAGGGAGACAGAAGAGTAGAGAGGGATGAACGTGGAGTAGTTGGCTGGCACATCAACACATAGCTTGAGCTAGAGGGAGTGGTTTACAATTTCTTGTAGAATACTGATTTAATTTTTAGGGGGTGCTAGCCTCAGAGAGGAAGCATGTGCTGATGACTATTGCGCTCTGTAGAGTTCTTTTACAAGAAGTAGTAGTTTTGCAAGTATTTAAAACAATGTAGTCAAAAGATAAAAATGGGAAATTTTACTGGGACAAGCTGAAAACCTCAGATTTTTCCCTCCAGTATGAAAAGGTAAGTTGCTTGGAATATTTAGTATGTTAATACTACAGATGTTCAAAAGTTATTGCTAGCAGTATGCAGGAAAAGTATTAATGACCACTGCAGCTTGTTTGTTTAGTAATGCTACAATGGGTGAAGTAAAAAATAAAATTAAAAATCATCACTGAAATTTTTTTTTCTGTTGGCTTTTTTCCCCCAAGCTTGAAAATGACGTATCTTTCACACTTATCTCAGAATATCTGACAGTTCATAAGGTTGTAGCTTTCCTTGATGTAATCTAAATCATACTGGTCCTTAGAGCCATTTTTTGTGACCTGGGAACTCTACAGCTGTAGGTCCCGCATGCCATTTTTATACCTAAAAGTAGCTGAGATAGTTAGAAGGAAGTAATTTCATTAAAATTTTGCTTTTTCCACAAAACATCCACAAGTGAGAAGTTATTTCCTTGAACTTGTTTAGATCACCAAAAAAAAAAAAAAAGGAGTTTTAAAGATTCTGAATAATTATGCTGTGAGTCATCCCTAGTTGAAGTTAGGCAGACAAGTATATGTGGCATTTTTCAGTGCCTTGATGGCGTGCCAGAAATGTGTAATCAAATTTGCATGTCTGGATTTGCATTTAGTAACTAAAGCTCCATGTATATAATTTACAAAATAATTTTTGTTTAGTTATTTGGTTTAAGAATTTATACAACAATTCAAGAAATGCTTCCAGTTGTTACTGTTGATGCTAGTCTCTTGTAACTGTTTGCAGGTTAGGTATTGATCCTGCTTGAACTTTTTCTCAGACCTGAACTTCCTGTCATAGGACATCCATCAGAAATTGCAGATACTCCCTCACTTATGGTGTTTAAAAATGAAGTATTATTATTCAAGAAAAAGAGTTATAATAACTTCTTACACTTTGGTCAAGTGACAGTGGCAATTCAAACCTTTTCATTGCACTTTCCCCACTAGTGACTGTCAAGTTCCTCGTTGCAATATATGAACTTTATAGGGACTCCAGATAATTGGCAGCTGAGGTTATTTTGAGTGTTAAGGCCCAGGACTCTAGAAGGGAAATACAGATGTGCATTCTAGCTAGTGTTTTTCAAATATGGCCTGGATAATACAAATAAATTGCTGTCCCTGTATGTTTCCCTCCGTTATTTATTTTTTTTTTCAGAGAGAGAATTCATACTGTCCCCATTTTCCTATTCTAGAATTCTTCGAGAGGTTTGCCAGGGAAGCCCAAGTCTGTAGGGTCCGCTAGGAAATGTTTTTTTTTTTCCCGCTCATAGGAACCAAGCCATCTGTCAGCTATAGCAGAAACTTGTGATGAGAACTTGAGACAGTATTATTTGATGTGTTGGTACTTGTTTTCGTTTATGTGAACTGGAGGACAAAGGGCTGAATCTCCAGGGCATAACAGTGTTGTTAGTACATAACCAGATTGCTATTTGGAAATCAAGGCTTACAAGGATCCTGTGAATGCTGGCAATTGTGCCTGCTGTAAGCAGTCGTCAGTTGCTGTCTTACCTTGCACTGTACTCCTGCCACTTCATTCAGACCAGGAAGGTGCAATAAGCATCAGAAGTTCACCTTGGAACTGAGGGATGCCTTCTGCAAACTCAAGAAAGGATTAGACAAGAGCTGGATGTTATTTTTCAGAGTAGAGGCCAGACCAGAGAATCTCTCAGGAATTTTCATTGTTTTTTTTTCTTCCATGTGTTTTTGGCAATGAGAATACAATGGAGAACTGATACATTTTGATGGAATGTTTAATTTTTGCTTGAATGTTATAATGGTAGTTACAGTTCATAGTGGCACCTGAAATGATCTTTTGCTTGTTCTTGCTTCCATAATGCTGAATTTCATCCAGAACAATGGAACCAATAAACAGATTTCACAATGATCTGTCATTCATCTCTGGATGGCTATATAAAAAATATAAGCCAGTCGTGCCTTTACTCTAGTCTTCTGTCTTTTCCTGGAGGTAAAACAGCCCTGGATTAGTTTACAATCTCTGTAGTGCTTTTTTTTTTTTTTTTTGGTTAGTAGTAGTATTATTTTCTGAGAATTTGAATCAAGGATACACAACCATTTCTACAATTTGCATCCAGGTAGTTAGGCAGAGTCCATAGGCAGTAGATACAGTGAATACAAAATACTCTGGATGCAGCGTAGTGAGTCAAAGAGCTAGGCTACTAGAAAAGTCTCCTGTGAAGGGTAGAATTCTGACTCTGCTAAAATATGTGGCAAAACTGTGACTGTCTTTAATGAGGTCAACCCTTGGGTTGTAAAGGGACTTGAATAAATACCTTGCGTAATTCTTTTCTTGTTCTAGTGACATTTCACACAGGCGTTTGGGTGCAGATGTCATGATATTGATTGTTTTATTTGTTTTCAGAACTGCAAAAATAGTTTAATTTATCTGAGTCTGTGTGGTCTTCACAAGAGCAAATTCTGTGGCAGATGTCCCTGCTAGTCTTTGGAAGCTTTGTAGGGGAGAGAGGCACCGTATAAAAAGCAAGACAGACATGGCATTTTGTTCCATCTGGAATCTGAGTGTGTTGCAGCAAGGAACCTTCAAGAGCTGCAGTTGCTATAGTGATGGTTGCAGTGATGCTTTTCAGTACTTTTTTTTTCCTTGAACACAGATAAAAAGTAAAGCTTAAGAAAATAAAAATTGACAGTGTCAAACTCGTTTAACTTTAAATGGTGGCTTGTGTGGAATCTTTTAAATCAATTTATGCATATCAAGAAAACTGTATAAAATGAAAAGAATGTTCTGTTCATCCTACTGCCAGGAATAAGTTTTGGGTTTTAATAGACAAAATTCTTGATTCTTTTAAGATACTGCTTGTGCCAGCATGAGATTAGTGTTAGTGGATGCTTCAGCAGAAGATGAGGGTGTGCGTGAGTAGATCCCGTATGATTCAATTGTTTGTAGTGCTTTACAAACAGACTCTGCTGTCAGTAGCTTATGTCTGATTTTAGATTAAAACACAGCGAGACATTGCATGTTGCACTTCTTCCATTTCCTCTCCTGTTCCATTGCAACTGTTCTTGGTTGGGAAGCCGGGCTGACTGTGCTGAAGAGGAGCAGAGACCTCCGCAGTGTTTCTCAGTTTCTGCCCGGCATAATCTCTGACTCTAACGCTGCTCTTTGCCACTTGACTGGAATTTAACAACTTTAGTGCAGTTTAAGTAAAGTGTAACTGGTTATGGGTGTGTACTAAAATGTTGTAGAAGTGAGAAATGTGGATTAGATCTGGTGATAGAACAAGCTCTGGCAGAACTGGGAGCGTCCTGCTTGCCAGAGCTCCTCTGAGAGCTGCTGTGCTGCTGTTAAGTAGGAGGCACTTTTAAGTAATCTTTCTTTCCCCTATAAATCTCTTGTGTCTAATAAGCAGCTTTTCTTTCCATTGGAGCAATTCTGATGTCCCTTGCCTCTACCCAGCATGCTTTCATTGAACTCTTAAGAAATTAGTATCCACATGGTCCTTACTTTTCTGTCAAATTTGGCTGAAAGTAGCAAGTAAGCAGTGTTTTATTGTGGGAACAGAGGAGGACAGAACCTAAAAAAAAGAGAACTTTTTGCTCTCACCATCTGGTGTGTCTGTGTTATAGAGCAGACCTGGCTAAGGAGAGGACTTCAAATTTTTTGTGTGGGTAGGAGCAAACCAGTATGGGAGAAGTCTCCACTGCTGTGACTCTTACTGCAAGCATGGGGCCCGTCGGTTGGTGAATGCGTACAGGCCCGAGCTGTTAGCATTCTGTTTGTGGGTTTGGTTAGCAGGCTCATGGGGGTCACCAACGGGATCTCCCACAGTGGGTGCTAGTGCCGTTTGCGTTACTGTAGCCCTCAGAGGTCTCCAGCATGTCCTCACCTTCCTTCCCCCTAATCCTGGAGTTACAGAAGTGTTATCCCATGAAATGAGAGGACGAATTACTTCACCTGTACAGAGACTTTGATAAATGCTTTGTGTAGTAGGCCACGTGACGATAACTGGGACAGTTTTGATCTTTCTTATTTTAATATTTTTGGTGCATCCTTGGATGAAAGCATGAGTTGGTTCCTGTCCCAGTTTATTTATAATCAGAATAAAGACACTGTGATGACTCAGGGTAAAAAATGCCAAAGGGTGGAGGTCAGGTCACAGGCTGAAGAATGCCAAAGACAGGCACAATGGAGCTGTGTAGCGCGTCAGCTTAATGCATGTGCTACTATGGGGGTTTTGTTGATACTTTTTAATGGTTAAAAAAAGGGGAACTCATTTCTTCATTGTGGGTATATATTGTGGTATAAATGCATTTCAGCACAAGCTTGGATGAAGAGAAGAGAGTGACTTTGTGACTTGGCAGCTGCTCGTAGGAGCCGTGCTCTACGTATAGAGAGTGACCTAGAACAGGTGGTGTGGTCCTTATGGGAGAGACTGGCGTCTGCTATCAAATACCTTGTGGGGGGAGCGGGCAAGGAAATAAGCAGATTGAGAAAAAATCAGTGAGAAACTGAATGCCATAGGACTTGGAAAGGAAAGATGGGAAGTATCATGAAGTTAAGCATTAAGGGGAGAAACAGCAAGACAGAGAACCTTACTGCTTTGCAGGTGCGAAAGGGACATCGAAGGGAGAGTAATAATGAACTCCGCGCTAGGGAAAACCTGCCAATGACTTTAAATGTTGTGAGACAGATTCTCCACTCACCGTTCCAGTAGCTTTTAAAGTCCAAATACTACTATTATAAGGGTGGTATTTTATGAGTAAACTCTACTCAGTGTATTTGGAGATTGCTGAATTTCATCATGCTTATTATCTGTATTTTTCAGATACAAGTTAGTAGTTTTTCAAAGCCTATGAACTGTCATGCCTTGTTAACATTCTTATGTAAAGTTGAAAATGCCGTCAAATGTATAGAAAAAACAATGCTTTTTATTTGGGACTTTGTTTACATTTTTCCTTTGCTTCCTTATTTGACTTTGTGTTGAATCGAAAGAGCTTGAGCTGAAGGGAATGGTGCCTTTCTGCTGAAAGACTTCCTTCTGTAGTTTATGTACTCATTCATTGGATAGAGAAAGCTTAGTTGTCTGAATTAAATTCCTTATTTTTCATACGTAGAGTGCTACTTTCCCTCTGTAACTGGTGGTCACTGGGTTGCTGTCAGTGGTGGGGACAATTGCACATTTCCTCTGTTGAACTTTCTTCATTTTTGTTTGCTATTACCCTACAAAGATAACTTGGCCTGCGTCTTTGTTTTTTTTTATTTTGTTTTCTGTTCTCCTCTTTACAGAGAAGAGACTTACTCTGCCAACATTTTCATTATTTTACTTGCAATTTTGCACTCATACCCATGTCATACGTCCTTATGGTCCAGTGTTCTCAGAGAACACTTAGGTAATACACATCAGAGGGAAAGGGTTACTGAAGCTGGAGGGTTACTGAAGCAGCTGAAGCTGCTTTTTTCTCCTCTGAAATCCAACTGATTTTGTTGTTGGGAGCTTCTTCACTATAATTTCTCTTAGTGTTTTCTGGGTAATACAGTGACTGGGTAACATTAAAACCCACATAAATCAAAGTATTTCCTGTTTCCATCCTCGTTGTCCTCTTGTGACGTGCAACTATGATTTAGAAAAAACAAGACGTAATGGAAGATACAGCTCTTAAAAATAAAGAAGCCAAAGAAGGTGTGAATCAACTTGTGTGTAGATCCTCTTAGCAATCTTTACTTGGGTGGATGGATAGAGAGAAGGATTTCAAGAGCTTTTTATATAAGGGTAAAAAAAGCTTGCAAACCTGAAAGGTTTACCTTTCAGTATTATGGGATGGAGACAGTAAGCAAGATGTAGAGAGTAACCGTGTTATAAACAAAGAGGCTGAGGATAGAACTATGGTAAGCTTATTTTCTTTAACTACTCTGCCTCATTCAGAGTGTTTGAAAACTGTGACTGGCTGTTGTTTCATCTCCTACAGCGGATGTTCAAATCCCCAGAAGGAGAGGGAAAGAAGACAGAGGCAAGTAGAGGAGGAATAATCTATCTAATCTAAAAGCTTTCTGGAAAGCTGTGCTTTGAATAACTGGTGCAAATTTATACTTCTGTAGTTGCCCCTAGGCAGTTGGTCCTCTCTTGGCTGGCTGTGAAATTCTGACTTTGGCTTCCTCCTCTGAGAAAGAGGCCAAATCAATTGCCAGATCAAGATGATCTGGTTTTTCTCCCTGTACAGGAATCCTGGGAGTCAATATATCAAATTATGTAGACCAAGCCAATGTTAGTCAAAGCAAACCATATGCAGCAAAAAAATGCTGTTTCTGTACTTCTGATAATGAGATACTTTTTTTGCCAGCTTCCAAAGGGATGAACTCCATTGGTTACTAGTCTTGGGTTTGCTCCAGTGTCATCTGAAAGGAGTGGTTTTACCAGATAAATAAATCACTACTGTAATTTCCTTCCACATGTGAATTTTCTTTATAGTTGTATCAAGTTGGAGTGGTGCAAACATTCTCCCATTACCAGTAGTGCAACTCATAAAGATGTTGAAAGAACATGATGCTGCAGTGTTAGTAAGATATTTGTAGAAAACTAAAAACGATTCCTGTTTTTTGGTAAGCGATGCTGTAAACACTTCAGTATTTTGTTAAATGCTGGGTTCTGCTGCTTTCCTGTTTGGTAGTAGCTCAGTCTCCAGTCAGAACAATAATTCTTTCTCATATTCTTAAGGGGGAAAGTATTCGGGCATAACAAACTGTTTGAACACTCTTTAACACAAGCACTTATTTAATTGATGGCTGTTGGAAGTTTATATTTTTCAAATTTTTCTACACTTGAGCTGAAAAGATATTTGAAAATGTTTTGAAGATAAACTTGTAATTTCCAAATTGTTCGATTTTTCTCATTCTGTGGTTTTATCATAGTATCTCATAAGACATTAATTTTGACATCACTTTAGTTTTGAGTAAGATTTAGAGAGAAGATTGAAAAGTCAAACCTTCACTGTGCTGCAGCATCCTTGTCTCTGAGTGACTGTGTTCTGTAATTCTCTTAACTTCTTCATTTTGTCAAGTTTTACTATAAATGTAGTTTATAATTTAAAGTTTTTCTAAAACTGCATGCGACTTATACTCCATGAGTTCAATTTTTAATGTATAATAAATAAAATAATAAAATCACTTTATCCTGCCGTACCCCGCTCTCTGGCAACAATGGAGTGTTCCTGAAAGCACTTTCCGAGTAAGCTAGCTGTCTGCAGGCTATGGTAATCAGCTGTAATGGCACATAGGCAGCTGGTTTGCTAATCCTTTGATTGCAGTATTAGTTTGTCTCAGAGATTCTGAAAACCTGTCTGATCCTGTAAACGTGTTTAGTGAATATTGTAGAATAAATTATACTTTGCCTGAAGTCTCTAAACCACATATTCAGGTTGAGTTGTGTATTTTCATGATGCTTGTGGGTTTTTCCCTTTTTTGATAGCTGTGTTTATGTTAAAAGAAAAAAAAAAAGACATGTCTGTTCTAAAACTGTTTAGCAAAAAAAATTGGACTTAAATTCATTTAACATTGGAAGGATTTGTATTTTAATCACTAGAAATTGTTCTTATCTGGCTTATCACCACATCAGGTAATTCAGGCTTGGATCAGGATCTCTTATTCAGAGAGAGATTGCAAATAGGATTTCCATTATACAAATCTATTAAAAAGAATGGAAAACCTACTTTGTATGTATGTATGGCTTATTTAAAATACCCAGTATTCTGTACAACACTGTATTTTTGATAGAGAAACGTAACTTTAATAATGAGTTTAAACATGACTGTTTTTCCATTTAATAATTTAATTTTCATGAATTAGAGACAGTTTCCTAGAAAATAAGTACATGAATTAATAAGCCTAATCTAAATTTCTTTAAAGCTGCTATTTAAATCTTTACTGCAGGTTGTATTACTTTCTAATGTTTCTAGTTCAAATTAAAGAGAAAAAACAACTACTTTAGTTTGTAAATAATAACATTCTCAGTGGCGGCTGACCTAGTACTTGATCATGTTGTTGGTTTTTTTTTTCTAGAGACACCAAGTCCAACTAACTAGTATTTGTTCCACATCCCTGTAATAGATGTATATGTATATACCACTTTCTGCTTTTGAAAGACTAAAGTCTTTCAGAAAAGGTAAAAATGTAGAGGAAAAAACCTCTTTACTGGTAAATTCTGCCATTGTGAAGGCTCATAATTTTTTTTCCTTGTTACATGAGATTTGTCTTCCTTATTAGTCCCAAATGCCAAGATGCTATTTGTGCTTATTTCCTGCCCATAAAGCATGTCTGATTCAGAACAAGTGTGAACTCCAAAAATCATGAAGTGCTTATTGTATCCGCATCTGTGGTAGAGAGCTGCTGTGTGCATGGGGAGGCTTCCACGCAGCCTGGCTCTGCGCTCACCCCTGGAACAGCTGGCTGTGCGTTGGGCTCGCTAGTGACCCCAGGAACCTGATGTTTTCTGCTGACGCTACCCATTGTGTCTTGTGAGATGTTTTAGCCTGTGCTACCTGGGGTGTAGATGTAGGGTGAGGAGGTAAGATGGTCGTCTTAGCATAATTGTAGTCATTGCCCTCAGGTTTGTAATGCAAAATGTTAAGTAAGTTGATTACAGCCTTTTCTTGGAGTGTCTCTATTTTGGGAGTGCCCTTTTCCATGTTTCCTGTTATTAGCATCAACAAAGATCGTTAAAAGCAATCCTACTGTTTAAGATGATTTTTTTGTTTGTTTGTTTCCTTGTCCCCAAAAGTTTGTTTCTTTGAGATACTATACTTCAGTACATGAAAGCCAGTCCTTGAAACAAGTGTGCTCAGTAATCTGGGCTTGTCTGCATGTACCAACCATACCCTGTCTAACTGCAGGAGTTCAGAAACTAGAAGTTAATGAAGAGCTTGTCTTGACTAGACACTGATTTTTCTGAATATACAAAGTTTGGGAAAGTTGGCTTATATCACCTTCTTAGCTGATGAAGTTGTTATTGGTACAACAAAGATTTAAATGGGAAGGAATAAATGCATAAAGAAAAGACAGGAATAGATTTGAAATAGTTCAGTGCTGTGCTCATACATTTCTAGCAAGTTCAGCACCGTAGCACCAACAAGTGTATGAACAGTGACCTCTGTCCAACGGGCTGATAACCTTGAAGGCTAGCAGAAGCAAAAGTCAGTATTTTCTGTTTTTTCCCAGTTCAGCAAACACCCATAAATACCTTTAGCTCACAATTCCTTCCATACCTTCTCTCAGTTAAGGAACAGAGTAGGAGTGTTTGAAGTGGGTCCTGAGTTCCTGCAGCAGCCCGCAATCTCTTACTGGTCCTTGATAAACTCTGTCCTCTGCCTGAATTGGCTTTCACCTTGCATTGGCGAAATTCAGGTGCCTAGGGAGCTGTTGTGTTGACCGTGCTCTTGACTCAAGATAATAATGAGGATATTCTGGGATATTCTGTGGCATACCATAAAATGCCTTGAAGATGAAGACTTGATGTTTTTGAACTTAAACATGTATTCTTTCAGGAATTAAGAAAAGGTGACAGGCTTAATACTGTCATAAAGCATGTCAGGGTGGAAGCTAGTTTCTGCCTTTTGCTCCTCTTGTCATTTTTTTTTCAGTTTAAGATTTCCAGAGCCAAATAGATGCTTCTGTAGTCAGTCAAAAGATAATATAATGTATATTACTGAGGGCAAAATATGATTACGACTTTGGAACTTTATTTCCTTGTAGCTTCAGATCACAGAATGTTTGCCAGTTTTCAAATGTTTCAGCGTATTTCCGGTAATGTAAGCCTCCAAAAAATGTTTATAGGAAGAATGTTTGTAATATACTGTAAAAGACAGCCTGTGTGGGTACTATCTTTCTCTAAATTTAAGCTACTGAGAAGTTTTCAAGAAAATGTTTGAGTAAAGTACGCAGTGGAAATGGCATCCTTGCTTGCTAGAAAAGTGAGTATATTACATGTGTTAGGGGAATATTCAGGAACAGACTTTTTTTTTCAAGAGAATGTAAAGCAGACTCTGAAATAATCGATTTTGCTCTGGGAAGTTCATTACATTTGAGTTGGGGATGAAATATCACATCATTAGTTTGCTTTACTGTTGCTTTTGCTGCAGAGTTCCCTGTGTTATTCTGTGCAGATACTTCACTTTGACAGCCCAGATAAACAAAAGCCAGATGTTCATACCCGGAAAAAAAATTCCTGAACTTCAGTCTAGGGCGAAGATAAAGAATTCAGGCTTTTCCAGCTCTGTGAATAGACACTGGCCACTGGAAAATATTATGTGTGACTAAGGCTGTGATGATTTCTGTTCTGACATAATTACTAAACAGTAACATGAAGATAGGTTTGTTGTTTTTTTTTTTTTTTCCTGAATGGAGGCATAGTTGTTTAGGAAGTTAATAACATTTTTTAAAAAATCGGAAAAATGCTAGATTTGTTTAAATCCTGTAACAAACATATACATGCTATCAGAAAAATAAGCATAGGCTGGGATTTTTCCAGACCTGGAGAAGTTGAATGTCCAAAACCCCATCGAGTCAGTGAAAGCCAGCTACTTCCTTCCCATGTTTTTCCAGAAATCTGGGCTTAAATTATGCTTAGCCTTGAGTTGAAGTAAAAATGCATGGTATACATAAAGCTGGCTTACAAAATACTTTTGTTGAAAATGTGTAATTTTCTTTTGCCCAACATCATGAATCTGTGAATAGATTCCTTCTGAGCTGATTAACTATGTGTAAAGACTGGAATTCCTGTTTGCTCATGGAGTGAAAGAAGCAATAATTTTATCTTGAGACAAGAAGACGGTGCAAACCAGACAATGTAATTTGAAGCCACAAAGATGCTTTCTGCCATGTGAACTCCCACAGAAAATCATTGTCTTCAACTTGAATAAAGTTGTGGAAGCTCTAAATTATTGAAATAAGCCCAAGCATTGGAGTCAATAGTAAATATTTTTATGTTTTATACTCCCCTGATGTCTTGAGATTAGATTCTCACTTAAGTGAGTGTTAAACATACTCCGTGATTTGACGCTTCTATGGTATTTAATGGTTTAATTGTGTAAGTTTTGTGCTAATTTACTTCTGCTTTCCAGTATTTGAGCTTGACAGCTTTTTCAGAAGGCTTTTTGCACATGCTTGGACCCTTGCATTTCCACATAAAACGTGCTGGCTGGTTTGTACTTGAATATGGAATATGAGGTTTTTGGAAATAGCTGTAAGCCGGCTATAAGTTGAAGTCTGATGACAAAGATGAGTATTTTAAAGCTAACAGAGTGAATGCTAAAATGCTGTGACATTTTGCTATTTTTACAACATTAAAAAAAACTCCAAAACCTGCTGTAATCTCTTGCTGCAAAGCCTTTAACTGTTTCTTAAGTGTAAAGTTGTGTGATAAAATGTCAGTCCTGAGTAATAATTAAACTAAGATAATGTTATTATTGTTTAACATACCAGATTGGATTTTTCACTGCTAGCAGGTATATATTTAGAAATTTAATATTGGACAGATAACCTTCCTCTACTACCTATTTGTTACATGCTTTTTGTTTTAATTCTGTCTTGTTAAAAATCAATGGTAATTTAGCATAGCGGAAAAAGGTGGAAGGAAGAAACCTGCTGAACTAGACAGACTTATATAATAAAAACAAATGTCCTAACTGTGTACCAGCTGAACACAGCTATAAAACAATGTTAAGGAAAATACTGAATCATTGAGGGAGGTAGATTATTTTTCTGGTTTAGATGTATATATTCCGGAGGAAATCTCGAAAGGTGGGGGAAGGTCCGATTAGTGGCCAAAGAAAAGGTAGTTAAAGGGCAACTTGCTAGGGCTCTAGTTGAGACTTCAGGACACTTTTTTTAATTCTGTACTTTGTCGTTCTCTGACCCTTTGCTAGGTCAGTGTGATGTGTCCTTATTACAGATTCAGCTTGAATCTTTTCCCATATCAACTGAAAAATGCCTCAGCCTCTTGATGTGAACAGTCAACTCTGTTGGTTCAGATTTGCTTGAAATTCCTGAATTTTGTCCCAGTAGATTTTCTGGCAGAACATGGGTGTTGCTAGCTCTCTTGCCACTTATCTTGTGCTGTTACTGGATGAATACAATTTTGACTCTGTGGTAATGCCTGATTCAGATGAGGTTTGCACAGCCAGGCGGTCTGCTTGTCCTCAGAAACATTTAGAAGGTTATGGAAATAAGGCAGTGACAGGTTTATGAGCAGTAAGCTCAGGTATTTTTGCATAAAATCTGGCAGTGTTTGGGGACTACATAATTTGTCAGCTGCTGGCAATAAATCTCTGTCATCCCGTTGTTCTCCTGAATGGCTCCTCTCACTTAAGCTGGGTTCTTCTAAGGTAACACTTTTTTTGAGAGTAAATTTTGGGGAAAGGAAAACAAGGCTTACACAAAAGAATTTGAATTGACTGTTTACTTTTTGTCCACTCCATCCTTCTCTGTTTGCATTCATTCTAATTTATGAAATTCCTGTATAGTGGATGCATCTGCACAGGGGCATGTAACGCTAGTGGGTCGCAAGGCCGGCATGCGTCGATGGCCCTGTGGCAGTGAGGCTGTGCTGAGAGGGTCAGCACGTCCCAGGCGGGGCTGAGAAGAGGGCACAGTCCGTGTGCCGCAGGGGTGCGAGACAGCAGTGCCTGGGTGGGGAGCAAAAGTGTGAACCTGGCGCACAACATGCGAGATACAACACAGCTGCCACACGATCTAGTTCCATTTTATTCACTCAGTGCTGACAGACCACTGGTACTTCAGAATGGAGCAGAAACGCCAAGATACTGAAGTACCGTTGAAGACTACACAGCAGGAAAAGGTTGGCGTCTCTGGCACTGCCGGTAGTGTTTATCAGTAGACAGCACTCTATTAGAAAGTGAGTAAGGAGAGAAAAAGAGATTTCAAATTTACTTTCTTCCTTTAAGGTTAGATTGAGGAGAAGGAAAGACTGAAGTATATCCATGTACAGAAAAAGACACTTGGACTTTCTAGTCTCATGCTATTTTGATGGAAAAGGGTCTTGTAATGAACATAAATGATTTAGTCATCTGCATGTGCAGTCACTTAATCACTTTGAAATGGATATCAGAACTAGCAGTCATTTTAGTTTTGGCACTAGTTCTCAGTCAAAGCCTGGCTCAGTGTAATTGCCAGCATTTAAAACTGCGATGTTACACAGCAAAAGCAGACAAAACCAAAATAACTTTTGTTGATGGAGGCTAAGGACATCCAGTACTGTGAACAGATTATTCCGGATTTTAACATTGAGTATAAACTGTAAGGGGTTTATTGTCAAAATATATTTTACAGTATATCCTGAGGTAGATAATATGCCTTATAAAGTATAGGAGGAGCTTTAATGATCGTAATGTTTAATTCCTCTCTTTTTCTTAGAAGGAGAGGAAAGCTCATGATGACAGATATAAATTTCTGAAGCTTTTTTCTTTACTTTCCTGCCTCCCTCCTGGAAGTTCCTATTGTATTCTCTCATGCAAATTTCCATTCTTTCTTGTTCATATCTTTAAAATATTAATCTAGTGATTGTGTTTGTGGAGCCCACCTGGAGCACTTCTACGTAGACGTTTGTTGTACAGCAGTAGGCTGTGGTGTCCCTCTGACCGAGAACTCCCTGGCTGTGTGTTGCGCTCTGCTGCTTCTGACCTCTTGCTCAAAAAGTCCCCGGCCCATTTTTGGTTGGTTTAGACCTTCATGCTCTCATGCCCAATCCTTAAGAAGGCAAGTTATTTCTCTTCTTGACCAGTCAGTGCAGATATCTGCTGTGCAGTTGGTTAAACATGCTGCAAAGCAGGGTACTGGAATAGTAAATACATAGAAGATTACCAGCAGTTCAGCTTTTTTCCTCCCGCTCTAAGTTAGTATTAAGGGTGGTCTGTCTGTAGAAGAATGACTTCTTTCAAAAGACATCTGCTTGTGATATATTTTTATATAAGTGTGTACACATTTAGAAATATTTGTAATTAAAACCTCGGAGGAGAAAAAGATGAAAAAAGCAGCAACAGAGTGCTTGCTAAGTGACGATTTCTTCAAGATTCTGTTTCTCTGTACATCACACCAGAATTCAGCTGTCACTAGTTGAAGGGATATACTCAAAGGAGCCTCCTGATGTACATTACTTTAATCGCCTTCCCTTTAATGGTTTGCATTATGAAGACACGTGCTATCTCACAACCCTGCCTTGAGGGTGGTGATGTTTCCCTGTATTGTGTAAATAAAAGAAGCTGACAGGGCCAAAAGAAAACAGGTTTTGCTTTTATGGCTGTTCTGATGAAAATCTCACTAATTCAAAGGACAACTTAGAGAAAAAAAAAAACAAACCTCAATCTTTTAAAGAAATCTGTTGTAGCCTAATGAGGTTCCCAATTGAATCTATGGTGGCCTGTATTTAAAGAAATCCCATTACAGGTGACCAAATGCTCAGAAACCTTTTTAATTTTGTGTCTTTTTTTTTTTTTCAAGTCTTTACCTATGTGGTCATGGAGGCAGTTGGACATAATTACCAACACAGTACCCATGTATGTGGTCTGTGATGCAAGTCTAATCTTGTAGGTTTTATGCAGTTTTGTCTTCTGACTGTTATCTCAGATTCTTGTGTTTGTGACTGTTGCATCACAAAATGTATTGCCTGGCATTAATGGCAAAGTGACAAATGTTTATTTCTTTATACATTTTTAGTCTTGACAATTAGAACCTGGAGTAGAATAATCCTTTGAGTAACATTTGAGTTCTTTTTCCTCCCTTTCCCCCTCCCTTTGCACTTGATGCAAATTCCTTGTACTGCATTGAATAGATGCGAGGTCAGGAAGCGCCGGTTAGGCACTAATGGAACTGACTTCCCATGCTATTAATGAAAACGTGACTCATGTTCCAAGGATTTGTATTTGGATTCCTGTAACTTTGGGGTTGTTTTTTTTTTTTTTTTTTTTTTTTTTTTTTTTTGTAATTGTTTTCAGTAATTATGTTTTCCTAGAATACAAAATGGTGATGGAAGAATTAGTATATTAAAAATAGCAACGGCATATTCATTTATTTAAACTCATCCTAGTATGGGCTGAATTGTATATTCGTGGCACAGGAGATTTCTGACACAGACAGGGGGCACACTTGTAATTATCTTTTGAACTTTGCTGTCTAGAAATATCTGTAGTGGAGAATGAAAGCAAATATTCAAATAGTAAACAGATCTCAGGGTGTTTTTGTAGCGAACCACTACAAACATCCTGCATTCAGGTGTTTGTCTGAATCGCTTCTCTGTTCCTGAGCGGTTGGGAATAGCAGTGCAGTTACAGGCAGAAAATACTGAAAACTCCAATGTAGTATTTTTCCTGTAATAACTTTTTTTTTCTTTTTTTTTGTTGATAGCACAACTGATAAATGCTACGATTGTAATCATATCAAAACCTGAGCCATATGCCGAAAGGAAATTCCTGAAGCCCTGGTGCTTTTTCTTGAGGGCGTGTAGTGGCGTGGGGCTGAACTCTGTGCCCCACAGAGCACTGGCAGCGACAGTGAGCCACAGGATGGACTTGGGAAACCATGGGCAGTTCCCAGCTCCTTTATGATTTCAGGAAAGTAATTTAACGTAGTCTGTTTCCCCATTCTCCTTTCAGAATATGACAATAAGGTTTCACAATCTGCTTCAAGTTAAGTCTGTTAACATGTGTGTGGTGATCAGATGCACCAGTATTGGCAGCCAAGCAGGCAGGGAAGCTAAGAACCTTTAATATTTCTGAGATTACTTCTTGAAGCACCCATAGTCAATTGTAATGCTGCTCATGTTTTAAACATATTTTTGAAACTGTGGACAGTAAAGTGTACTTTTATGTAAAGATAGGTGTAAAATGGGCTGGAGAGCAACAGAACTCATCTTGATTTTTTTTCTGGTTTATGATAGGGAAGTGAAGAGTTTGGCCTGCTCTCACTGGTTTTTCCCTTGGTAGAACTTCTGGGAATGGTGCCTTCCCTTCATGTCTTTGTTGAAAATCTCTGCGGGATGAGAGGACAGAAGTTTGAGTTCATTTTATTATTTTTATTGAATTACTTTAACATAGTTAGTCTGGTACACAAGTTCAAGAGGAATGGAAAATAGGCATTTCGTTATAAATCCTTCATGATTTGTTGTTGAAGTCTTACTTTTTTTCCTTTTTAATGTCAGCCTATCTGTTGGTACTAGTTGTTTGTACTAGCAAATTTTTCAGTGGCATGTGACGTGTGAGCATTCTATTGCCATTTGTTTCAAAATCTCTCTCATAGCCTTTCATTAAAGGTAAATTAGAAAAGACCTGAAAGTATAATGAGTCCTAAGTGATGAACAAATATAGCTTACTATGAAGTTTACCTTATAAAGATAATAAAAGTATCAAAAGTAATTTTCTTACTCCTTATGTATTGTGGAAGAAATAATAAATACAAGTTTTCCAGTTTTGGAGGTAGCCTTTAACATGATTTTCTCCTTTTCATAGTCATAATTTACGTACTTCTAAAAGTACACTTTTGTCACATGCTGATTTAATCAGATAATTGCATTTAAGGACAGTGAACTCTCCAGAGCTGTCCACGCCGAACTCCTCATCAAAAAAAAAAGCTGCTGCTCATTTGGTTCAGCAGATTTATAGTCTTGGAGGGAATACATGCATCTTAGGCAGTTTTCTTGTTTGTTGGACTTTAGACCTAATGATGAAAGAGTTACAGACTTACACGTTTAGAGAGAAACTGCGATCCGAATTAATTTTAATGATTGCACTGCAGTTGTTTTTGGGATGCTATCATATGTGTTGCTGTTGGCTCCCATGATGACTGAAGACTGACAAGAGGTAATCCATGAGGAACACATGTAAATCCAAAGGAGCAGCAGTATTTTACCCTGAAGGGTAAGATTTCTATTGAAATCAGAAAGTTTAGAACAGGCACCCCAGGACTTCTATGTGTTTTTGTAGTAGTATCTCTGTTTCTTTTGGGGAGGGTTTAAGGCATACTCATCTAGGCTGGAGGTTGCTTTCAAAGCTTAACTTAGAGCTATTCCAACACTAGAAGTTTTTAGAGCTGACTAGTTTCCACTGCCTGGAAGAAGGAAACCTTACAGCCAGATTCCCAGAGCAAGAATGTGCCGAAATCATGCAAAGAATTGAAGTGGCTAGAAATTGAACAGAATCTATTCCATTGTTCTTCAAGACAGTTTCTGGACATCTGAATGCCCTACCCAATTTTCTTCGGCATTACAGCTTCAACAATGAACCTACAGAGGCCATAGAGAAAAATAAAGTTGCTTTTGTTATGTGTCCCCTGTTCTCCAGATGTTCCATGCCATCAGGGAAGGGGCAGGGGTCAGCAGAGTACTGCAGTGGGTACTGCTCCCACCGGGGTTGTGCTACTCTGAATTATAATCGAAGCAGGAATGTGCAGGGATCAGCATGAAAACTCTAGTTGTTGGGTTAGTAACCTTTATTTTTTGTTGGAAGAGTTTCCCACTGAGATCATTTGACGTGAAATTGTGGCAAGTTAACTTGCGTTTTTATTAGTTTGCTAGAAAACTGGCCAAGAGACACTCAGGTTGCTAGCAGTGGGTGTTTTACTTTCTCGTGCTTGCCCCTTCCTCCCCTCTGCAGGTATTCTGATAGGGCAATACATTTTTTTAAAATCAGGAAAGCCTGTGGTAGCAACTGTTGTTTTCTGTAGTGTATGGTTGGACAGCATCTAGCACAACAGTGAACAACTTTTCTTTTTTTTCCAGTATCTTCTGCGTGTTCTTGCCTCTCAACCTTCATCATAAGAGATTTATAGAAAGATACCAGAAAGACCAGGAAAGTAGGCAGTTAAAGCTATCTGTCTCCCTGGAGAACAGATATGATACATGTAGCTGTATTTCTACTTAGCGAGCAGAAACAAAAGGATTTTTTCCTTTTTCTCCCGTTAGTTCAGAGGTTAAAAAAAAAAAAAACAAAAAACAAAAACCTAACCCTAATCTATTGAAGTATTATGAAAGTGGACTTTCCTGGAATATTTTTTTTTTTTTTTTTTTTTACCCACAGATTTTTGATAAGAAAACCAAATCTGTGTGGGTGTTTTATAAATTCTGTTCTTTTAAATTTATTTTTCACAATAAAGGCAAATTATGAAAGGGCTTATCTTGCAGCAGTTTGAGCATTCTGTAAACAACCAACAAGTCAGATGACCTTAGTCCCAGTCAGCTATCACATGCAACTGATTTTAAAACCTTGTAGTGTGACTAGGAGCAGATATGTCCTATTTCACAAGGCTATATAATTCTTACCATTCTCTCTTGAAAATTATAGTTCGTGATTATTTTTTCTCCTTTCGATTTTTGAAAAGTCAGCTCCAGTTCTGTTATGGCAGTGGAGTACTGTCCTTTCGTACGTTGTTTCTTGGCCAGTGCCGTGTCATGGAGCAGAGAATGCAGGACAGATGCTTCACGCCTGGCATACTCAGCTGTTCCTGAGAATAAAACTACTACGTGCGACTGGCAAGTACTGCTTGTGGCAGCATATGCTAGCTGTTAATGTGTGACCTTTTTGTCCTCAGTAACTCAAGTAACTCTACTTATTCACAAAGAAAAATAATTAGATATTTCATTTAGGCAACTGAGTTTCTGACTGTCAAGCCACAGCTTTATAATAAATGCATTTATCACTTCAAAACTCTAGTTCCAGATGGAAAGTGTTAATGATATGCTGACCAGTGGGTGAGTAGCATGGACTGCCAGCAGGTTATTGGAGTATGTGGAGCTGCAAGAGATTGAATTACAGTGGCTTAAGAAGTTCCTGTCTCCTCAGCTGAGAGTTTTACTGCCATTGAGCTGACAAGCAGCTCAACGGATCGTACACACCCTGCCAGCCCACTAAAAAATAAGCTAAGTTGTGCTATTTTAATTACTGCTGCCACAGAGTGAACTGGGAGTCACTGACAGACTGCTTTTCTGGATGTTGCAGCTATTGATGGTAGTCTCAGCATAAGAGAATTTTAAATTTTTTACTTTCAGAAGTGAGACACATATGAGTTTCTTGGGTTGTCTTCCTGTTACCCAGTCATCTGTGCTGGGGACACAATGAAACAGCATTTTTGCAGCAAGTCTGGCTCGCTGAAACATGGCTTTGTTGGGACCAGTGCTGCAGAATGATCAAGTAAATAAATCCTCAGTGACAAGATATTTTGTATATAGACAGTACCTTTAATAATTTACAATTACGTATGCTATAATTTTATTTTAAGTTCAAAATCTGTCTTCCCAAGAGACCAATCTACTCCACTGTGCATCTTTTTGCTACCTGTGCTTGTGTTGGAGTTAAAGAACGGGATGAAATCTGGTTGTTGAGATATGTAGTACAAATTCTTACTGTAACTGGGTGTTTGCTGAGCTGTACCACTGAATAATAGTTATTAAGCGCCTTGTAATTGCACACCTAGCTTTCCATGTATTTTATAAAATCATTCAAGGGAAGAATGAAAATATTCTAAGTATCATATTCACTAAAAAGATGGGATTTATTTATATTAGACTCAATGCCTTTCTAAGGAAGTTATTGTTTGGATGTGTTTACTCTTCCTAAAGAAAAGATGACAACATAGTTCTTTTAATGAGGTGACATAAACAAAAAATCAATAATCATATGGGTAAAACATAGGTGTTCTTAAGATATTGTATCTTTCAAGTTTACTGATAAAGTATACTGATTTTTAAAATATTTAATGTGAGTGGTTTTGATTTTGTTGTAGTAAAAAACCCCAAAGATTTTTCAGGTGATCACGGGTATTTATTTTTATGCTCTCTTTGTATGTTTTATAATGTTCCTGCTGGACATTGCACAGGGAGACTTTACACACAGTGTTGCTTTTGTTTACAGGCAGTGTTTCCTAGGACTGCTGGTCAATCATATGGGTTTTACTCTTCCATTAGTATTTCTGTTGGTAGCTATTAATGAAATTGTGTGAAAGAACTGAAGGTGATAGGTTGCTGAGCAAAAAGAATTTAATGTCAGTGCAATGGCTGGATAACATGTAGAAAAAAAGAGATAGGTCAATAGAGAGAGAGAGTAGAAAAAACCCTCTGAATTAGGTAGACACTGGGTTGGATGGCAGTCTGAAAAAGGTAGTCTTGGTTTAGGATCTGGAAACAAATAAGTAACTCATGTGGTTGCTGAAGAAATCAGCTAACAGTTGCATAACTTACACTTGAGGACAAATGATGCAGATGATGATGCAGCCTATGCAATGAAATTTTTTATTCTGCACCTGTGAATTTCAAACATTTGCACATTCATTTTGAAACGTCTGCTCTTTTTTTTTATTCTTTTATTAATTTTTAAAAATTAATTTTTATTTCTGGCTGTTGGAGTACAATTTAAAGAACAGATACATATAATTCAGGATTATTTAGAATGTAGTTTTCCATAAGACCTTAATAATCCTTTTATTAAAGTTAATATCTTATGCATAAAATCACTGAAATAAATATTTTTCTTTCTTTGTCTAAAGCTACGCAGAGCGAGGAGCGGCTATGTGCATTTAAGGACCCCTATCAGCAGGACCATGGAATCAGTGAGAGCCGAATCTCCCAGGAGAATGGCACAATACTGTGCATGAAAGGTAGTACCTGCTATGGACTTTGGGAAAAAACACGAGAAGGAGACATACATCTTGTAAAACAAGGTATTTAACATTTCAGTAGTTGTGTGCAGTAGTTTTGCTACTCTTTTCACTTTTTTTTTTTTTGTGATCTAGCCAGACGATACGAAGATCCCCAGCTGCAAAGCTAGACATTTTATTTGTGCATTGTACAAATGCATAATTTTAAACTTGCCATTTAGCAATTTTAAGTATGAAGAGAAAGCTTGTTTGAAGTAAGTGATTTCTAAATGAGACCAAAGAGATCAGTGCATAGTCGGAGGAAAAAACATTCAGATTGCTTGTTACTTAGGATGTCCAGAGGAAGATTACTTTTTTGAATATATCTCAGTATATGTATTGATGTAATGATAAATTTAAAACTAAGTGTCTCATTAAGTAAAAATGTGTGTTCATATTGATTGGATTTTTGTTTACAAAGGAAATCTCAGCTAGAGTATGAAACTGTCACATATCACTCAATTTGCTGCTGTTCTGCAGGGAGAGTGGTGGCAGGGAGGAGTGAAGGGTCTCACAGTTGCTGGAGATGTGTTTTGATTGTCATTCTCAGGGACTCTGTTCTTGGTTACTTGGATACAAATTAATGTAGTATAAAGCTGAATGAAAACTGAATTTAAAAACTGACAAACATTCTGTGCAGTTGTACTCAATGTTGCTCTTCCATGTTTGATCTGGTAATCTGCTGAAAGAAGCAGTCTGCTCACCTCTGCCCTTGCGCTGCCTCTTTCCCTTCCAGGCATTTGTGCATAAACAACATTTAACTGCTATTGACCATGCTTAGGAAGGAAGAG
Organism: Tetrax tetrax; assembly: GCA_009806455.1. NCBI lineage: Eukaryota > Metazoa > Chordata > Aves > Otidiformes > Otididae > Tetrax > Tetrax tetrax. The sequence goes on from WHYT01016187.1 coordinate 104,543, forward strand.
TTGCTGCAGGGAGAAGGGGCCTGCATTAAGCAGGAAAGAAGTTGTGATCCTGTAGAAGAGTCCAGTGATGTTGGCAATGAGGAATGACAAAATTTTTAGAAATTATGCAGGAAGCACCAAACTGTAGATACAGTCTTGAGGCCTAGCTCTAATGAAGGGACTAGGTCACAATTTCAACTAGACTGTGGGCCAGAGAGTGGTAATACTCTGTGGCATCAGAGAAATAGGGAATGGCGTACTTGTGCTTATAAGGCTCAAGAATTCAGGTTTTGTCATAATGAGGTTGACAGCTGGACACCTCTGATGTTGGCCTTCCTAGCTGCCCATATTTCTTCTCCTTGGCTGTGGTAAATTCTGAAAGAAATTATTCAATTTTTCATTTAAAAAGTGAAATCAGACAAGCAAATTATGATAACTGTTTTTGTCCCAGTCTGTAACACTCAAGTAGGCAATGTATGGATTTCTCTAGGTGTGTTTAATTGTCCATGCAACAGAATTAGTTTTATGCCTCCTTTCAAAAGAATTCTTTAATTTGCCTCTTTTTACAGGTTGCTGGTCTCATATAGGAGACCCACAGGAGTGTCACTTTGAGGAGTGTATAGTTACAACCACCCCTTCCTTGATTCAGAATGGAACATACCGCTTCTGCTGCTGTAGTACGGACTTGTGTAATGTCAACTTCACAGAAAATTTTCCACCTCCTGACCCTACTGATACAATACCTTACAGTAAGTCAGATGTTTCCAACGGTCATTTTGTGGTTTAAGTAATTTAGAGAAAGATCCTTCTTTCATGGTACTGTAAAATGCAAAACCTGTGACCTTTCTGTTTATGTGCAACAGAAACGGCAAACAGAACAGAGCTTTTCCGTGGGAAGTTTATCACATTTATATATTCCACAGTGCTCTGCAAAGAACAGGTTAAATGCTTACAAGAGAATTGTTTGTATAGGTAACTGCTGAAGGCAAATTACTTTTTCCAAAATGGTCTCTAATCTTGAGTGCTTTAGTATTTGGATGCCCAATTTCAGAAGCCTGTGGGGATATTCAGGAGGATTCAGACTGCTGTTAAAAACTGACCAGTAAGGTCATAAACATTTTGGTTCCTTTGAAAAGTCTAGCCTGTCTATTCAGTCATGGCTCACAGATAACTTTGAGCAGTAGAACCGGTCTTATATCAGGCTGTTGAGGTTCTTTCCAACAGTCTTGCAGTGCTTTGAAATCTGACTTTTTTCTTTTGCATATCTCTGGTAGAGATTAACGTTGGCATAACGTTCAAAGAGTGCTAGTTTGAGTAATGTAGTTTTCTTCCAGATTAGATTGTCTGTTTGTAAGTTATTTATTACAAAATCAACATAGCCATATGGATCCAAATCAAGGGATCAGATCCTTTAACTTCCTATTACAGAAGCAAGACCATGACTAGCAGGCACACTGTTGTGCTGTGTTCCAAGAATTAAGAACCTGTAAAGAAGCTGAGTTAGTGGCCTAATCGAAACATTTGGATAGCCTTTTCTAACTAAGAATTGTGAAAGAGAAACAGAATAGAGGCAGGTGTGTAAATGAAGGTACAACTGTTTCTGTATGTCGAGAGTTCTTTATCAATGAAAATTATTTTGTGAAATGAAGATGTCTTTAATTGGATAGTATTTAAAGCTACAGAATGCAAAAAAGTAGTTTGTGTTTAGGAACAATATTTAACTTAAACTCTTCAGATAGTGGAGATACTGATGCTTTCGAAAGTAGCTGTATGATGGAGTCTTTGTAAGCAATTTTGGTCAAAATGAAGACCTGGAACACACAAAAAAGCAGCCTTTTACTGGGAAGGTGTATACTATATAAATGGGTAAAGAGAGTTGATAAGACATGGTGCATTTTGGCTGATAATACTATTTGTAGAACCAGTAAACAGTCACCATTTGGAATTAGTGTCTGAACTCAGCACTGTGCAACGCAGAACAGACTCTGCTTGACTCTGGTAATAGTCATCTGATTGAGCTCCTCGGATGTGACTGGAGTTAGTGCTGTGCAGGGGATTTAAACAGGGGGGGAAAAAAGGTGTAAAGATAATTCCTTGTCACTTTCTGTCCCTTCAAAATAGGAAGACAAGCTACCTACAAAATGGCTTGTGCTCATGCTTCTCCAAGGGTAGAAATTACAAGCTGCGTTGATTCAGTTATTGGGTGATAAGATCTTCAAATCGTTTTTAAGCAGAATTTTTAATACTGAAAGAAATAGCTTGACTTGCAGAATGAGGAGGGGAAAAAAATTAAATTTGTAACAGTCCTGAATTCACCTCGCTGTAATTGAGTGCTGCAGTGTACGTTTCTACTGACTCAAATTGTTTTATGTTATTGTGTCACCTTCCATTTTCCATAATATGCAAATTTGGCTTTAGGCATAAGCATTAAGCAAAGTAGGTTGCTGCGCGAGCAGAGTTGTCTGTCTGCTTTCACTAGGTTACGAGATGGAGATTGGCCATTCCAGCAGCAAGGATGGCCTCATTTGCCGCTCTGATGTCTTTTATTTGTAAAGCTCTACTACTGCTGCATCAGAGATGGGGCTGCTCCTGGCAGTGTAAGTCCCATACACTGGCAGCACTGTGGAGGCAGAGGATGTTTAGGAAGCTGGAAGGGTGAAAAAAGAGGGAGGCTGCGGCACACAGACCCCTACAACGTAACTGACCCCCGTTCCAGGCACTGGAGTATCCCTGGTCCCTTTCCCAGACCTCTTGACTCCTTCCAGAACCAATTTTGGTGCTGTGAGATTTAGTTTTGCCACTTCAACATTGAGGACAGAGCTCCTGCTTTGGTAAAGTTCAATTTTTATGGAATTGTTGGGAAGCTTTGAATTACCTAGATACCTCACTTGGACACTTTTCCAGCTGTTCTATTAAAGTTGTCAGAATGCTTTAAGGAGATGAGTAAGTTGGGCTGCGTAGGCTATGGCAATCTGTATTGCTGTACCTTTTAGGCTATTGAAGTGATCAGGTCATAGTCATATGGGAAATCTTCTGCAGAAGGTTATTTCAGAATAGCCTGTGAACTGTAAGAGCACTATTTCATCTATATTTTTATAAAGCCCTAAAAATGTTTTAGATTGAACAGGTCTTGAATGACAGAAGGTAAGGTATGTGGCCCCCTAGAACTGTATTTATGGTCCTGTAAAATTCAAAGCAGATGTGGCTAGTGTATGGTTAACTGTATGAAGCCTGGTGAATTCTTAATACGTTAGATGCAACAAATTATTGTTATCTTAAAATATAGCAATTATCTTAAATATTACACTTAATTTTTTTGTCATTGTTATCTTTTAGGATGTCAAAACATGTTTGTCTCGCAACCATATCTATGTAGAATGGAATACATTTTTTTGTTTTTTCATGTTTGTTCAGTACATAAATATAAGAAATCTATCCTATTTTGTAACAAAACTTTTATTAAAATGAGAAATAAGATTAAGGGCAAACAGGTTCTTGAAGCCTTTAATGTAATCCTTAATGCTTCTTAATGTGCAGCTGGAAATTTAAAACAATCATACCTCTGAGTAGTCATAATATTCATCTCTTCTATCTTAAAGATAATCCAGGCAGATTTGAGTAGTTATTGGTTGCTAGTCCCTCCAGCTAGAATTTTGCAAATGCTGTAGGGTGGGGTGTAGTCTAAAGCCCACAGTCTGGAGGTATTAAAAATGCAAAGATTCAGATAGCTGTTTGCTGAAGCCAGGAGAAGGAGAGATTGGAGAGTGGTGTTTATTTCAGATCTGAAGATTTGCCTGTGGAGTTTGGAGCTACTGGAATGCAGAAGTACAGAAACAACCTCTTATTCTCAACCTAAGCTTGCATTTTTGTGGAAAAATATACTTTCTTATGCTTTGTTAAGTCACTCATGGATAGAGTCAGTATTCTCCCATCTTCTGTTTTCACAAAAAAGTGACAAAAAGATCTATCTTAACTTCAGCCAGTATGTGTATATACCCCTTAACTCAACCTAACAAGGGCCTTCTTAAATTTGCCTCTTATGAACACAAAATGCTTCCTAAATTATGAGACTGTTTTGAAGACAAATTCATTAGTTCTACAATCATTCATAATGGCCATTTAAATAGAATTTAAGTAGCTGAAGAGGTAAATGATCTCCCTCATTGGTCATAGATATGTTGGTGTAATGAAGCAGTCATGTTAAAATAATCTCAACATGAAAGTAACAAAGTTATTTTAAATTATATTTTCTGCTCAAGGCTGCATTCCTGACACTGCAAATAAATTAATATTACAGCAACTGAATGTTAAGAATGTATTTTTGTATGACAGGTGATGTATTTGCATCCCTGGCAGCAACAGTTGAGCATTACTGGTACATATTATTGTTGGAATGGTGTAGGGTTTTCTCCTCATAACAACAAATGGTGGCTGCAATTTTTGGAGGATTTAGAAACTTAGATTAAATAAGAGCACTGAGATTTGAATATAAAGAAACTACTTCACACAGCGAAGGAGGTTGGCATTTCTTTATTCTAAAACACTGATAGATGGGTTTACCTTTCCAGGGTATCGTCCCAGCCTTTCTTTGCCAGGCTTCTTGCTATGTATATAAAATACATATATAAAAGCCCGTCTTTAAGTGCTCACAGAATTCTGTGGAAACATTGAGGAAAGCTACAATTTTTTATTTTTTTTTTAAGTAATTATTTATATATGTGGCTGGGTCAGTTTAATTAAGGTAGTAGTAGACAGTTTTCATTTAACTGTTGCTTTTGAGAGGCAGCAGTTAGAGCCATGTAGCTGTGGGCACATGGCCCAATCTAACTCCCACTGAAGTTGAATTAGATCATGTCAGGCTAATTTTGGAAAGTTGTAACCCTGCTCACTCTCAGTTCTTATCCTGAACTGCTAATTTCTGGAGAGCAGCATCCAATATTAATTTGTAATTGAAACGCATGTACTTCAGCTGGATTCTGCTTGCGGTACCTGATCAGAAGAGTTTGTAGCCAGCGTTTGAGCTGGTTGTTCATTTGCCTAATCTAAGAAAATGCTCTGTAAGTCAGCCTTTTCCCTTACTTGCACTATATATTTTTTTTTTTTTTCCAAAAAGATTTGGATGTATAGCAAAGGGGAAATTACAAAGATTTGCAAGGTGGCAGATCTTCCGTCTTGAAAGATGGAGGTGGGACTGATCCGCACGGGGATTAAAACTTATACCCGTGGAACGGCAGGGAATCAGTCGGGCACATCTTCCCTTCAGAGGCGAGATAAGGCGTTCCATGTCATTAGTGTACCTTCGCTGTGTTACAAGACAGGGGAGGAAATATTAAGACAGTAATTAAGGGCCTTAATATCTCTTTTTTTTAAAAAAAATAAAATTGCTTTGAGACAGCTAAGTATTTGGTGCAAGAGGATGATACTGTGCCTCTTTAGGGCACTGTAGAAAATGAAGATGAATGTGCATGGGAATTTCTAAATATGTATCTGTTAAAGGAGGTTATATGTGGAGCTCCTAATAAAGGGGAAAAACAAGCGGGCTTTTCTTGGGAATATTTATTTAAGGTACTGACATAATGATGAAATATTTTGGATTTTTGGCCAGCTATTGGCAAATGTGTATTTTCCTGAACCTTCAATTGCCTTTCTGTCTGAAAGTTAGTGCATGTTTAAAAGCATTTCTTGTATTACTTCTTTTTTTTTTCTGTTTATTTGGTTACAGGAAATGAATTAACTGCAGAGAGGGTTGTGACACAGGGTGCACATTGCTACAAATACTTTGTGATAACTTTTTGGAAACGTGTGCTAATTAAGGCTATTTTTTATGTTGTTGCAACTGAGGGAAAGGTGATAGTATTGTGGATTAATGTAGGGGAGAAAAAGTAGAATTGAAAGTTGTTGCAGGGAGCAAATGAAGTATTAAAGCAATTAGTATAGAAGGTTATATAGAAATTTAAGTGAAAGGCTTAGTTTCTCTAAAATTAGTGGAATGTTTTGCAAGTCAGCCAAGATAACTGGTTATGCTTGTTCATTAACTCAAATGAACTGGAAATGCTTGTTCATTAATTCAGTGATTCCCATTAGAAATGGATATATCAAAAGCAGACTCTCTTAAAGATTGTTGGTAGCGGTACTTAATGTTTTAACTTCGAAGACATTGTAGTCTTCTGAGATTAAACTTGCACCTTTACTGTATTTAAAAGTAAAGCTTTGATGTGCTGTTGGAGTCTGAATATATGAAATGTTAGCTGTGAAGGCAAAGCCTACTTAGACAGAAAACTGTACGTGTGAATTTCTTCTTTTACAGAAATGTTTAAGCAGGAAGGTGAAATTGGAGTGTTTTACTTGCACTGAGATTGAAATGTTTGGAAATGTTTTAACATTTCTGTTATGCACCAAACCCACAAAATGCTAAAAATTGTGTTAAATAAGAAGAAACATGTTTATTTGGAAAAGAAGAAACATTTCAAATATTATTAAAAAAAAAAAACAACCTGTTTTTTTTGAGTATGTGCCCTATGCTTTGTCAAACTGCTGTTTGGAGCACACTTGATACGAGAGCTGTACAAGGTAAATGCAGAGCTGTGCCAGCAGGAATTAGTGCTGTGTTATGACCTGGAAGTCTGAGAACAAGGACCTTCACAAAGTTCTTTTAAAAATCTGTTAGAATCTCAAAGTACTTTATGGATGCAAGGTGGGATTTTGTCTTTATCTTGACATTGCAATAGTGTGTTTGTAAAGTGCTGGAGCTATAACTGTGCTTTGTTTCAGAGGGCTAAAAATATTTCACTTTAGAATCCTTAGGGATCTCAATTCTTCCAGCAAATGTGAACATAACTTCTAGCTTATTCATTTGATATAATTGGCTGATCTGCATCTTTATCATCTTTGAAGTGTCCTGCATATTTCTAGTAGTACACAATAAATATTTTGTTCGAATTTAAGGTCTAGAATGAAGAAAGGAAACAGACATTTTCTGAATTACAGTCAGTTCTTTTTACCACCTTCCATAATGGTGAAAATATACATTTTAAAGCCAACTAGTATCTGTAAATAGGTGATTCACAGTTCTCGTATCATCTGCAGTTCCTGAGGCGCTAATTTGCATCTCTGCTGGAGATCAGTTGCTTATAGTTAGTATGTTTTATGCACTTTAAGACTTTAAATATCTGTAAATATCTTTGGGTAATATAAATATAGTACATGTGTTTTTTCCATTTATTTGGAATGCTGAGTATTGTCTGACTTTCATATTGTATAATAAATTCAGTGTCATAATTAGCAGGTCTCTGGTGTGTGAATGCCTTATAGACTCAAGGCAAAAGGAGATAAGGCTCATAAGAATGGGACTGTCAGAATGCATTACTGGGAAATTGGACTGCAAATAAAGAGGTAGTAGATAAGGAAGCTTTTTGCCTCATCTCAAGGCAAAATGGAGAAGAGACAAGGATGCTATGCTTTTTATGTCTTTATTCAGATCCCGCAATATGCCATGTAACACATGTGTACAGTATCAACATTATTCTAAACAAATTCTACACTGCTGTTTAACAACCTAGATAATTTGAGAAACAGGTAGGAGCTCTCTGGAAGGCAGATTGACATATCAGTACACTTCGTGGGGACATTCTAGATCGACAGGCTTTTAGATGTAGTAGTAGTAATAGTCTTCTAATAACTATTCCACCCACCCTGAAAATTGTAAGACTGGGTGCTGTAAATCTTAACACTTCAGAGTGGGTTAAGACTACACCACCATGGAAGCATTTCTCCTTGGAAGACTTGCAAATGTGGTTAGGAACTCTTTTATCAACAGAGTATACTGACTGAATTAGACAAGATACTGTACATTGTAGTCATTACCAAGCAAAATTAAAACACTATTTATGTTTTTTTTTTAATGTTCTACTTGTCTATGTCGCTGTACTTTTTCAAACATTTATTTTCACATCGGCTTTGCTGATATCCCCCTCCCCCTGTCTTGTCATGCTGAAGGCTTCTTGCAGTGAGCAGTAGTGGCAGAAATGCCTGTGTACAGGCTTCTCTGCTGCTGCAGCTCCTGACAGTGGGCATTAGCTTCAAAATGCTACAGCTGGATCTCCGTGGGCAGGCTGGAGCTGCTAGGCTTGCTGAGAACGCTACGCCTCATTATCCCCTTTCTCCTGCAGCACTACCCTAGTAGCGTTCCTCATATTTGATTTTTAGCATCACTCTACTCTGCTTTCCTTTAGCAGTGTTGAAATAAATGGAGTTAAAAGGAACAAGAACTCTACAAAGTTCAGTTATAAAGCACTACTAGGTGCTGCCAGCTACTACTAACAAATTCCCATCCCTATCCCATCACCAGTTTTGTCTGTCTCCAGTACAGTAGTGGTGAGGAGGGTCTTTGCAGCCTACTGACATAGTAAGAAGCAGACTTGGGACTGGAACTGTTAAGTGCAAAACAGAAGATTGCTTATAGATATTGAGCCTGTTATTGGCTGTTCAGTACTATTAAGCTCATCTGTGCAGCATTTAGGTCATGGAGAACCTTTCATGTCTGTTTCTTGCTCCTTAAATGTTTTCAATAATCCTCACTTGTTTCTGTCCCATGTGCTAAGCTTGCTGACCAAAATCTGATCCTGTATCATGGTTTTGTCCAGTACTTTTTACCCCCTTGATTTTGGAACTGATAGAAATTAGAAAGAAAGCTTTAGGTTCTTGACATTTGACATACATTTAGAATAGCCCCCCTTAGCCTAGCTGCTTTGCAGTCGTACCCGAGTTGCATCCATAGCTCAGCATGATGGAACTCAGCCTTCTCCTCAGAGACTGAAACTCCAGACAGACGAGTAAAAGATGTTGAGTCTTCAGAGTTTGTCATTATCACTGTTCCTTTTTTGAGCCTTTTTCAGTCTTTTTTTTTTTTGGCAATCCAATACATTATTTAATATTAATTTCTGTCTCCTTTCTTTATGATATCGCATACAGTGCATCTTCAGAGAGGATACTATCTGCAGGTAAAACACTAATGATATTTCAGTCTCAGGAGCTGTAGGTAAATAGAAGCTTTTGGTTTTTAACAATGTGCTAAGTTGTTTCTAATAACATTTGAATTACTTTTAGACAAAGCATTTAAAATAGGTGGAATTGTGTCAGTTAGATGCCGGATGGCTCTTGGTGCAGGCGGTGAGCAGGGGTAGCCACCTTACCCCCAGGCTGGGGAGCACAAGCTGTGGGGCAGCACCAGGCCGGCCCAGCTGCTGGGTCAGGTCTGGCTGCAGGCACTGCAGTCGAAGCCTGAACTCAGGACTGTCTGTGCTTATTTTTGCATATATGCACAAAATGGTTGTTCTTTGTGGGATTTGCTCTCTATGTTTCTTTCACAACTGTGCTGTTGGAGCATCTTCTGCTGGGAGTATGAAAACGTTTAGGAGCTGTACTTGGTGTAAGCTACAGTTTGTCTCTTTCCCTCCACTACGTCAAAATATCTGTGTGTGGATTGATACTGAGGATCACGGTTGTAAGTTTGTTTTCCTTACAAAGAAAGGCTTATGTCCTTTTTATTAATACAGTGAATGGCAAATTCAGATAAGTGCCTCAGGTGTTTGTGAACCTCTGAGTAACTCTGTAATTCTGAATGTGAAGTTTCCTAACTGGGCATCTAGCTCCTGACCTATCTCATCCTGACTATAGATGTCTCCATTATTGCTGAAGAACTGAGCTGTTGGGGCTGTTTTGAAGCTGCAGGGATCTAAGGTGATCTTTTGGCTTTCTGGCTAACAGAAACTATGTGCTTGAAAAACAGAGAGTTCATAGAGCATCCAGGGGAACCAACACAGACAGGAAAGCATTGCGTCAGTGTGCTACTGATTGTGTTACTCCTGATTATACACCAATTGCAGGTTTTTTCAAAGCTGTCGCTTTCAAGACCAAATAACTCCTATTTTGCTGTCTGAACAGGAGGTGATGACAGTATATTCACTAAAAACTTGATGAGGATTCCCATGAGTGTAATTGTCTATTGAAAAGCCTTCAAGTGAACAGAGATTCAAGCTGATACCAAATGTCTATTTATGTTTGTGTTGGGTATAGAACAAAGAAAGCATGCTGTTATTGATAGGGCAGATCAGGGTGAGGGGAATTCCTGAAATTGTTATAAGGAGACTTAGATGAAATAAAGATTAGAGTTCCTCAATCCATAACTACTTCTGTATACCCATACGGAGTCTTTCTTTGTGTCTTTTTGTTATAGCTTCAAGTTTTTGTGGTGTTACTTTTCCAAGTCACATTGCAGTTTTTTTTTCTCTTTCCATGATAGGTTTGGGAATGTTTCTTCCTTATGTATTGAAACAGCTGTTGTTAATACATAGCAGTCATTGTTATTATTTTAACTATTTTGTATTTAATAAATAAAATGAACAAGACTGTGTTGCTATGGACATTAATACCTAAGCATTGGAGTTGGGAGACTGTGTGTTGTGTCTATTTTTGTGTGACAGAGACTTTCTCTTGTTGCAGTTCTCACTAGGACTGAATTTAGGATAGAAATTTTAATGGCAGCTGTTAGAAACCTGCAGAACGGAGGGCTTTTTTAGCTTCTGTGCTTCCAATATCAGAGTAGGTACGGATTTTTCTAAATGCTGAACGTCATCAGATTTATGTAGGCAGTCCATACATTTCTTTCTCAGAAGTCTGTTTTGATTATCAGTGTTTTATTTTGGGATATGAAGACATTTATTTTGTAACACATTTGATAATTTGAAAGGAATCAATATACTCATTGGTCTTAAAATCTAACTTAGATGAGTTATACCTTGTTTCAATTAATTTGTATGGTATACTTCCATACAAAATTGAGTCATGGAAGAACATTTTCTATACAAATATGTCTAAAGGGGAGAAGGTAGAAATTCAGACTCTAAGGACAAGGAAAGATATTGAAGACTTTCTACTGCCTTAACTTTTTTTTTGTGCCTTAGCTTTTTTTCGTTGTTTCAGAGTACAAAGAGAGATTTGGCTTATTTTTCTAAGACATGCAATACCAGGCTGCATTGAGACTGAATAGGAGTTTGTGATCCCGTTCTTTTAAATTCCTTTGAAGGTTCCAGTGAGGTGGATTCAGTGTTTCAGCACTACAGTTTTATGCATTTGAGCCTACAAAATACTGCATATATGTTTCTTGGCATTAGGCCAATTATTTCTTAAAAGTTTCTGAAGTATCTGTGGATGACGTTAGACAGCTTTCAGCTTTGGTGTGGATTTTTACCTTCCTTTAGACTGGTGGCATGAGGCTCATTTAGAAACTGCTTGCGAGCCTGTAAAGATTTTCTTAGACCAGGAAAAAATTCCTTGTTGCAGACATTCGTGTTGACTTCAAAACTACATATTCTTTGAGCAAGGGTAAGGTATCCTTGCATCCTGCATAAAAGCACTTCTCACTTTTGTAACATTTGGACAGGAAGTACGAATGTTGGAGCTGTAGTAGAGAAAGTGATTTTTTCTTATGCTAAATCAAAATATTCCCATCTATCTTTGAGTTCTGTTTCAGAGCCCTGTCTGTCGATCTGTTCAGAAACGGGATGCGTGTATCTGAAGGAATACATGGCTGATAGGTACTCTAGGCAGCTAGACCGTCTATATGGAGCCGCTAAGATTGGTGTTGCTTGGTTGTAGTTCTGTTTCTCCCATTAAAGCATTAACTCACTCTAAAAGTAGTGATATGGGATGTGGAAATAGAACTTTAAATATCAATGAATTAGTAGAAATGTTGTAAACCACAAATACAGTTTATATTTTTATATATATATATATATATATATGTTCCTCTGACATGGGAGGTTTTACTGTTTAAAAAAACAAAACCAAAACAACACATGCATGCAAAAAAAAAAAATCCCTCCCCTCGCCTTCCAGCCCCCCCAGCCCCCACCAAAAAACCCAGACAAAATAACCCCCAAGGCTGGAGAAATTACCCATATTCACACCAACATGAACTCCTCAAAGACAGACATCTAAACTGCAGCAAATTCAAATTGGTTGTCTTCTAACTGCTGTTCTGTTTTCCTCCATTTCTGTTCTCTGAGGATGAGATTGCAGTGAGTATGGCAAAATGGATGATGCTAGCTCAGCAACAGTGAATTACACTTAGCAATGTTCTTCTTTTGAATGCAGGTCCAGACACTGCTGCTCCGCAATGCAAAGGGAAAGCAGAGAAAACTTGTTGAATACTTATTGCAAAATAAAGGACAGAAGCCCACCAGAAGTCAGTGATAGATGAACATAGAGAAAATATTTAAACTAGTTTTTCAAAAAGTTTTTTAATGACCCTCAAGAATAGCTTGAACTTCTCTGCCTTCATCAGCCCTGTCAGCAGATCAATCGTGCACTTGTCAGCCACGCAGATGAAGCTGGGAAGTGTCCACCACCACGTGTAGGTCTGGGTGAGCTGTACACACCTACGTTAGGCACTCCCAGCCACGGAGCCATTCATAGCATCTTCGGAGCAAACTAAAAATGTGTGTGGGTGAAATAAATATAGACTGTAAACCAAAAGCATTACACATCTCCTGAGCGCTGTGCCAGGAGCTTTGGGAGGGATGCTGTCCGCAGACCGCACGGCTCTTGCAAAGAGTGCTTGGACACGCACACTGGCAATGAGAGAGTGCCGAGGAGGAGGTGGGCTAACCCTGCTCGGCTTTGGAGGGTTGAACAGGAGACGACTGCTGTCCAGCACTAAGAGAATAGTTAGTGTGTAATGGTGGTGGGAGAGAGTGCGTCAAGGGAAAGGTTTTAAACTAATTCGAGATTTCGACTGTATAGCTCAGGTATGCTAACATCATTTTTCCTGGTTTTATACACATCAGTTAAATGGGATTTTAAAATATATTACTATTAATTAAAACAAAATATCAAGCTCTGCTGTGGGGAGAAAGTTTTCATAATAGTCTTGGGGTGTTAGATATCTGTTATGAAGACAATTAAATTTTTCTAGTGGGCAAAACTTGTAAATTATGAATCCTTAATTTCACTGAATATGCAGAATAGACCAAGTGAAATAAGGTACCAAAGATATCAGTCTGAATAGCTTCTCCCAACTCTGCTTGATCCTACACTGAGCCAGTGTGTAGTATAATCTATAGTAGGCTGCACAGAGCATGGAGTAGAGGTGAGCACAGTCCTGCATTTAGTAAGTCTGGCTGTGTGGTCACCGTGTTATGTTTGCTGTGGAACAGAAGTTTCCTATAGTATGGGGGGGTGCAGTGCTAAATATTTAATTAGCTGAGATCATACGTCTCCGAAATGTTCATCAAAGACATTCATTTTATGCCTGCACACTTCCATGCTGACTTACAAGCGAGTTGGTAGGCGAGCAAGGACTGGTGAATCTGGAGATTATTCTAGCAGCCTGTATAAGACTTTAAATGATCACTTTTAATTACTTACAGTTTCTGCTTAAGCAGGACCTGACGGATAGCTTAGCATATTCAGTGCCACAGTGATGCCAGAGGCACATCATTAATTTCTTCGCTGCATTAATCTATCTGTAATCATTGTAATGGATTATGTCAGTAGCAGTGTCTCATTCCAAGAAGTGCCATTGGCACAATGCTGGCCTGTGTTGTGATGGAGCCCTTAAAATGAGATTGGAAGGCAGGCTTTTCCATTCATTCTAGATTATTATAAAATTAAATAGTTACCAGGTAGGTGCTGTTAGCTGCATTTTTTTTTCTTCTGGAGAAGCAAATATGTACTTGCAAATGTCTATCGAAGTTTGAATATTGGCTTACAACTGTAATGTAGCTATATTGTAATTTTTTGGTAGAAATGTGCTCGAATACTTGACAACTTCCTGCATTATTGCGGTGAACTGGGCTCCTGACAGACCTTTCCTGGATTTGAAATCTTACAGCAAAGGGAAGTTTAGGAAGAAAAATAGAAGTAGTATTTTGTAAGCATCATAGAAATCATAGAACGCTTGGATTTTCTTTTTGAAAGCATAGATTGGGAAACAGAACTCTGGTCTAAAACAATAATAGTACCTGCTTAGAGGTATAACTGATGTGCTTACCTGCGAATTGTTAGAAGGGATAAGCAAAGAATACAAACAAAAAAAAACCCAACCACCAAAACTTCATGCGGGCTGAAAGCTGACTGAAGTCTTCCCTTTCAGTTGGCAATCATAAATCCTCTTTTTTGTCCTGGTTATGCATTTTCACTTTAGTGGAGCTTAAAGAATTGCATATTTCTAAATCTGATTTCGTTTTGAGTAGGATGAAAAAGATGGGCAAAAAAAATTCAGAAGACTGGTGTCTTAGATTTTGGGTGACCGAACAAGTGTATATTAAAAATGGGCAAGTTTCACAGCATCTTCACTGAAATGTAGAAATGCTTTGAAGGTGTCCTGCTGGGAACCAGAAGAGTCATTTGAAAACCTTGGAATGACTGCTTATATTTCATTATGTGTTAAAGCAGGAACACCTGTTGGGAAGGAGTAAGTTTGAAGTTTAATTTTATTTTGTTATTTCACAAAAAAGATCTCTGTTTGTTTAATGGGACTTGAGGTTTTTGCCATTCATTTAGCAGGATTTCATGGTACACTCAGGATTTGAGTAAATGAGATTGGCAGAAGCCTTCTTTGTATTTCTTTTTTTAAAAGACTGCTTTTCCCATTCTAATTTCTGCAGTATTTATGTAAATAAGTGAAGATACCAATCTCAGTCTTGCAGTTTAGTTGTACAGCGTCATTAGAACAGCTGAAACCAATACCCAGGGCTGTGGCAACTTCATGGATTGATTTAAGAAAAGTTTTTAATTACATTAAAATACACTTAAAGCAGAACAGTTACAGAAGCTGTATCATTCAGTATGTGAAAGTGTTTTATTCAATGTGTGAAATTAATCTAGCAATCACACAGATTCCACCATCGTTAGCAAATCAGTTCTGTAGGATTATGAAATGTCTCCCCGTGACCTATTCAGATTTGTGTTGAAATATTTATTCCTGGTTTGAAACAAGTTTGTTACTGTAGGGCAGACAGAACGTGTTATACAAGTGAAGTCAGCTGTATTTCTCATATACCCATGGTGTAACACGAATTGATAGCTTTGATGCCAGCCTTTGTACTTGATTGATGTATATTTGTTCTGGCAGGGGTGTTGCCTTAGATATCGTCCTTCCTCCCCTCCCATGCTCTCCCACGTTGGCTTTCGTACCCAGTTCTCCGCTCAGCAGAACCGCAGTTGTACAGCACAGCTGTTGGGGCACTGCTGGGCTGGAACAGGCACCGGGGAGTAGGAGGCAAGGGATGCTGGAGCTGGCGCTTGTGCTGCAAGAAACGAACATCAAACGATGCCTGTATTTCATCTGAAATCAAGTACTTAGATCTGTAGAAGGGTTTTGCATAAGTGCAAACTAAGGATTACTATTTATCATTATTGCCTTTTTCATCTTCATGCTATTTTAGAATAATCAGAATAACCTTTGAAGTTAGGGGAGGCACTGATTTCCCATTACATAACTGACTAACATAAAGCACAAAGTAACCTGCCGAAGACCAGGCTGTTGTATATCAGAGCCAGAAACAGAACCCGGGTTTCTCTTTGCTTTATATTTCAAATTCTGGTAATTTTCTTCAGGAAAAAAAAAAGTGCATTTACACATATCTAACATATGCACTCCTGTGCCCTTGTACAAGATGCAGTTATCAGTTTGAAGGAGGTCACTCCAGCTGATGCCTTGGAAACAGGCTGCATGTCAGTGGAGACTGTTGATCTTGCTGGGGTCCTCCTGAGGTCGAGCCCTTCCTCCTCACCAGGCTCTTTTCGCTGTTTCAGCTTCTGCCCTGCTGAGTGCTGGTCCTGCCTCTGTCTCCTCCTGACTGCTCTGTTGTGCTCGTTAGGTTTCCACAGCCTTTCCTGTCCTTCATTTCCTTCTACTCAAAGATGTCCTCAGCTGCATCTCATATCTGTGAAGTATCTTTGAGAAGGATGTTCTTCCTGCCCAGAAGCCAGCTGAATCTCCATTTAAACAAGGGTGGGGATAGAGGAAAATAGCCTCAGCTAAGACCTCTCAACTGGGGAGCAGAGGCAGTTTTCAGCAGGAACGAGGAGAGGTTCAGCTGCTCCACTGGTCGCCTCTGCTCACTGGCATGGATACAGGGGATTGCAGCAGAGGGACAGCAGTGTCTTCAGTGGTCGTGCTGTACTGGATGGGTGCTGGACGAGGACTGGGAGTGAGGGAGAAAGACTGAGATAGACTGATGCTGACAAAAGGAGAGTGCCTAAGGTCTTGAGGAAAAGAAGGGAAGATACTGGTCACTGTGTTCCTCGGGGACCCTGGAGTGAGATGGGAGGGGGATTTTTGGCCGGCCCCAACTTCCCATGTTCTGCTTCATCACTCAGTTCCCTCTAACAATAATTTCATCTGCGAAATACCTGGTTAGACCAGCCAGCATGATGTTAGAGGGTGGGGAAATGTAATGATTATTGTTGTCTTAAATTTACGAAAGACTTCTAAAATGTTTTTGAAGTCCTAAAAAGAGAATCTGGTAAAAGTTAGAAATTGTGTGGCCATGTGGAGTTGATGACTGGGAAAAACAGGAGAGTATGAGGGAGGATTAATGGGAAAATGGGACATACTTGCACGTTAGACTTTGTCCTTCTAAACAATGATAGGAAGAGCTGGAGCAGATGCATACCTTTTGGAATACCACAGATCTTGTTTGAATTGGCATTAGCCAGACAAACAGTCTTTAGTAACCGTGAATGTGTCTAAAACATCAGACAGGTTTAACATGCCTTCAAATTTAAAATTACAAAACCTTTTACATACAAGAATACATGCTATACTGAGTTTTACTGGAAGTATAAAAAAAATGTTCTTGAATTAAAGAAAGTAGGAAGAGCTAAGTTTTAGTACTAAAACATTTGCTACACTTGAGGATTACAGTATTAAGCTGATTTAGGACATTAAACCTGCAGTATAAGGACATAAACCAGAAGTGTGATAAAAGGTGTTGTCAGAACTCATTCTCACCCTCTCTGTTCATATTGATCTTCAGTTTTTACTTGAACAGGTTAGTTGCCTAAAATTGCGCTATAATTCAGATTTTGTTGCATGTTTAGGGAAATAATTTTGGAATAAACACCTTGTACAATCATGTCCATTAAATCAATTAATTTCTCATCACCTGCTTCTAAGGTTGACAGGAAAAAAGTATTCCTGAATGTCATCAGAGGTGTGCAGTTTTATCAACAGGGCATTAGCTCTTGGTGTACCTGCCCACACAGAAGCGCAGGAGTGGGCAGCGCAGAGCTGGTGGTGGGTGGAAGCAGCATCGCACCTCCCGCGCCACGGCTGGCTCCACCGGCCATAAACAGAGACACCCACCGCTCCCCCGGGGGGCAAGCGCCTGCTTGGACAGGCCCAGCCACCCCACGCTGCCTGGGCTTGGCTCAGCCTTCCCACTGAGGAAACTGCTGGCAAAGGGAGGATGTGGGTTTCTAGGAGTGAGGGGAGCACAACCGGTTGGCAGGCAGCATTCCTGGGCTTCGGAGCTCTTGAAGACATTGAAAATGCAGGCACGCGGGATCAGAGCTGCCTTTTCTGTGAAAGGTTTGGGGGCGTTTATTTGTTTGCTCACCCATATAAAAATAGACATTTGAATGTTTTGATGTCATTTTTTGGCCTGTGTTTTTAGTGCCTGGGAACATTACAAACATGAAATATTTAGCTATTGAGTCTGTTGGACTTAAAATAACTTAAAATAGCTTTAAAGAGGCCTTCTGAAGTACTATTCCCTCTCCCCCCGCTCCATTGCAGCACATGGACTTTTTTGATCCAGTGCTTTAACAGAGGCTGGAAGAGTGCCATTATGTTAAAGCTGTTGTTACCATTTGGTTTGATAAGGAGGAAGGCCTGTTGGTGCAAGATCAGTGTAAGGGAATAATGTGAATGTTTTTTTCAGCCTTTTTATAAAAAAAAAAAAAAAAACCAACCTTTTTCTGACTATTTTATTTCAATATAGAAGATGTCCCCAGTATGTCATTAAGCGCCCAAATTAGCTTTCCATTAAGTTTGAAGGCAAGTTTGAAGTGCACTCAAATGTAGTTTTTCTATATAAGCAAGGTATTTCTTTCGTCTCTGTAGTGACCAAGTATTTATTGGTATACTGGGAACTTCAGAAAGATAATCTAAATTTGCTTTTGTTTTTGAATTGCTATTTATTTTACGTACATCGTTATTATAAGGTTCCATTCAGTACTGTTAGAAATTTCACTGAAGATGCCCAAACTCAGAGAAGAAAAGACAGAAAGGAGTTTTGTTTGGTTTTTATCAACTCAGGAATTACCTCTGTGCAAATGTGACAAGCTGCTAATTCACCTCTCTGTATCTGGTCATCAACGAAAGAGCCGTTAGGGATTGCATAACCCACTTCTCTGCCAAAGAAATTACCACACATGCTTAATTTTTGAGTTTCATCTATCAGTACAGCCTTCAGTTTTCAAAACAAACAAAAAAGGCGAGCTAATACCCACAGCCTGACTCCAGACCAGGTACTTGGTGGCAGCTGGCAGGTACCTCAGAGGAGGGTGGAGGCGCTGGAAGAGATTCCACCCCTAGGACTACCTGGCTGCAGGGGCAGCGAGGGAGCCCTCCTCTTCGAAACAATACCCAGAAAGCTCAAATCTGAACTGCATTTACTAACAGCAGATTTTCAAAGAGAGATTTGCTCACTGAAGCTCTCCCATCACCAGTGACTGACTTCTAGCTGTAGCCAGGATTCCTCTGGAGCACATTGTGGAAAACAAATTTTACAGCCCAAGCTGTATGATCTTCTAAGGCGTTCGGAGGAGGCAGACGGGATCTGTGATGCATCGTTGCCAGGTCGTGATGTTACTGCAAGTCTCTTGAGAGTCTGGTGCTTTTCTACAGCCCAGGTTCCATACAGCAGTGTGGTTATGTGAAAAACGAATTAAAGTTTTGGCTCTCCTGATGTGGAGAAACATGAAAACACACATCAAAGAGGACACTTCATGACAATAAGTATATAAGATTTTGTATTAAAAGTTAAAATCAATCAAATATAATGATACTAAGTGCAAAGTGAAAACTGTTTAAATATTTTCTTCAAATAATGGAATGATTGGAACTAAGTGCAAATTTTCTGCTTCATCTAAGCCAATAGACTGGAAAGCAGGGATTTGCTCTTAAGTCCAGGGAAAACACATCCATTTTCAGTTATGAAAGAAAATTGCCTTAGGGTTACTGATTGCCAGGATTATTTTTTTTAAAGAATGTTGTACCATCTTCCAGAAAAAAAATACAGTTCCCGTGTGCTTTTCATCTTTTTCATGACAGAGCGCTCAGTCCTCTTCCATAGAAGTTTCCTTGCTAACTTCATTGTGCATTCAGGTGCCTCCAAAAAATTTATGTGAAACAGTGTTCTTCAACTTTGGTTTAAGTACTGAAGGTGGTTGCATTGATAAGTACCAGATATTTACATTTTATAGTACCTTATTACAAAATTTGGACATGGATTTTAATTTTATTAATGATTTGTCAAGCACTTGCAGGAGGATGCAACCTCACTCCAGACTTACAGGATAATAGTTGTTTTAAAGCTTGCACCTATAAAGCTTAGGTGTATGGCACAAATTGTTTAGGAAATGCTATTTTTTTCCCCTTCATCATTCTCAGCTCTTCATAGATTTAATGGAAAACTGGCAAGAGCTCCTGCTGGAGTTCACTGTAGAGGTCTGTAGAATATAACTTTAAGGTATTCCAACCTTGTAGTTCTAGCTTAACTAAAAATGGGAGTTTAAATGCATTTAGTTGAATTGGTGTAGAAGGCTCTGTATTGGGACTCTTGTTTGCATAAATGAAAGTCTGACTTATATCCATGGTATCTAAAAGACTACTAACACATTTCTGCGTTACGAGTTCTCTGCTTTTTAAAATTTTCTTTTGTGTTTTCTTCCCTGCACTGAATGAATTTAAGATTTACTTAAAATAGTTTGAGTCCTTTTGGTTTAGTGTTTGTATTGGAGGCTTGTTTGTCATTTACTCAGGCATGATGAGATTGATCTCTCTTGCTGCGGGACAGTGGATCAGGAATGAAGTACTGGTCAGTTGGCTGGAAAATGTTGATTGATGTCTAGAAAAGTGGAGAAAGAAGACCTGATGAGGTGTTGTGGTTTGGTTGGGATGTGCTGCTATAATGCAGTAAGGGATGAGGGCTTATTTTACACTTTGTGGAAGATTCTTAGGACATGTTTTATTAGATTGCTAATTGTATGTTTTGTTTTAAAGGGCTGAGACCTTAGCACTGTCATGGAAGTTGTTTAAGGCCACTGTGAAAAGAAATGTAACTTTAAAAGCAAGTAGAATTAACTGCACTTGAAAACTACACTTGCAGATTTTACCAATCTGCAGAGCATATTTGCAGTTATCTGCAGCTGAAGGCCATATTGCCCCCACATTTCAGCCTTCCATCTCGTGCTGCGCTGATGACTAAACTGTAAGGTTTCCCTCATGCTTCTGATCTCATCCTCAGGATCATTAAGATTCCTTAATGGAAAAAGCAACTTCTGCAACAGATTGGCAATGAACATATTGAATCTATCACACCAAAGCAATAACTGTAGGAGGGTGTGAAGACTCTGCTTCTTTTTAAAGCGATCTGTATGGGCAGGTCTCTGAGTCCCTGTGTGATTTTACTGGCTGTGATCACAGTCCATGCAGCTGTAGCTGTTTTGAAGAATCAGATGTTACTATTGTGCTGTGAAGGTTGAAGGATGGTGCTTTCCTTATTTTTTGGAGGCTAACATTGCTACTTACTTGGTGATATGGCAATTTAGGTAAATATTAATATTTTGGTACCTATCAGCTGTAAGAACATGTGGCTTCTGATGTACTGATAACGGAAATTCTGTGGGAACATAGTCTAATTATTTTTAAAACTGATTTTCTTTATATAGGATAATTGTATGTTTCTCTAAAATGTTTTAATACAATGCTTATCTAAACTTAAATACACACATATATTTTCCAGAATTATTTACTACTGTGCGACAGATAAACAGCTGTGAGTCATTTACATGAAGTGTAGGCAGATTTCTAAAAACTGAGTGAAAAGCTTTAATGGCACTATAGAGATTACGGTGCAAATTTATGTGCAAATGTTCTTTATTAGATGATCACCCTCATATAAATATATAGCACTGAAACAGCATTTCAAAGCCTAAGGTTTCATATTTAAACATCTAAAGATTAGAAGGAAAACACGTCATTGCCTGCACAGTTTTAAGGCCATCTCCTTGTGTGTGTTTGTGTTATGATACAGCCTTTAATTATACAATCAAATTTTTCCCCATGGGATTCCTAGATTTTCAACATGGCAAGCACTCACTGCCTTTTCTCACGGCTGTCAAAAGAGGTCTCATCATAACAGTGATCTCTGCAGTGTCCCAGGGAGCTCTTTGCCCATTGTGCTGTAGCACCTTTCTTACAGTGGTGGAGAGGAGTTTTCAGGACAGCTCGCAGCTGCTCTAAGGAGGAGTCTTTCCTTCCTTCTCCTCATTTCCCATTCCATTACCTTCATACCTTGTGATTTTAGTAACGTATCAGGGGCAACATCTGCTCAATGGTGACGCAGGAGGTGGGAAAACTCTGCATGGGCTCCTCACAGTTCATCAGCCAGGCTGGAATATTTTACCTTCACAGCATAGTGAGCTGGTGCTTGAACTGCTGCGGTAAGGTTGGCAATGGTGAGTTAGTTGGTGCTTTATCTGGAGTGGCCACAGAGGGACGATATATTGGGATGGGGGAAACTCGGGGGATAGCCGTCTGCAGTTTCGCAGTATTTGCTGGTGGGAAAGGAAGATCCAGGAATTGTGCATCCTCTCTCTGTCTCCCAGGGAAGAGTTCGGTATGTTTACAGACTCTTTTGCCATTGGCTGTTGTTACGTGGTTTTATCTCAGTTTTCTCTGATTTCGCAAAGTGTTCTTCAGTAATAGCATAAATTCTAATTTTTAAATATAGGAGCAGGAAGCATGCAAAAGAGGCCTTCATTTTTGAAAGTTAAATTACGGAGAAATAAAAGCAGCTTTTTCAAGCATAGGCACAGGTTGGAATACTTTTGCATTAATTACTATTACAAGCTTATGTTTATAGTGCAAAAGTTAATTTGAAGGAAAAATATTCCTCCTGATGCCATTAGCACTATCGGCGTTCTTCATTCTGTGTCATGCGTGCAGAGGGTTAGGAAGGCACCAGTAGACAACCTCATGTGTGGCAATATGGAAGCTTAATTTAAAAAAATTAATTTACCAAAGATATTGTATAAGTGTTTGGAAGCGATTATGGCAGTAAGACCTGAGAGAAGAGAGAGAAATCCCTAATGTGGCAGAAGAGCCTGCAGGGAGTATCTGAAGTGCAGGGCTGGGTTCAGCCAGATGAATCGCTTCTGAGTACTAGGAGCATTCCCCTTCAGAGTTTGCTCTGAAATACATCCTCAGTTATTTGTGTGTACCTCTGACAAAATTCTCTCCATACACAGGAGCTGTTGTACTCAGGTTTTTGGAACCCGAAAACAAGCTCTTTATTGATGGTGAGGTCAGGACGCTTCTGGGAACGGTGGCTTGTTGGTTACCAGCTGCTCCCCAGCCAGAAGGAAGGTCGTCTCTGTTTTAATGAGTCGTGCTTTGTTTTCGCTTTTTTTTTTTT
>WHYT01016187.1:128042-158071 GCA_009806455.1 Tetrax tetrax
CTTAAAAAAAAAAAAAAACAACACAAAACATTCTTTCCTGTTGAAGGCCAGGGCAGTTTTCTGAGATTACCTGGTGGCTGCACAAAAGAGAGAAAGCCCCCCAAGAGGGATGGTCATCAAGAAACATGAAGGAATGAGAAAGCAAGGATCCTTTTTGTCTGCATGTTTTTCTACTGCTGATCGGTGCAAAACGTTGTTGTTTGGAGATTTTTCTAGTAGCTCTTCATCCTGCATAATGCCATCATTCACAAGCTTCTACGGGACAAGGCGCAAGTGTGCCAAAGCAGCCAGAGCTGCTAAATAGCCCTGCTGCTCAGGATGCCCTGCGCTGGGCCGTGCTGCGAGTGGAGAACGGCAAAATCCTGTGCCAGGGCAGAGGAGGGCCCTCATGGTGGAGCCATGTTGTTAACCCTTGGACTGTAGCAAGAACTAAAGTAGAGCAATCCAACTTAGGCATTAGGTAGGGTTTGACAAACAGCGATGGCAGCGATCACTGTGTATTTGGCAATGGGCAGGTTGTAATGGGCTGCACCTTGGTTGCATGGTCAAAGAAAATACAGCTGAGATTACAGCAAAAAGCTCAGCCCCTCAAAACCTGCACTTTCCTCGTATATGCTAGGCACTAACTTGAACTGATGCAAACCCCGCCACATTTAATATATATTTTAAAAGATAGGCCAATAAAATGTAACTTCCATTCACAAAAATGTGAAAGGCAAAACTACAATTTCCCTGCCAGCAATTATTCAGCTTCTTACACTTGTGTCATTTTTCATATAGCTTTGTAGGATATAACAATTTCCTTTATGATGTTGTGTTTTTTAATATACGTGTATGTATGTGTATACTTTGAATTCATAATTTAGATGAAAATTGCACCCTGTATCTTTTAATCCCCACACAATGAAAGTCACAACTTGTTCCACAGTACAGTGCTTATTTTCTTCATGAAACTTATTTTACCAAAACCAGTAGCGATGGTATTTCTTTTGGTGGAACAGATGTAAATTTGATGGTCTTGTGATTATCACAAGCTTCCTCTTATTTAAAGGGTTTATCAGATACGAGATGCTTGTTATTTTTGGTGGGTGATTTTTCACATACTTCTGTCACAGCTGAAGCTCCCTGGTATTTTGTTTTACCAGATTTTATTATTTCCTCTTATTATGGTTATGTAAAAATAGAAGCTGTTGTCTTTTAAATTTCCTTTCTCTTCTTACCTAGTTCTCTTGTGTTTATCCACATTGGGAATTGGAATAAGTGAATTAACCTTAATTTCTTTTAAATGCAGTTCAAGCGAAGTGAATTTGTCAGTTTATTCAGCTAGTATAGAGTGGGATAAATTGTATTTCAGTCTCACCTAAAAATTTACCCAATGTTTAAGCCTTGTGTGCATTTTATATTTTGTGGTTTTAGCATAATTAAGTCTCATTACAGTCTTTTAAGGAGTACTTTTAGCAATATATAAGACAAGTTTAAACATAGTTCCCAAACTTGATTTTTGAAGCCAAAGTAAATGAGGTCTTGTACTGCCACATTCCAGTGATTCTGACATCAGAGGAATATCTGCAGTAATAAATTTTTACATTAAAGTGGCTGAATTTTTGTATGCCTGCAAGAAGGAAGACTGGGGTCTGACGTGGAGAAGCATTACGCTAACCATTCAAGACACTAACAGTTTTTTTTTTTTCATGAAAACATTTTCCCCCTCTGGGAAAAAAAAATAAAATAAAAGCAAGATATTAACATTTTAACAAAAATCCCATGTTAATTTTAAAAAGGCTCAATAAAGCTTGTTATTTAGTTTTGTTTTGTGTTTTACTGTTGTTTCAGGTTTCTTGATACTCTGCTGCAATCTGTGGAGATACGTCTTTTTGTGAATTAAGGAGTGAGAATTACACTAAAAATTACCTGAGTGCTGACACAAAACAAATCAAAACCCCAAATATTTTGAAGTATTTGCACAAATTGACTTGTATCTACTGTATGTTGTAGATATTTGAATCAAAAGCATTCATTACTCTTCACATTTGCAGCATTGTTACAAAACTGTTTTATATATTTTTGTTCTTTTCCGAGAAAAGTAATCATTAAAAAACACCTGGAAAGGTTATAAACTTGATCCATACCAGGAAACTGGATTAAGGCACAGATAGCAGAGCAGGACTGCATCAACTTGGCCTTACATGGCTGGGCTGAACTTTGCCAGCTAGAAAGTTTCGCTTTCTGTGTGTGTGCCTCTCTCTACAGTGGCAAGGGAAGACTGGGAAGAGCTGCCAGTGAGCCTGCACTCTGCTGTGTTGAGCTGATCTGCTCTTTTTCCATCCCTAGATTTTAAGAGGAAAGAGTTAATTGCAATATCCTACAATCCAGAGTACCTTTTTTTCCCCTCATTGTTGTAATAACAATTACATGTTTTATAGTGCTGATACTTTTAAATTTACAATTAAAGAATCTTCATCTGGTTTTCTTTCAGATTCTTCTCATTCTTTTCATCGAGATGAGACTATAGTTATTGCCCTTGCATCGGTGTCTGTACTGGCTGTTTTGATTGCTGCTCTGTTCTTTGGATACAGGATGCTTGCAGGTAGGGTTTGATGATCCTATTTCTTTTCAATTGTTCTTTTGACTATTTCTCAAAGTTATTCTTACATCTTCTATTCTCCTCAGTCTCTGTTACATGGTTTTAGATAATGCTTCCCTTTCTCGTCTCTGACACTTTATGGTGATATCTGTATTGTAACACTCCAGAGAGATTTATGATTTCTCCAGGCTGGCATTTTGGGACCCATTTTTCTTCAACAAATCCTCTGCTCAACACACCTTAAGTGAACATAGTTTATAGTTACTGCCGGTGACATTCAATTATCAAAATAGTTGTGTAGCAAATAGCCTGACGTTTCTAGCTGTGGGCACATTCACTGCTGATTTTACTGACTGAGAAAATTTTACAGGATTTCTGTTTATTTGTTATGTCCTTGCCTATAAAGTCCCAGGTAAGTTGTATTGTTTTCACCTGTGGCATGGCAAAAAAAGGAAACTGATTCTCTCCCCATCCCTTTCCACAGGAGACCGTAAACAAGGGTTGCACAGTATGAACATGATGGAGGCAGCAGCATCAGAACCCTCGTTGGATCTGGATAATCTAAAGTTGTTGGAGGTAAGTGTTCAACTCTGTTTCTTAATTTTCATTTTTATTCAATGTAACACTTGTGGTCATATCACCTCCCAGGTATAGTTACAGAAATAAGTGTATTAGTGCTCCTGTAATGTTTCTTCTAAGTCACAGTTTAAAGAAGAAATAAAAAGAAAGGTTACCACAGTTACATTTTGCATAATTTTGTTAGTAATATTGTTACTATTAGCTACTTTGAGAAGAAAATACTAAACACTGGGAGGTAATGGGGAAAATGGGCATGTGCTGTATTTCAGCATTGCATGAAAAGATTCATCTTTTTGCTTGACACTGATCACTTTAAGTGCGATATCCTACCCTAGTCATTTGAAATGTTTTAGTAACACTATTGGAATACAGAATTTACTGCAGGTAGGGCAGCATATTTCTGTAGTGGTGTATTTATGTACAGTCATTCTTCACAGTGGGATACTCTCTTTCTCCATGGCAACTAGAGGCCAACCAGAACTTTCTACTTAGCTTAGTATTAGATCTACCATCAGAAAACTGCCAAATATCATGCTTTCAATTGGTATACCTGGTAGAACTTATGGAATTTTTAAACGCTTTTACCCAGAAGTAAATCAGTAGAATGCCTGAGAGAGGTTCAGAGAGTGGTACTGTTCTTCTTTCTGCCCATTAGAAATCACACCTAGAGATGCAGGCTGCAGACATGTAGTCCTCAATGCAGTGTGTTCCAGGCTAATGGTGACAGCAGACTAACCAGCAAAGAAGCCTGAGTGCCTTCTGCCAACAAAGTAGTACTTGAGACAGAGTTTACAAGAGTATAAGAATGTGTTTTGTAGAAGTGTGCAAGTCCCAGATGAAATTACTCATACTGATATGCAGTCTTGGAAAATACAGTGACTTTGTTGGTGGAGAGATCTGCTACACAGTCTTCCGTCCCCTTTCTTAAATCTTAGTGAGCTGACTCCTCACTCCCAGTCATAGGGTATTGCAGAACAAATTATCTTAACCTGTACTGGGTTTCCACATCTCTATGGGTAGAATACATTCCAGGTTTCTACCTTGGAAGTGACTCACTGCAGCTTTGCAATACACTGACATGGAACGGCTGAGAAATTGAAAGTCTGTCTGTTAAATGACACTTTGCGGAAAGTTTTCCTGTTAGACAATTTTATCATCTTTAGAACCATTACTTTTGTAATCCCTTGAGCTTTCTGTTCCTCCTCCATTTGTAAGTATTTAAAAAGTAAAAAGATACTGGTCCGTGAAATCCTAACAGTTTTGTGTCTAGATCTTCCTGAAAATTATCTGAATTAGATGCTTAAATTCTTATGTAGTTAGAATTTTTTGAGCTTTAGAAACTAGGACTCTTCCTGAAGGTCGTCCTGTGTTTTGGTTTAGAGTAGAGATCGCATCTTTCTTCAGTTGCCATGGAGATGGGAAAGGCCATTCTGTGAAAACTATCTAACATAGTGGGGGCTAGAAAAAAGATTCCTTACAGGTAGTAAGGAATTAATTATTCTGTTAAAACATGTTTATCTTTTTTGGTATCTATTTTGCACTACAAATACGTATATTTTTATTACTAACGTAAAACATGCAGCTTATAAAGCTATCCTAAACCTAATATGTTTAGCTTAATGTCTGTGATCTCTGGATTTAATTAAAATTGATCACATAAAAGCTATAAATGTTTAGTAGGCAGAAGTTTAGTAAGAGAATTAGCAGCACAAAACACATGGATTTTATTGATTCTGTATATAAAATGCTGAAGACATTATTTATGATTTATTTACTGGGTATTCAGACTGTAGATTCATTTAGTAAGATCTAAGTTGGCCTATGTTGAGGTTTCCAGCTCCAAAATAGCTTTTATGACAGCATTCTAATTCTAGTTTTCAATTTAAAAATATTCACTGTATTCACTATTTTTTTTATCGTCTGAGTCAGCATAAAAGTTGGCATACAACTTTTGTGGAATGAAAATTTTGATTTTGTCTTCATTTATTATTTAGTTGAACTAATTACTTTTTTTTTTTTGCAGTTAATTGGCCGGGGACGATATGGAGCAGTGTATAAAGGCTCCCTAGATGAACGTCCAGTTGCTGTGAAAGTATTTTCTTTTGCTAATCGTCAGAACTTTGTCAATGAGAGGAACATTTACAGAATTCCACTGATGGAACATGACAACATTGCCCGTTTCATTGTGGGGGATGAGAGATTCACTGCAGATGGGCGTATGGAATATTTATTGGTGATGGAATATTACCCCAATGTAAGTGCTTCAAAGAAATCTATTGGATTGGTTTAGATTCCTAGGAATAGCCACCTTAAAATTATGTACTCTGGTATTTGCCAGTGTTTTTCATTGCTGCTTCTTGCACAGTAATATAAAAATAATCCATGTAAATTACAATTCTAATGAACCTTAGTGTGGTTGACTGTAATACCCTTTAAGATTTCCCAGTGAGTGCTACCAAATGTAGTCTTCCAAATTCTTAGCTGCAGTATTTGCTCTTGGTTATGGTGCAGGTTTTTTTAGTCAACTGTGCAATATTCAAAGACAGAATTTGAAGAGTTGTTTTTACTTAAAAATAATGTAATAAATTTAAAATTTCTTATTATATCTCTGTTACGGTAGTTATGACCTCACTCAGTAGCTGTAAATGGTGGGGTTTTTCACAGTGAAACATAATAGATCCAATACTGTTGTCAAACTAGTTTGTGGCACTGTAAATAATGTTGTCTTTTTATTCTATTATCTTCTTTAAAGCTTTCTGTGGCATACCATATTTATTCTGCTGTACCATATATTGATGATGTAAGATAAGTCTTGAGTAGGCAGCCTTACTTCCCAGAACCGTATCTTAACATCTCCTTAGCTAACTGAATGCTTGCATCCCTCAAATTCACTGATTCGAGCTCCCGACGCTGCCTGTGTGTCTGTACACAAGTATAGAAACAATGTTTTTTAAAAAATACACAGCAGAGACATGGATTGCTTCCAGGAAATTACATAAAACATAATGTGTATGGGAGTTATATATATGAAAATGCAAAAAATTACCTTTCACAATTTATCTTGGTGGGTTTTTTTGCTTGTGTATGTGAAGGACTTTAACTGTTCAGTTAAATAATTTTTTAATGAGCTTTTTGGTCTCAAGTAAGCGAAGTCTTACTGTATGTCCTCCAGTGTGTAAAGGTTATGGCTGAAGCCTGATTTGTTATGGGGGTAGTAGGACAAAGCTGCTTATTCAAGTAGCAAAAAGAAGCAGAAAAGTGATACGTACCAGTAACGATGGCCTGTCTTAGGGTGTTTTAGGCTCTACTTACATGCTTGTGTTGAAAGTTAAATGCATACATATATATAAATATCTAAATATATATGCAAATTTAAGGCAACATAGCACTTCACAAATAGATAAAGAGTACCTTAACGGAAACTTTTTAAGTGAGAACACACTTGATCGTGTCAGCATGGACACCTAAGAAGAGATTGTACAGACTAGAAACGACCACAGAAGAAGCTGAGTCGTGCCCATGCCAGATGGACATGGCAAAGCACGTCAGCTCTGGCCTGATCAGGCAGAGTGGGCTTATTTTCAACTGATTAAGTGAAGTCAAGCAAGTATTCTGCTCCTGGGAGGCATAGCATAACGGTCTTAACAGGTGATCTGGTTTTGCTGTTTTCTTGAATGAAAGGATTTTCAGATGAAATGTAAATTGATTGAAAATAGTGTCTTGTTGCTTACATAAACGGGATCTGTTAACGATCTGATTAAATGCACAGATGAGGCTTGTGACATCATATTATCAGATTCTTTCTCAATATGGTATTAAGAACAGCAAGATTAGTCTAAAATCAATCCACTGGTGGTTTGGAAGTCATTGGAAAAAGTGCACAGCAGGTGTAATTAATGCACAGTGTGATCCTTAATTCAGCCAGCAGATGTTCTGCTGTATGTGGAGCTAACAGCAGAGAAGGAACCCTGCTGAGGCAGCCCTGCTAAAAGGGAGTTGCACCATTCAAACTGGAGCCATAAATCTTATTTAAATAAGGACTGACCCATACAAGAGGTGCAGGTGAAATACTCCCCATCCAAAACATCATTCTCCCTCAAACTACTTTCCTCCTTGGAAATAGGAACACTCAGACAAGAACATTTTCACACAGAAAACTGTTCTTGATGTTGCCTCAGTGAAATCAAGTCAGATAGGTTTGACCTAAATTTGTGCTATTATCCAAAAGTGCAAGTAATAAAAGGAAAGATGCCTGTATTTATCAATCAACGCGCTGTTCTGATAGCACTCTGAGGTATGGTAGGTGAATAAGCAGTGAGTAAGTTGCATAGTAGGAAATAAGGAATAGTCACACTAGTCAGACATTCTTGTCTTTTTAGAAAAATAGAAAAAATGTTGTAAAAGACATAGTAGAATCTTATGATTGTTAAAAGAAAAACATAAATTTTATCAAAAGTCATAATCAAAACAAATGTCCCCAGTTTAACACATGACTTGTGTCTCTGACGAGAATAATCTGAGTAACAAATATATCTCTCTAAATTTTGACTAAAAATTTTTTTGGTTATCATTTATATTGAACTTCACTAAAAGCATAAAAACACAGCCCTCAACCAACTTAAAAAATAGCTGGTGGCTAGCAAGCTCTGCAGCAGAAAGATCTTGAAGTTGGTTTGAGATCTTTCTTCAGTGAGTGTTTCCCAGTCACACCATGGCAATAGTGTTGTGGCCTCCGTTAGAAAGGGGTGAAATCTCAGCCCACTAAGCCAAGAAAATCCATTCCTGCACCCAAATTGCTAGCAGTTGGAGACTAATTAAAGTGTTTGTATTTCTTAAAAAGCTTTAAACAATAAGAAAAATTGTAATTTTTTTTTTAATTTCTAGGTGGATTCCTGGCTTTTTTTTTTTTTTCTTAATTATCAAGATCTATTCGAACTTCCTATAACAGCATTTTAAACAATTAAGAAAAATGCTCATGTAAACCTGTGTGAGTGACATTTGGTCTGTGTTTTCACCAAGGAGGCCATCTGTTTATGGGTTCCTTCTTCTGCACAGGCTAAGTCTGAAGAGCTGTAAGACTTCTGTAATTCTATTAAGGAATGTCAAGAACTCGTTTTTAGTTTTAGCTTTGAATTAAAAACACGTCTAATGCTTCGGTCATTTTAAGTTATCATATCTGTGTGCCTCCACCTGAACTGTGCATGCGTTACATACCTGAATGTCAACTCCAAATGCACTCAAATGGCACATAGCAAATCTTTTTTGAACCAAATGTTACTTAACTAATTTTGCAATAAAGTGTTTTTAGTTGCAGCTATGATAAGATTTTACATGTTAGTGCATCTTTAAGATTACAGATTTAAATAGGCAAAACCAGGGTAGCCTGCAATCATAAATGAACATTATATTGTAATATGTATGCAGAGACAGCTGGACAGCTTGTTCTTCGTGCATGGGGATTTAGTTTGTTGTCATTGGGAACTGTGTACATAAAAACCGCTCAAAGGTGTCGTAGTTTGCAGGATCTGGCTCTTGTTTCAGAGAGCAGTCTCAATTTCTAGAATATCTCAGGATGATAATAAACACCCCTCTGGTTTTCTTGGCAATTCCACCACAGATTACTAAAAAAAAAATCTCCCATTTCTCATATTTAACTTGTCTTTCAAGAAAAGGGGAACATGACATTATTTTTTCCTATTTCTTCAGTGCGTGTGGACTTGCTTGAATTGCTTTGGGGTTTTTTTTGGGGCAGGGAATATGCCAGTGAGAGATGCTGAGTATTCTTTATAAGTGCTAATGGTTTAGTAACTCAGGCTGTTATATCTGCAGTTACCTTTCTTCTTCTGTTGTTCAGTAAGACTGTTTCAGAAGAATAAATCAAGTGCATGCTATGCCTTTGTTTTATAAGTAATATCATTAGTCCTAAAGGCAGTCCCTGTTATTTTCTGATAAATTTTCTGTTCCACTTCTTTATCTAAACCAATATCAGTACTAGAAATGAATGAAATTTTGGTCCAATCTTGTGTTTGAGAACATCTGAGTAAACACAGAAGCAGTTGCAGAATTGCACCTTTCAGGAGCAATGAATAAAACTGACTCTGCTAAAAATTTTGAGTTGTTCAACTGGACTATAGTTTTAATCTAGTATGTTTCTTTTTTTTCCTTTTTTTTTTTTTTTTTTTTTTTTTTTTTTTTTTTTTTTTTTTTTTTTTTGTCGTTTTAGGGTTCTTTGTGCAAATATTTGAGTCTCCACACAAGTGACTGGGTGAGCTCCTGTCGTTTGGCACACTCTATAACTAGGGGCTTGGCATACCTGCACACGGAGCTACCTCGAGGAGGTAAGGCCAGGAAAGGATGCCAGAATGTTCAAGATACTTTTATTTTTATCAGGTAGTAGATTCCTGTCTTTCTTTTTTTCTCTGTGACAGAACGGTGAGTAGGAAATTAGGAATGCAAATAGAGATTACTCAACTTCTACTATGTTCTTTCCTTCTGAACAATGCCATGTTGTGGGCTACATCTGCAGCACTTGTATGAAAACATGGAGTAAGAGTCAGCAGAGCCCCAGAGAAAGGCAAGAGGAGGAGGCAGAGTTGTGCAGTGCTGCTGTACCATGGCAACAGATTACTGGAGACCTGAAGCACTGGATGTCTGTCTAGCAGAGAGCAAACAGATGGGGTGTTCTGTTTGTTTTTGCAGCTCAGATGCAAATCACCAAAGCAATTTTTAGTTTGTGTGGGAACTGTATACACAAAGCTAAATAATTAAATGTTCTATATCCACTGTAGTTTTATTTACCATATCTCTTGATTTTTGTCTAAGGGTCTGGGCCTGGTCTTCACTGTGTACAAACGATACTGCTGGACTCATAGTGTTTTATTAGAACACTGGATGTGACAGCATCCAGTGTTTATATCTTTATATCTCTGTTTGCGTGCTTCAGCCAGCATTTCAGCAGCTGAAGTGTCATGATTGTAAGGCAGATATTCTGAGATCTGTGATGTCTCAGGCTGCAGAATATGGCCTGGCACCCAAGCGTTAGCTTTTTGGCAGTAAGTAAAAGGGTGGTAACATTAATTCTATGTTAAGGTGCTAATGTTTGGATTAAAATTCCAAACTGTTTATGTCAGATGTTAAGCATCAACTCTAGCAAAGAATGACAACTGAAGATGCTGTTAAAAGTGCAAGGCTGAAAATACCTGTATTGGTATTCCTATGGTGCCATTGAAACTGCAGCTATCATCTGAACTTCTTCATTTTGAAATGTGCAGACAGGTGTGTCCATTACCAGCCAGAAAATGTGTAAATCTTCTATCATAAAGAAGAGACAGCAATAAGCTGGTCTAGGAACTCATGGAGTAGAATAAATTCCACAGTAAAACTGATTTCATAGTGCTGGCTGCTTTACTAACAAAATAAACTGCTTATAAACTAGGAACAACTGAGATTCTTCTTTGGAAAAGATCAGATCCCTTGCAAGATGAACGTGTTCAGACTGTCTGGAATAATATTGTCTAAGTATCTTCTGAATAGATGCCAATCCCAATCATAACCTAAATAGTTGGTGCCATATTTGACACAGGGGTGTGGATATGAGAGAGGGCATTTGGAATGGCTGTCAGGGCTTAAGTACATGATGTCTTCCCTGCCAAAATCATGCTGAATTATCCCTTGGAAAGAAGCTTATTGGCAAACATTGAAACTGTATCTAGCAGTAGCCCAGTACATTTTATAGATACAGTGAAACGGAATGCTGGTTGGTTTTCTAGAGATAGCATGCTGTGGAGCTCATCATAAAGAACCAAAAATGTTCTTTCTAAAAGATAAGTTGATTTTCTGTTTATAGTAGCTGAGCAGACATAATGAGGTTGTTTCATTTTGCCAAAGAGTAGAACTGCTCAAATAATAACAAGCACTTCCGTATGTCCAAATAGACCATTACAAACCCGCAATATCCCATCGTGACTTGAACAGCCGCAATGTGCTAGTGAAGAATGATGGAACGTGTGTCATCAGCGATTTTGGGCTCTCCATGAAGTTAACTGGAAACAGACTGGTACGCCCAGGTGAGGAAGATAACGCAGCCATTAGTGAGGTAAGTACAAATTCAGAGAAACCAGTGTAAAAAGGAAGACAAATTAGTGTGGAAGTAACACCGAGAAACAGTTGTTCCTGTTGTTACAAGGTGAATGTTAAGGTGGTACAGTTCCTGTATGGGGGAATTGCTGCGACATGGGTGAGAAGTGGCTGAAGCCTTGCTAGAAATAAACTGTTTTTATTCTCAAAACACTCAAAACCAAACCTAGCCTTTTGAAATGGCAGCCGTGGAGACTGAAGTTTTCTGTGTGAGATATGAGAAGATGCAAGGTAGGTTTGGTTGCCACGTTGCATGCGACGATGGGGTACAGGTCCCTTCAGTCTTGTAGTGCAGGTATTAACTGACGACCAAACATTCTTTGGTGGGTTTGATGTTAATTTTTTCAAAATGGTGACATACCACATTCTACACCCTACAACCGTTTCTCTGTGTGTCATCTGCAATTTTCTGGACTTTAAATGGATACATCTAGGAGAGTAAGTGCATGTAGAAAGACATGGACCAACTGAGAAAGAACAGGGACAAAATAACAGGGGATGCTTGAAAGAGGACCTTGTGGGAAAAGATGAAAGAATGAGGGTTGTTTAGGGAAGTAAAGACAGAGGCAGGTCTTCAAATATGTAAACAGCTGCTACAAAGAGAAAGGAATAAACTATTTGCATTCAGTGTGGGTAGCACAAGAGGTAATGGGATTACGTTGTAGGAGAGAAAATTTTAGTTACAAAGAAACCTTTCTAATCGGTAGAAGGCCGGCAAGGTCTGGAACGGACTGCTGAGGATGGCTATATAGAATTTGCATCATTTTATGAATTTAAGGAACAGACTGGGAAAACATCTGCTAGGAGAGAGTTAGAATGGATTCTAGGCAGAAAGAAGAAACTGATTTCTTAAGCTTTCTTTCTAATGATGCTGTGATTCAGAGAGTGTTTGTTGTTGTTGTTGTTTTCTTTTTGTATAAGCATAAATCAGTGACACCTGAATATAGGCTACTGAAATACAGTGAGCATATTTTAAACAGTGAAAGTCCCTAATGGTTCAGTATATTTGTCATCTTTGCGCTTTTACAGAAAACCTTTACATTTCATTCAAAGAATGTGTTTCGCAATGCTACTCACCTTCCCTTAGAAAGCAGGTGCTACATGAATGATAGCCGGTGCACAGGTCCGCTTTTTACAGCTCCCCTTACTGAACAAAGAAACATGGAAACCACTGTTTAAAATGCAGGGATGTGGAATAGTCCTGTGACAAAATACTGTCCTCCAAGTACTGATGGGTGATTGCTCTAATCTGGCATACTTCCTAGTCACAATGAATAGGTATCTTCCAAGGCTGTTAACAACCTTTGACCATGGAAGATGCAGGGGAGAGCCTCGCTGACAGTCCAGGAATAAAGAGAACAAGTTCCTTGTTAGCAGCCTCTTACATTATGAGACGTACCTTGGTGTTTAACAGAGTAATTTCAGGAAAAATAAATATTTCTGCTCCATTGTATTGCAAATGAGAACATTGAGTAGGGGACAAAATAATTTTGTTTTGATACGTACAAAAAAAAGTGACAGAGCAGGGGGAAGGGTTTTATTATGACTAGGCTCCTGATAAGAGTCTAGAAGCTGAGGACATTGACTAGAAGAGAACTGTGTTTTCCTTAACTGTAGAAAATATCAAACAAAGTAGGGTATTAAAAACAAAATTTCCATAATAAATCTAATTTGGAATTTGAAGCTTTGATTTTATGTTTTTCCAGGTCGGTACGATCCGCTATATGGCCCCAGAAGTGCTTGAAGGAGCAGTGAACTTGAGGGACTG
The DNA here is from genome assembly GCA_009806455.1 of Tetrax tetrax. Taxonomy (NCBI): domain Eukaryota; kingdom Metazoa; phylum Chordata; class Aves; order Otidiformes; family Otididae; genus Tetrax; species Tetrax tetrax. The sequence goes on from WHYT01016187.1 coordinate 141,110, forward strand.
TGAATCTGCTTTGAAACAAGTAGATATGTATGCACTAGGCCTTATCTACTGGGAGATATTTATGAGATGTACAGACCTCTTCCCAGGTAACAAAAAGAACTGGAGAAATTATAAGTAGTACAAAGTGGTACCAGCAACCAAAGCTACCCCCTAGCTGTAGCTTTTTGAAGTGAAGAAAATAACTTTCTCAGTTGTTTGCGCCATTAAGTCGGTGCCATCTAGCGTTCGTGATGACTGTTGTCAATACAGTGTATTTGAGTGTGAAGCATGGTTTGTGCTGAACGACTTTAAATTACCTGTTTAAGCAGTTTGCAGGCCTCATGGTAAGCACAATTTGAGCATTATTATTATTATTGTACAGAGTTTACAAACATTGAGAGTTGGGCTGGTGATCAGTTCTTAGAACTGATAAAAGTGCCTGAAGTGTCTTTCAGACTTTCCTCATGAAAGAATGGATAGGGAAGTGCTGTGATTTATTGTAGCCTTTAGTCAGTTGTACTTTTATTTATGCTAGTGACATTGAAGATTCGGGGAAACTCTCCATACCTGTAACATCAACAAGAGGAAATAGACTTTCAACTTAACACACATGTCACAACCACCATCCTCTTCCCAAGATAGAGCTTACAGAGTTAATCTGACATGCAGCATTCTCTCAGTAGTCAAACAGCTGCACTTCATGTGCAGAGACTTGTAATTTCGCTTGGCTTCCTCCCAGATGAAGTACATGAATATATTCAGAAGTACATGAATATATTCAGTCAGTGACGTTTCACAGGAATTAGGTGTCATCCCGAGGCTCTAAGACATTCTGAGTGTGCCACTCAGCCAGCAAAGTCTGAAGATCATTAAGTCATTTGCAGTTAATTCAGCCTTTTTTGTGAAGTTAGACTTTGGGGGAAAGTGGAGAACATCTTGATAGACAGCAACTTTGATACTACCTTTCATCACCTGAAAGCCCTTGCTTTGCCTTTTAATCTGTAATTTTTTTTCTTTCTTCCTTTTGCTAACAGGGGAATCTGTGCCAGAGTACCAGATGGCTTTCCAGACAGAAGTCGGAAACCATCCCACTTTTGAAGATATGCAAGTCTTGGTGTCTAGAGAGAAGCAAAGACCAAAATTCCCAGAAGCGTGGAAGGAGAACAGCCTGGTGAGACAGAATCTTTTCAAAGGAACAATCACTTAACCCGCTATAGGGTGTACTTAAAAGCAATTCTTGAATGTGTTCTTTAAAAAAAAATAAAATTGTTAGTATTTAAGGATTGGGAGCTTCTTCTGTCTGAACTTCTTAAACATTGAATTCGGTTTTAAAAATGCCATTGACATGAAAGCTAGTTTCTTTTAAGGAAAAATTGATTATTATTGGATGCCGAAGAGTGATATACAGAAGATAACTTGTTGCATTAATTGTTAGACATTATCTGTAGTATTATGCATAAAGTACCTATGTGTTCTCTGTATAACGGATGAGAAACATGAAGGCATTTTCTGCCTTTTGACATCTTATAAACTAGTAACACCCTAAAATAGTTGGCAAAACTGTAAATATAGTCTTCCAAAACTAAAATCTATAAACATTGTAATAAGTAAACTTTTTTGAAGTCGTATAGTCCTCAGAATTTTCAGAGGCTACAGCTTCTAGCAATCATTTCATTATAATTACATTAGAAATCTTACATGGCCTCATTTGATCTGCAATTTTTCTTGTCAAGACTATAAACATTGTAATGTTGTTTGTTGTTTTGAATTAGTATCGCTATGGCTTACAGCCTTGCTTGCTGCTGCAGGCTAACAAGTTATGGCAAGTCAGCTGAACTCTGGTAAGAGTCTGTGTACTTGCTTTAATCTGCAGAGAAGGTGAGGTAATATTAATCCCCTCAGCTCAGAGGGGGTTGTTTGTCTTTTTTTACAAGCAAAATGAAATGGTAACAGTTACTGGGTTCCACCTGATGCACGGTAACTTGTTTAAGCTAAAATAGCTTGATTGTGAGTATGAAAATGACGTATTTGACTCTTATTTAAAAAGGTACTTCTAGCTATTCCCTTAGTGAAATGATGCCCTTCAATCTTCAGAGGCTTTGCTAGTTGATAGTATGTAGCTACCGTGCCGATAATGGGGAGCCTAAGGCCTCATCTCTGCTGGTACCTGTAAATATGTATGAAACTGTTTTCAGAGAGGAGCCAGAGCCTCCAGTATGAACACTGTTGTAAAACATGTTGCAACTGAGTTGAGAGCTTCATAGAGAGGTTCTTTTATTAGACAGTTTGGGCCAGCCAGTCAGGGAGGGCTGGGGCAGAGAAAAAAAAATCCACACCCAAACTACATAGGAAGTCAAGCAGCAACTGTTTTGACTATAGCCATGTCGGCAGATGCAGTGTTGGATGAACCAAGCTTGACAGCTGTTTTTGAAGGCAGTTATAATGAAAACAGTTCAAGAAGGTTTGTTTTATTTTGCAGACTACAGTTTTAAATGTTAAGTATGTTCTAACAAGCTGATAGACTCCAGCATTATTAGACACTGCTAGTAGTAATCCTCCCCATATTTAAACTGCCTAACACATTATTTTTGTTGTCACTGATTTATTTTTTTTTTTAAATTCAAAATAATGATGATAATGATGATACTAAGTCCAGCTCTAAGGATGGATCTACACTATTGCTTGAAGAGAAGAATAAATAAAAAATCTGTAGTTTTCTCATGGGTATCAAACAACCTACTCCACCCTCACTAGTCTAGGAGAACATCTGAGTGAGCGCTGTAAGGGAGATACTGTAGAAAACTAAGCTCCAGATAACTTCACCCTGGACCCAGGTCCTAATCTCCTGTATCAAATGCATGATGTAGAAGACTTTTGTCTATTACTTAAAGCTATGCTGACATGTTGGGTTGTAACACTGTCATGCAAATTCATCTATTAGAGAAATGTGTTTGCCTTTTTCATTTGAGAAATACAAATAAAAAGCAGTGTTTTATTTTTTAGGTCACATAATTAAGGCACTCAAGAGGTGTGGAATCCTAAATTTATGATTATCCATGCAGTCTCCATCTGCTTCTTGAAAATATGCATTATGATACAGACCTTGATTAGCAGTACTGTTTTTCACAGTATAAATCAACAATTTGAGCAGATGATGTGCATAAAACAATTCAAGGACTATAACCTAAGCTGAGATGTTAGCAGCGTTCTTGTCTTATTTGCCAAAGCCAGGCCCAAGCTTGACTTCAAAGGTCAGGGCTGAAGGATATTAATAGAATAATGCAAATTTCCTGTCTCTTCTGTCTTTTTTATGTGTGCTAAACATCTAAATAGTGCATTTTTGTATAGATCTCTTTGAATCTGAAATTAATAGGAAACACATTAAATCAGGACACTCTGGTAAAAGTCAAGCTCTAGAACTTCAGTTTTGTTAACTATCTATGCCATCATCACTGTGCTGCTTTCATGATCCTTAAAACATCAAAAGGAAAGGATCTGATAGAAGAGAGACAATATTAAATTAAATACTGGTTAAATTTACTGCTGGTGAAACCGGTGGGGGAGACTCTTACAAAGGCACAAGATAGGAGATCAGGGTGTCTTGATTTAGATACGTCTAAATTGTGACTAAATCAAGTCCTAAAAGCTAAATGAAGGCTTTTTACTCTGGGAGAGAAAATGGATCCTGTCGTTGTTCCTGAAGGTGCTTTTAGACTCATCTCCCTCAGCTAAAAGGGGTATAGCCGCTGCTTAGCCCCTCTTCGATCTACTGTGGGAAGAGAGCTCATCCCCCCTGTGCAGCCATAGCTGTGCCACTAAGCAGCAGTGACTCGCCCGACGCAGGCGATGCCAGGAGCCTGCTCTGTGGGCGAGGAGCTCTTGGCTCTTGGCTAGGCTGCAGAGCGGGTCCAGGCTTTCACTGCCCAAAGCGAGCACCGCAGTCTGGCGCAGAGGCACTGAATGCCTTAGTGCCCAGCTGGGGCTACGCGCGGTCGCTGGTGCTGGAGAGGTTAAAGCTGAGCTGTAGATGTGAGATGTTCTGGCAAACCCTGTCCTGTCCACGGGCCACGGATTGGCAGCAGGGGCCGACAAACGTCTGCCTGGTTTTTGTACTCCGGATACAGTGGAAGCAGAAGTGTTCAGAGCTTGTAATTTGAGTTGTCTCCTCTCCAGATCTCTGACCATATGGCAGCACATTTTGGAGGTCTTGAGTTCTAATCCTGATGGTACTGTTCACCCCACAGTGCGATCCCAGGAAAGTGTGTCTGTTTCTGTTTCCCCAATCTATAAAACAAGGGCAGCAATAATCTCCTCTCATAGCACAGGCAAATTCACTGATATTTATGAGGCGTTTGGGTGTTACAGTAATGAATAGAGGAAGAAAAGCATGATGAAATGGGCAAGGCAGTGTTATTTGCATACAGTGCAGGGAAGCAAGGCAGGGACCATTAGCTGAATTGTGAGGATAACAATGACAGCATTTCCAGAATATCATCAATCCTTAGTACACAGCTTTCGTAAGGCAGGGAGAGGGAGCTGAGCACACATACATCAGAGGGAGCTGGCAGAAGGTTGTGTGGACAATGGTGAATGGAGCTTTTACTAGATAATTGTCTTCCTAGTCGGGGAGTGTGAGAGGTATGATAATATTAGTCCTGCATATTGTGGTTTTAGGGTAAACTAGCTTTGAATGGAATTGTATATCTTGAATTTCTGTTCCTCATTAGCTTGTGACTATTTTCATGCATACAGAATGCTGTCATAAAACAGTAAACTAGAAGCACAATATAGAGAGAACATAATTTAAGATAAAGGGGTTTTGTTTGTCTCCTGGCAGGCTGTGAGGTCGCTTAAAGAAACAATTGAAGACTGTTGGGATCAAGATGCTGAAGCTCGACTAACAGCGCAGTGTGCTGAGGAGAGGATGGCAGAACTCATGATGATTTGGGAGAGAAATAAATCAGTTAGTCCAACAGTCAACCCTATGTCAACTGCCATGCAAAATGAGCGGTAAGAAGAGAAAACATTTGGTTTGAGTCAGCAGCAAATGCCCAATGCAATGCTTAGCTCACTCCAGGAAGGAAGCTGGAACACACTGCTAGCTTAACATTTCTGCACCCATGCAGTGTGTGTGTCACGAGAGCTAGTCTGCATATGGGTATTGTATGACATGATCCTGATGGCTTGTGTTCTTAAGAGCTCCTGTGCGTCCCCAGAATTCAGGTACCTTTTATGTAAACAATTGTACTTCTCACTTTAAACTGAACTTAGGCAGACTGCTCAAACAGGCTTGCAAAGATGAGTAACAATTAATTGTCTTTAAGGATGCTTGCTAAATGATGCATAAAACTTCTAATTAAAACGTTATTCTAAAAACTGTGAATTTGCAGGCAGCATGAGTTCAGGAAGTCACTGTCTCAAACCTGTAGCTTTTCAGTTAAAGAACTGCAGGGCCATTGTTTAAGCCATCGTTATTCTGACCTCAGTGAGAGAGAGGCTGTGCATTCTCTCCTTATCCAGAGGGAGTGAGAATTTGCAGACTGACATTAGTGCTTAACAGTATACACCAGAGATCCCGTTTTGAGAGAAGAGTAATGTTGCTGTATGTGGCAGTGTTCATTGTGATGAAAAAAAAATATGTTCAAATCATAGAATACCTGAGCTGCTTAAGTAATCTATTTTTCATGGTTTAGGACCTTGTGACTTTTTCCCAGCATCACTTTCTCCATTTTGTGTGTTGAGTTCTTGTTGCCCTCCTTCAGGGTCACTTCTCTGCTGCTAGAGCAGTACCTAGCAGTGAACAGGAAAAACAGCAAATTGGGCAAATAAAAGAAAACTATTTAGTTGTATAAATAACATCCATGACAAAATTGCTGTCCTAGTAAAACCAATTTTCTGCTACCCAGGATTTTTCAAGGAAGTTAATGAAGGATCTCAGTTGCTACTGTATCAGTCCTGAGTTTATGCATGAAAAGAGGCAGAAAGACATTCAGCTCTCTTAAATGAGAGGCTTTATAATATGAAGTGATTTTTACATATATGATCTTAATATCGCTTATTTTTTCTTAAAGGAATCTGTCACATCATAGGCGTGTATCAAAGATAAGGCCATATCCAGATTACTCTTCCTCTTCCTACATTGAAGATTCAATCCACCACGCTGACAGCATAGTGAAGAACATTTCTTCTGAACATTCAATGTCCACTACACCGTTGACTTCGGGGGAAAAGAATAGAAACTCCATTAACTATGAGCGGCAACAAGCACAAGCTCGCATCCCGAGTCCTGAGACAAGTGTCACCAGTTTGTCCACCAATACTACCACCACCAATACAACTGGCCTCACTCCGAGCACTGGCATGACCACAATATCCGAAATGCCTTATTCGGATGAAACAAACTTACATACTACAAATGTCATGCAGCCAGGTGGGCCCACCCCTGTTTATCTGCAGCTAACAGAGGAGGACTTAGAGACAAATAAATTGGATCCAAAAGAAGTGGATAAGAACCTGAAAGAAAGTTCTGATGAGAATCTGATGGAACACTCACTTAAGCAGTTTAGTGGGCCAGATCCACTCAGCAGCACTAGTTCCAGCTTGCTTTATCCGCTGATAAAACTTGCAGTAGAGGTGACAGGACAACAGGACTTCACACAAGCTGGCAATGGTCAAGCATGCTTGATTCCAGATGTCCCATCTGCTCAGGTCTATCCTCTACCCAAGCAACAGAACCTTCCGAAGAGGCCTACTAGCCTCCCCCTAAACACCAAAAATTCAACAAAGGAGCCACGCTTAAAATTTGGTGGCAAGCACAAATCAAACTTGAAGCAAGTGGAAACAGGTGTTGCCAAGATGAACACTATCAATGCTGCAGAACCTCATGTCGTGACAGTTACCATGAACGGAGTGGCTGGGAGAAGCCACAGCATAAACTCTCATGCTGGCGCAACCCAGTATGCCAATGGGACAGTGCCGTCTGGCCAGACAACCAGTTCGGTAGCACAGAGGGCCCAGGAAATGCTTCAGAACCAGTTCAGTGGAGAGGACAGTCGGCTGAATATTAATTCAAGCCCTGATGAGCACGAACCCTTGTTGAGGCGGGAGCAGCAGGTTGGCCATGATGAAGGTGTTCTGGACCGCCTGGTAGACAGGAGAGAGCGACCGCTGGATAACGGCCGAACAAATGCCAATAACAACAACAGTAATCCGTGCCCAGTGCAAGATGCAGCTACAGTCAGTATCCAGAACGTAGCGAGAAATCCTGGGCAGACTCAGAATAGAAGAGCACAGAGGCCTAATTCGCTGGATCTATCGGCCACAAATAGTTTGGATAGCAGTAGTATGCAGTGTAAGTGCCTGCAGGACTTCAGCAGTTTCCCTGACACTTTTTTACGTAATAACTACATGTGTCTGCTTGAATAGAAAATACTTCTCTCTCTCCTGTCCTTCCTCAAAGCGTACTTACTAAATACTGTATAAATTTAATTTCTATCAGCACAATTTGTATTCTCGATAAAGTCCTGCCTCCATCATGTTAGGTCACTGTCTTTCTTCCACATACATGGAATAAATCTGTGCCTTTCCAACTTACCTATTCTGACTCTAGCAAGGGAGTAGTTTCTAACTTTCATTACTCCTTGCAAGGCCACCTACCTTGGGAGCTGCAAAGCATATTGCAAAAGCTGCCTATTTCTTCCTCCGTGGGCACATTATACCTTCTTTTCCTTACTTTTCCTCACTTTTCCTCATTCTCTTAATAGTAGCTGGCTTTTAAGATGCATTGATCAAAATAATTTATTATAACAACTACCTAAACGCTTCATTACGTTTAAAGCAACTGATTTTATTGTATTAGCTCAGCCTAGATGGACAGTCAGGCATTCTCTACTTTGCTATGTGAGCTCCAACTATTACAGCAATCCTTTGTCAGTTTACGATGTACATATTAAAAATTAATCAAAGTAGTTAGAGAAGGAATTAATTTTAATAGACTCCTTCAGAATAACTGCCTTGAGAGTTTTATGGCCAAAGATTTAAAAGGTTACAATGGGGCTCTCCTTTTTACAGTAAGCGTGTAACTGTGTAGTTATAGTTAATTGAGGTGCATCCTCTGAGTTTGTCGTTGGAGCTGTTGGAGAGGCTCCTAGCGTGCATTTTTAAGAGAATATATTTCCAGAATGCACTGTAGTCTTTGAAAGGTGCTTCCAAACCTCTGACTATGTTTAGGCAGACACTGTGATACTAGTGAAATAATCTGGAGTGCCAGGCATGTTTGGAAAGAAAAGGTTTAGAAACAAACCAAATATTTCAAGAAATGTAGCTGAATATTCAGCAGTGGAATATTTAAGCCTTCCTTTTAAGTAGGAAACCTTGATTTTTGTCTTAACACATTGAGTTGAAATCTTACTGAGGTAAAGAAAAACCATTATTGCACTAACTTTCTTTAATTGAAGGCTAAGTTAAAAGAAAGGGTTGAAGGTTATGTAAAGTTAAAGTTCTTTAAACAATCAGATTTCTACTGGTGAAATTTGATCACAATTAAAGTCAGTTTTACCAGTTTTGCAACCCAATACCCCAAATCTTTACTTAGGATCTTAACAGAAGAGGGACAGTTTTGTCTCCAGGTGAAGTAGGATAAGGGGACCTATGATTTAATTATGCTCTTAAAGGTTTAGCCTTTGCCATCCTGTAGTAGCGACATGTTTTTTGTACCTCCCATTACAGGTAATATAAGATACTATGATTGCAAAAGCCCCTCAAAAGTTAGATGCTGATTCTGCTGTTTGATGCCAATGTGCATTCAAGGTAACAGAAATTACTTCACTGAAGTAATTTCGAACAGAGAACAGAATCTGACCCCTTGCTTTAGTGGCAGCTACTGGAGCTGATACACCTGTCGTGCCTCTGCACACAGTTGCTTTTGTGTGACAAGATTTTGTTCTTTTGTTCTGTTTTGCATGTAACAACCCTGGGCTCTCCGGTCTAATCTTACCTTCCTTGTAATACTATTTTCTACTCTGTTTTTGTTTTCTGTTTGGTTTTTGTTTGTTTGTTTTTCTTCAGTAGGTGACTCCTCACAGGATGGCAAATCAGGCTCAGGAGAAAAGATCAAGAAACGTGTGAAAACTCCGTACTCACTTAAGCGGTGGCGTCCCTCAACGTGGGTTATCTCCACCGAGCCGCTGCCCTGCGAGGTCAACAATAACGGCAGTGACCGGGCAGTCCACTCCAAATCCAGCACTGCCGTTTACCTTGCGGAAGGAGGCACTGCCACCACGATGGTATCTAAGGACGCAGGAGTGAACTGCCTGTGAAACACTTTAAAGTTGACAAATGACTTTTTTTTTTTTTTTTTTTTCATTATTTGAAACAAACATGCAGAAGACATTTTAAAAAACTGCTTTCTCCTCCTGTCAGCAACCCCTACCAAGGACTCGCTTTAAATAGATTTCAGCTATGCAGAAAATTTTTAGCTTATGCTTCCATATTTTTTTATTTTGTTTTATTTTTTTGAACGTTTTTGCACTTTTATTTAGTATCGCTAAAGTTAAGTCTGTCTGTTTTGACCACGGAATATATATATGTGTATCAAAAATGTGGTCTCAAAATATTTTTTTAAAAAAAGTAACAAAAAAAAGTATTGCTGATAATCAGTTTGGACCAGTTTCTTAAGGTCACTAAGATCATAAGCAGACTATAAGACAGGTTTGACTGCAGTGGTGTCTTGTAACCATGTTTTGATTTCTGTGCACAAGCTAGTCTGTATATCTCTATGTTACAAAGTGTATTCTCTTTTGAACCCCCTATTTTTCTTGTGTCATGTTGAAATGTGCAATAGTCTATAGTTCACAATATGCTTTATTGAAAAGTGTGTTTCTAAAACTGCCACATATTCCCCTTTTTGTATTTGTTAATTTGTCCCTGACAGTTGAGCAGTCAGCCGGTCACGGCAGTGAACTTTGCACACCGTAGCTAGCTTGAAGCAGCTGCCTATATCACATTGTGCTCTGAGGTGACAATGCATGAATTTTCCCCAACTTGAAAGGGCTTTTAAAAAGAAACAACAACAAGAAAAAATCTGAGCTCAATACCTTTCCTTTGATCCTTCCAAATAAAAATGTTTCCTCTATCATAGTAGATGCCAGCCTGTGAAGTTCTAAATAACAAAATGTTGAACAAATGTAAGGAAACCATGTCAGCCATTTTTTCCATTTTTTTTTTTTGTGTGCAGTTTCACCCCTTGTATTTATGTAAAACCTTATTTAGATCACTAATTATGTACATTGAAAAACACATTTTATTCAGAAATCTTAGTAACTGTCATACTTAAATCTCTAGTGAAGATAGGTTGTGAATATATTCTGTTTACACAGAGGGAAGATCCTTAATCTTATTTGGCACAAAATAGTTTTGTGATGAGTCAGGAATCTTTTGTGATTTACTTCCTTGCAGACAGTCTGAGGTAAAATTAGCCTGATTGCTTGTGCAGGTAGGTACATCTTAACTGACTGTTGTTGCTGAGTTGAGTTGAAACTCTTCCTCCCTTCAGAGTTTTTAGAGCCCCTCATTCATCTTGTAAAATTTATTGCATGCTTTTAAAATTCATGGGTTTGAGTGTTTGCGGGGGAGGGTTGGGGTTCTTTTCCCTGTGCTAAGACCCTTCTTTCAGTTTGTGTACACATGGATTTTAGGTGTCAGTGAACATGAATGTAGCATCTGTTGAGATAAATTGGTTTTTAACATCTCAAGTAAACCTTACCTTTTTTTAAGAATGATTGCTTTTACTGTCTACTGAAAGAAAATTAATTTCCTATTGGTCAGGACCTCCTTCCACCTGAGAAATAAACATTCTGATTGAAAACACTTCAGTAAAAACTATTTAGATAAAAAAGATAAAACACATGTCAGTCTTTGGTACTGAGTGAAGTTTTATCACTGTATCTGAAAATTGGTGATGTTCAAAGAAAGAAAATCTATTCAGTCAGCCTGCCAAACTCCTGTGGCAGGATGCTGGCAGCAAACAATTGCCTCCCCCAGCCTGTCTCTTTTCAGCTGACTGAAACAGATGCTCTGTGCTTTCAAGCTCATTTGTTTCCTTGCTATTTTACTATTTTTCCCCCTGAGGTGAACTTTGCCAGCCCTGTTCTTCTCTATCTGATGATACAACTAACATAATATATGCTTGCAATATCTGATTCTTGCTGTTTCCCAAACTCCCTTGTTTATGCTTGATTGCTATGATTTTCTCTTGTAATGCTTCTTAATGTTTCTTAGATTCTCTTAGATATCTCCAAGAGATAACTTCATAAATCCAGACTTTGATTAAGTGTAATTGTAGAAATACAAGCCATGAGACACATTTTGCGTTCCCTGTGTTCTTTAAGCACCAGTTCAGGTACTTTAAGTACCTTTCATCTCTGAGGCATAATTCTGTTATCCCGCTGCATAAATACACAGTTTTATCTCCCTTCTTCAAAAATACAGCCTTTCTCTGGTTTTACTCTTAATTCACTCTCTGTCTTCCCATCTGCTGCAATCTCACACCCCAGATGTTGAAAGCCTGCCAGTTGCTCAGCTGGTTTTCAAGACCTGAATCAGAATTTTTGGCATTCTGTTCATAGTGTTGGCTGTGGCTTTCTTCTCTTTTGGCCTTCTCTGAGTCTCCGTTTGAAGTACGGTATGTTGTTTTGTCAAGATGGCTGTATCATGCATATTGAAAATTCTTCACTCCTTTCCCAATGACTTTTTGCTCTACCTTGCATGTATCCATCAGCATTTCAGAATGTGGGCTGAAAAGCGTATTTAGGACACTCCTATCTAACTTGAAACACTCTGGGGAGAGAAAGGTTATTTGCTCTGACTACTGCTTCTTTCTGCTGAGACAGATTTGTACCAGTCTTCTAGCCTTGCTTTTCAGGCCAATCCTTTGTAAGAAATCTTTTTTCTTTTTTTTTTAATGCTCTATGGAATCAAAATTATTTTAATACCAGATGACAATGTTCTTCTGCAGGTTTCCTCAAACGTTCTTCAAGCAAACATACTAGTTTATTTTCCTTTACCTATTTCTGTCACTTGCTGGAAAGCCTTTGGGATGAATTGTAATTAGGAGAAAGTATTTGCTTTGTAATCTACCATGAATAAATATAATTTGTAACATGATAGAAATATGTACTTAATCACAAAATACCCTATAGATTAAATAGAGAAAAACTATTTATTTTTAAAGGTCAGTCAAAACAAACTCTTAAGTAGGTACCAAAATATTATAATTCTGCACAGCTAGATGAGATCAGATTAGCAGTTTGGTTTTAATGCTTAATTTAGTAATGCCCTCCTTTTGCTCAGAGCTCATAATCCAATCTCCACAGAATACTTTATCTGTAAATTAAATGATACTGAATTGTATCTCATACCATGGGGAATCTTCCTTAACCAAACAAAATACATGTAAGAGAATTCTACAGATCAGACACATGGATAGTTGATAAATGTGCTATAATCAGAGGAGACCAATGTGTTTTCTTTCTTTGTGTGTTTTTTTTTTTTTTAAAGAGAAAAGGATAATGATTAAAGTTGATAATTTTCTATCAATTTCTCCTGTATATTGCAGACAAGATAAATATAGCAAAATGAAAATAGAATGATAGTGTAAATACCTATGAATTGTGCCACTGTCAAATAGGCAACAGTAGAATATTTGCTATGGTAATTTATAATGTATAATTCAAGTAAAATGTTAGAGCAAACATTTGTGATGTTTGTATATATAAGACAAAATCTAAAATCTTACTGGTTTTAGAAAATGATGTGCTAGTAGAAGCCACAAGAGTTGCTTAGGTTAATGCATTGTCTTTTTCTGTTTCCTGTAATAGAGATACCCTACAACATAACGTGGTTTTTAGAATGTGAATTCTAACCATTTGGACAGACATGCCTCATAGTCAGATTTATTTTCTTCTAAAATTGATACTTACAAGTCAGATTATCTGCAACACTTCCCCTGAATTTGCTCATAATGCTCTACAGCTTCGTGTGCTAAACAATTACTATTAAAAATGCCTTTCCTGAAACTCTAAGATGCACTTAAATTGCACAGCTAAAGATAAAGGAATGTCTAATTTAAAAGAAAACCAATTGATATTGTCATCATTAGAATATTCTCAGAAACAAAGAACACTTCTGTTTCTGTTTTGCTTTCTTACCGCTGCTCATTTATGTCGTTTCCATATAGAAAAATACTTAATTTGCAAAGGCAACACAGTTCCATTTTTCTCGGTGCACTGGGGACAAAAAACAATGCAAGATGGGTGCTGCCAGGTTTCCAGGAAACAAACAACAAAACCCCCCACCTGTAAATATGTTTAGAAAGTACATATCCTCCCACCTGTCAGCTTCCTCTAAAAGAAATCTTTAATCCTACCTGCCCCAGAAAGGAGAAAAAGGAAGTTCTATCTTGGCATGGAATAGATTATTGGCACAAATGTAATAATAATTAATTGTTACTTTAAAGATATAGAAGCATTGTATATGCCTTAGTTTCAGTGTTCAGTGCATTTTGCTCTAATGATACTTTTAAAATGTTAAAAATAAGTCCACTAATATAATATTACTAAGTCTGTGTTCAGATTACAATTTTTTTCAGGAAAAATACTCAAAAGATCATGGCCATTTTGCCATTGAAACGTTCTTATGGAATGTTCCAGCTTAATTAGGGAGAATTTTAAAATTCACATACACAGTCAACAGAGGAGAAATTAATTATGCTGTAATTTGTACTTCTATAAAAATGATGGCAGTTCCCAGTGCTGGAGCAGGCTGGTTTTAAGTTATAAAAATAATAGTTGATGGGCACGGTAACATATACATGATCTGATGTCTAACTGGAAAATTTGAAGTTACTTATCAAAGATAATTGAAATAGGATTGATTAGTCTATGAAAGTTGAATTATAGACTGGACAACTTAGTATTTTGCATAAAGTTAGATGATCGGAATTTTTCTGTCTGGTCTCCCAGTATCCATTTTAACAGGTAAATATATTAACCTCCTGTTTTTAATCTGCTTCTTATTTTTTGTTCAACTGTAAGCCTTTCTTCAGTGAAAAAGCTGTACACATTGCACTTAAGCCAAATACATATTTTTAATGTAAACTCCCAGTGTAGAGGCATATGTATGTTGTGCATAAATTGCAGGATTAAATTCCGTGAGTTACAGCATCTCATGGTAGCACCTACAATATTCTTTTACATATGCCATTCTAAAGTTGTTTTTAGTGCCTCACAGTAAAATTGGGCTCAGACTGTGACATACAGTCCAGTAGTGGAAGATCTCCCATGACAGACTTGTCACTGATTGTTTAGGTGGAATGGATACAGGAGAGAGAGAAAGCTGGGAATGCGTGTGACAAACTTTATCTGAAGCTGAGTAATTTAAGTAATTTTTTTTATCTTAAAGATCAAAAAATACCCCAAAATACTTATAGTTTTTACAAAGCTTTTTAATGTAGTAGCTATAGTTACATGTGTGGTTGCCATTTAAACGTAGTATTTCTGTCCATTAAATCTAGTAACATTGTAGGCTTCTATATTGTCATCTAAAACTGTAGCTGTAACAATACATCCCTTTTTTGATCCCACCACCACCCCTCCCAGTAAATTCAGTTTTGATGTGAAATAGCAACAAGTCAGATTTCTCGTTTTGAGGTTTCATCTGTACTGACTAAAACTGGTACCAGAACTTCCACCTCCGCAGAGAGCAGATGTAGGCACGCCTGCGAATCAGAGTGGGAGGGAGGTGTGTTTGGCACAAGTGTACCTGAGGGAATCAACATCTAATCAGTCCCTTGAGCCAAACGCTGTTGAAATCAGAGAGGAGTCTGCCATTGATTACGAGCAAAGGAGGGTTGGGTTCTGCTGGCAGTGGTTTTAAAAATTTGTTGGGAGGATTGGCCCTGGGAAGGCTCAGGTGGAGTGTGGGACCACACGGGCGAACCCTGGCTACTGATGTTTCCAGGGGCGTTAGCTGATGGCTGCTTCAGGCTGCGAGGCTAGGTCAGTACCAGTGCAGCTGTGGGTATTGGCAAGAAGTGGAACTGCAGCAGTGGGAGTGGTGGTGGAAGGTTTCAAAATAAATCCTTATTTACACCAAAGCCCTTTAATGTTGATCTGGGCTTCTTACAGGTCTGACTGAGTGGCGGCTGTGGTGCATTGCTAATGTGAATTTCTTTTTATGCCCATTTCTATTTATTTCACTGCGATTTAATCTACATTTGTGCATAGTAACCAGGAACTAGTCAAAGCTATGTTAATTTATAATGTAATTGTCAGATATTTTTAAAAGCCTGTTGGTAGCAGTTGTGTAAATTTGCAAGTCATTCAGTTGGTTAACTTCATGCTTCAACAGACACAGTAACTGTCACAGTAAGGAAGGATTTCTTCAAAGTTCTTGCAGGCTTCTGCAGATACATTACAGGAGCATACATCCATCAGGGGCATAGCATCTTGCCTGGTAACTATTTTAAAGCAGAAATAATTAGCCTTTTTAACTTCCTAGTTTTGAGGTCTCCCAAAAATCAATTTTTGTAGCCCATTCACTTGTTTTTAAGACAGCAAAAATGTGTGAGGTTTATTTCTAGAGTACTTGATTCACTTTTTTTGTGCTTCAGAACTGTACCGTGAAGTATCACACTTCAATCTTGTTTATTCAAAAGGAAAGAAAACAGTTAACGTTTCTGTAGTTTGTAAAAAGTCACAAGAACAAAGAAACAGGCAAGTCCTAGTTAGAGCTGTCTTTCATTTGTCACTTTTGAATTTCCTGATTTGTGACTCTTCTCTCTCTTTCACACTGTTGCAATGTATTTAAAAAGGTTTGTATGTAATGTTTCTTGTCTGCTTTTTGTCTCTAGAGGAAAGTGTGCTCTATTCACATTTATATAAGCTGGAAACATATTTTACAATCGCTGGTCATTATTCCCCCTTCCCACCCCCCCAAAAATACAGTATGAGAGGAAAATGAACATGGCAACGACTGATTTCTAGGGTTTGGTCTTCTGTAGAAGCTGAAATAAGGAGACGTGAAACTGCCATTTTCCTTATGAAAGACTGTAAAGAGAGCATTACTTTCTGAGCGAGCTTTTCTGGGGAAGAGGGGGAGAAACCCTAGAATACGGAGTCTCATCAGAACCCTTTTTTAATGGGTATTTTTGGTTTTTCTCTGAAATGACTGAGGAAATATCATGTATGAATTTATAAATAATTGCTTTCAGTTATTTCTTTTGTATAAGCTGCCCAATACCCTTGCTATGCTGTATAAGTTGTGTTTCATGGAACAGTGTGAGTATGAAATAAAAAGCTAATTTTTGGTTTTTAATCATCTGTGGATGCCACTATGAAAGCTGACATTGTTAAAGCCACTACAGAGTTTTCTATGAATACTTGTAAGAATTGCTTTGTTATATATAAACCTAAATAAAGAGATTGTATTGATACAGAGACATTGGATAAGAACATTAAAAAGGCTGTTCTTTAGGTCTAAAAGAAAAGGCTTGCTGTAAAATGGTGCATTATTCCATTTATTAAAGATCATATTAATGACAAAACACATGGTCTTTTGTGGATTTTTCATGGTGTTACTGGCCGTGAGTAATAAGAC
Organism: Tetrax tetrax; assembly: GCA_009806455.1. Classification (NCBI taxonomy): domain Eukaryota; kingdom Metazoa; phylum Chordata; class Aves; order Otidiformes; family Otididae; genus Tetrax; species Tetrax tetrax. Next base: position 157,742 of record WHYT01016187.1, read on the forward strand.
ATGCTCCCAGGAATGAGAGGAAAACCCCTGTTGCAGCCGTGTTTTGTTGGCTGAAGGATCGGGAAGTTCTTCATTGCTGAGGGCTGTACAGACTTTCAGACACCTTAGGCATGTGACAGATCACACACTGCACTGTTACCAGATAACAGCGTGAAATCATAGAATCATAGAATCATAGAATGGTTAGAGTTGGAAGGGACCTTCAAAGGTCATCTAGTCCAACCCCCCTGCACGAAGCAGGGACCTCCCTGACTAGATCAGGTTGCTCAGAGCCCCATCCAGCCTGGCCTTGAACGTTTCCAGGGATGGGGCATCCACCACCTCTCTGGG